>JAQHUG010000146.1:2383692-2415092 GCA_028555095.1 Dicrostonyx torquatus | reverse complement strand
ATGTACTCACTCATAGATGGCTTTTAAACATAAAACAAAGAAAGCCAGCCTACAAACCATAATCGCAGAGAACTTAGACAACAATACCAACACTAAGAGAGACTTACATAGACCTAATATACATGGGAAAGTATAAAAAGACAAGATCTCCTGAGTAAATTGGGAGCATAGGGACATTTGGGGAGGGTTGAAGGTGGGAAGGGAGAGGGAGGCAGGGAGGGGAGCAGAGAAAAATATAGAGCTCAATAAATTAAAAAAAAAAAAAGAAAGAGAAAGCAAAGTGGATGACCCTGAGGAGCAGTTGAGGTTGTCATCTGACTTCCACACTCATGTACTGACGTGGACAAGCTCTCAAATGCATGTGTACACACACACACAACTGAGCTGGTGTGTGTGAAGTGCTCCACATTCCCTCTGGGGTGTCTCCTAGCACCATGGGGGAGAAAGGGTGGGAGAAGCAAATCCACCCATTGCCCTACCAGCCCTGGCCTGAGTAGGAACTGTCTTCTTGGGGAAATTTACCCAGCCACCTTCTCGGTCTAAAGTCAATGTCACTCACAGCTGTATACGTGCAATAAGGAGGCTCCTTACTGTTACCTGGAGAAAGTTAGAGAAACCACAGCAGGGCTGGTGGCAGATGTCAGTTTGGACTCTATAGCAAAGCCATTTCCATCCTGCGGCTGGGCTGACGACCAGAGCCCTGTGTGTTTCTTTGCACATGTCACATGCCTGCAGTTGATAGGCAGATGAACTGCTAATATTGCTTCAGCATAATTCTGCATGAGCTGTCTGTCCAGTCTTCCAGATGTGACTAGATTTATTTTAGGACCATTGCTTCTCACTTCACATTTTTTTATATAGTGTTTCATGTTTGAAAATCTTACAATCAAAATTACAAGCAGTGATAAGTTTCTGCATGTAAAAATCTACCTTCCCCGGGGCTGGAGAGATGGCTCAGTGGTTAAGAGCATTGCCTGCTCTTCCAAAGGTCCTGAGTTCAATTCCCAGCAACCACATGGTGACTCACAACCATCTGTAATGAGGTCTGGAGCCCTCTTCTGGCCTGCAGACATACACACAAACAGAATATTGTATACATAATAAATAAATATTTAAAAAGAAAAGAAAAAGAATGTGGCAAGAAAATGACTCCTAATGACATTAAAAAAAATCTACTTTCCCTGTGCTGTTCCTTATAGATAAACCAGATGCCAGCATTTCCTGTACATTAGCCATGCTGGTATTTTCCCCCATAATCTTTTGAGATGGGTTTGATTCTGGCAGACTGTGGGGTAACTGCTCACACAGAAGGGCATTAAAAGCAAAGAGTTACTATCTGTGTTCCTGCAATGACTTTTGTTCTTTATTCTTGGCAGCCGTAAAACTTCTCCAAGCAGCTGACAGCTTTAAAGACCAGACCTTCTTTCTCAGCCAGGTTTCCCAGGATGCCCTGAGAAGAACCATCTTCCCCCTGGGGGAATTAACAAAAGATTTTGTAAAGAAAATAGCTGCAGAGAATAGACTCCATCATGTGCTTCAGAAGAAAGAGGTAGGAGTGAGCAGCTTGCCATTGATTTGTGAATGTTTCCACTTGTGTCATCATGGCACAGGCAGGGATGGGCTTGGTGGTGCTTTTGCTAGGAACCCATCGGGCCAAGCCACAGAGTGCGGTTGCAGGTGAGGAGCAGCTGAGGCCGACCTCGTCCTCCCACCTCTTGTGCCTGCTGTAGTCGACTGCTTTCTCAGCAGACATGGTAACTGGCAGAGCAGCCATGCTGGTCCATCCCATGAGACAGGAGTCTGCATCACAGTGCTGCCTGTCCAAGGAGACAGTAACAAATAGACAGTTCCTCCCCACCTTCTCAGAGATCCCTGTAGAAGGATGTTCATGCACTGCAGCTTGGAAACCAGGCTAACCCCAGTCGAGGGAGAGCTGGGATCCTGGGAGAAGTCCAGTAGTCCAGGTTTGATTAGAGGTTGGTACAGCTTCACCTGTAGCCACTGTTTATGCCAGTCTTCTGGGAACATGCATGGCTGTGCCTTTATCAGCAAGTACACATTGCCAAAGAGAATGTCCCTTACCTGTTCTATCATCTTCCCTGTTGTTCATTTGACAGCATTTCTCCATGGTAGGAACTGACAGAGTCACTGCAATATATGGGGCAGACGCCTGCTCTCATGACACACACTGAGGAGTAATGGCAGAGCTGCTTGCCCAGTGCAGTCCCGGGGAGATCAGCTTCTTGCCCGGTCTCCCAGCT
Source organism: Dicrostonyx torquatus (assembly GCA_028555095.1). Classification (NCBI taxonomy): domain Eukaryota; kingdom Metazoa; phylum Chordata; class Mammalia; order Rodentia; family Cricetidae; genus Dicrostonyx; species Dicrostonyx torquatus. The sequence continues at coordinate 2,412,831 of JAQHUG010000146.1, read as the reverse complement.
GGGCTCAGCCAGTTGTAGCTGTCTTCTCCCTGACTCCCCTACTGCCTTGAGTTGGCTTGATCCTGCTTCCTGTTCCTGCCTTTGTACCCTGGTTCTCCAGCAGGGAGCCAGTCCAGTTTGCTCTCCTGGATTGCTCATATGGGTTTTCCAACAGTCTAGTTGTAAATGATGCAGTGTGTTTATATGATAGCATCCATTTCGGGGCCAAACTCAGAAAGACAGAACGTTCTCTAGGCCCTCAAGTTTTGTTTGTGTCTGTACTGAGTTCTGGGGCTTCCTGTAGCACAGCTTGCTCTCTGGCTGGCACTGGTGCTGCCCTCCTAGCCCAGCCTGGCTCTCTGTTCCCTACTTTGCCTCCTGGCTTCTGCTCACATCATGTTGGCCTTCCTCTCATTTCAGAGCATGGGCATCTGCTTCATTGGTAAAAGAAACTTCGAGCATTTCATTCTTCAGGTGAGTGTCCTCTGACGTGAGTGGCTGTCTGCGCTGGGCCTGGGTTTCCAGTAGTGATGAAACTTGTCTTCCAGTATTTACAGCCTCGGCCTGGAAAGTTTATTTCTATCGAGGATAATACAGTTCTGGGAACACATAAAGGTGAGTCCAGGGCTAGCTCCTGCCCATCCCATGAAGGGCTCAGGGAGAACCTGAGGGGTAGGCTGGGGTGGGTGCATGTGGCATGAACAGTTGCTCTCACAGGAACTTGGTATGTGCTGTGATGCTCTATCTTATATTTAGCCCTTAGATTCAGAACTGGACTCTTCGAGTGTGTGTGTATTTTACATTCCTAAAAGTATGCTGTTGATTGCTATGGGAGTACAGGGGAGACTGCAGGAATGCCACTGGAGAAAGAATAGAGCTGGCCTCACAGGACTGAGGGACCATATGGGTGCTATTCACATAATCACAGAGGACCACCATGACCTGCGCTGTGCTGTGTGTGAGACAGAGCCAGTCACAAGTGCTCACAGCACAGTGCTCATGTGGGGACAGGAAGTATGGGCTGGAGGGGACATGCTTCCTAAGACTTAATGTCTGAACCCAATCTGTGGTACTGGCAGGAAAGTCAGGGTGCCGGGTTTTTGGTTTTTTTTTTTTCCCTTACTCCCCGAGAGTAAGGAGAGACCCAGTTGAACTGGGTGTTATATTGGAGAAGAGAGTGGCTTTGCTGGAGACAGTGCTGCTGTCCCTAGCAGCACTGTTAGGAGACTTATGGGTTTGGATGCCCAGGGTGCAGTGAGTCCTGCTAGATTTCCTCTGCCAGGGCACATGTATTCTTGAGGAGGTAAAGCTGGTGACTAGGTGGTCCGGTGGGTATACAGTGCAGATGCAAGGAACGTGTCACTAGGCACAAGACCTACTCTGAAAGCTGTATCCCCATGGGGGTCATAGCCAGATGAAAGAGCTGGCATTTGTGCCAGGCTTAGTACCATCCTAGTCACCATCATATCCCTCAAGTGCTGACCTTAGGTGGCATGTGTATGGGTGTGTGGTTAGGACTAAGAGCCCTTCAAGCCAAGAGAATCACAGTTTAAAGACAGCATGCCTCATAGCCTCCCACTTAGGAGGACTGAGATGTACCCTCTGGAACACTGTTTCATAGGTTGGTTCCTGTATACTTTGGGCCAGAGAGCTAAGATCAGTGGTTTGAGAGAGCCCTGGTACGTGGTGGAGAAGGATGGTACCAAGGGTGACGTGCTTGTGGTGAGTGAGATTGGCCTTCACTGTCTGGTATGCCAGTAAAACAAGCAGCACTGGAGTGCCCAAGATCCTGGAGCAGCAGATCAGCCCTCCATAGCTTCTGGGACAGGTGTAAGGTCTTTGTATAACGTATTATTAGGCTCCTATTGTGTGCTGGCCATGTACCAGTCATGGCACCCATTCCTAGAGAAACTGCTGTGGTTTGCAGAGGAGAATGAGAGTCAGATTAGATACCTTTAAAAGACCTCTTGTGGAGAGGAAGTCGTCATAGTACCCAGTCAGCCCTCCCATCCACCCTCCGTGGGAGGGTCCTAGAAGTTCTTGTGGGCCAAGGTAGTTAGCCTAGAACTAGGCTGAGCCAGGACCAAGCCATGCCCTTGGTTACACAGGACCCTTGGCCATTCTAGTCTGCCCTAGGCTCTGGAGGAGGGCAAGCATTGAGGAGGTTGACACTCTCGAGATATTTGGGGTTATGAATTGGGTGGGGATGGAGGAATAGGTGCTGCTGACACCCTGCCTGTGCATACATGGCAGTCCCCAACCCTCACTGAATCCAGCTCTCAGGAGTGCAAGGGTGGGAATCCTGCTCGGGGTAGGCTGAGCTGCCAGCTGGTGTGTTCAGAGATGCTAGAGGACCCACAGACCCCAAAGCCACAGACTTCACCACAGTCTTCTAGAAGAGCAGCATGGAAATGCCTACTCAGGCTTGAATTAAGGTGTCTTTAGCATAAGCTCTCAGATGGGCCTGCTGAGAAGAGCTAGAAGGATCATTGGCTCAAGGGCCAGGTGATCTCAATGTCTTAGCACCCAGAATCTCGGGGCTTAGTGTTTCTGGTTCCGCCCCAGGCAGCACCTGGGTTCTTCTGTACAGAGACTACTGGTGATGGGAATAGGGACTTCAGAACCTGTCCTGCATGTGAGAACTACTCAGGCCAGGGCCAGCCTCACAGTTCTGAAGCCACCCAGGTGGCTGGGGGCCTGCATCCTTCAGCCCCTGCTTTCCTCAGCCAGTTGCTGCTGGTGGGATCTGTGGCCCTTCCAAGAGGCCAGTTGTGTGGCTGACCGTATCTCTAGGAATAGAAAATAATCTTCAGAGCATGACAGGGTGTATGTGTGTGGGGGGAGATAATGAGAGGTGTGGGAATCTCACACCTGCCCTCTGCTTCTGCCCCATGGCTGACTGTTCTCTCTTGTTCCTTTCTCATCTGGAAACCAGCGTAAACAAGCCCTTAAGCTTATGAAATGAATTCCACATATGGGCTGACACATGCAGCTGAACGGGGCTGGTTATAAATAGTTATGGATGTCTTGTTAGGATTGTTCTTATTAATGATACCTGCTGAGAGCTTTGGGATGAGGGCTGCTCCCCTCAAAGGATCACAGTGTCTGTATTCTGCCCTGCAGGCTCCCCAGGTAGACCACCCAGCTCTGTACAGGGACCTGCTCAGGACCAATCGTGTACACTGGATTGCCGAGGAACCACCTGCTACCTTGGTCAGAGACAAGATGATGGAGTGCCATTTCCGATTCCGCCACCAGATGGCACTAGGTGACTGGATGGAAGGGGCCCTTGTTGCTAAACTCCCTGGGATTAGATTAAACTAAACCAGAGAGACTGTACGTGTGCAGTATGCCCTTAAGCACACGAGGAAGTCCCCATCATTGGTACTGTGTAACTTCAAAACTCCTTATCCTGTGTCTGCCACAGAAAGGGGACTAAGGTACAGGAATGTTGTTTTGTTAGAACTGCTGGAAGTTGGGTCCTAGTATGAGGGATTGAGTTACAGTATATGCTATTCTGAGGTGTCATGTCCATAGCCAGGGCAGTTTTGAGCCCTTTTGGGCACTGTCCATCCTTCTCCAGCAGGAAGGATGTTGGGTGTTCCTGCACCCACAGGCTCCTATTTCCCCCAGGGCTGTGACTGGCAGTGAAAGCAGACCCACACCCATCTCATAACTCTCCCCACAGTGCCCTGTGTGCTGACACTCAACCAGGATGGCACCGTGTGGGTGACAGCTGTGAAGGCTGTGCGGGGCCTTGCCTTGGGACAGGTGAGTGGGGCAGTGGGAGGTAGAATGGGGAGCCTCCACATTGCTGTCCTCTTTAGCCCAGGTGCTTGGTCAGCTCTGCCCTAGAGTCTGAGACACCACAGTGAGCCTCCCCCATCCCTCTTTCTTTCCAGTTTGCTGTGTTCTACAAGGGTGATGAATGTCTTGGCAGTGGGAAAATCCTACGATTAGGGCCGTCTGCCTACACACTCCAGAAGGGCAAGAACAGAACCAAAGTTGCTCCCGAGGTCTCCAGTGACAGCTCAGGCCTGCACCCCACACCCTGACAAAGGCCAAGCCACTGGGAGGAAGTGCTAGAGCAGTCTGGGGGCAGGTTGGTCAGTGATGGGCTTGGTGCTGCCAGAATCAGTGGGCTGGCTGGCTGCAGAGCCAGGGCAGCGTGAGGAAGGAGCATGCATCTCTGCACTGGTGCTGCGGTATACCAGAAGCAGTTGCTGGCTGGTGGGTCAGCCTCCAGGGCCCTGATGGAGCTGTTCTTCTGCAGTGCACGGAGGCTGCGCAGGAAGAGCATTAAATAAAACTGTCTGTCAAATAGTCTGACCACTGTGTCTGGGGCTGGCTGGAGGCCTGAGTGAGCTGCTGTGGCTGTGTTCCTCCCACTGAGCCTCAGCTGTAGCCCTTTTCCCCTCCCTAGGGCCTGATTTCTCTCTAAAAGGCAGGCAGTTATCTGTATTAGGCCACTCCTTGTCTGGAAGTCTGATAAGTGTGAGATAACCCTTCCCTGCAGAGCCCACACCAAGTGGAAGACAGTGTTTTCCTGCCAGCTTGAAGGGCCCAAACATGTATAAGGAAAAAACACGTTGGAAGATGACCTTTAGTGGGGAGGTGTGCATGCAGGTAGAGACCTGGGGAAAGGGATCGATGGACCAAAGGGAAAGGGCGCCCATTACTCTACTCCCATTTTTCCCAAGGGTAGCACCACTGGGCAGATGTGTGAGACAATATAGGGGCCAAAAGTCTGGAAATTCACCTTTTTGGACAGGAATCAAGATAAAGGCCCTAAGAAATGAGGGCTGGAAACAGCACTGCTAGGAAATAGTGCTTGTCAGGTCGCTGCTACATTAGGATGAGGGTTTTAATCAGGCCCAGACTCTAAAGAACTCAGATGCCACTGGAGTTCTCAAAGCCAAGAGAAAGATGATGGATGGAACCCTAAGGTCATTGATCTGTACAGCACCAGGGAGGGTAGAACACCAATCCACCGTGCCTAGGAGATGACGGTGAATGCAGAGCAGTAGGTACAGCAAGGAACCAGAACACTTGAAATGTGAGCAGCATTGTAGGTCTCGGGAGAGGATGAGTGAGCATCAGGACTATTGCAAGTGCTCATATCTGCAGGACAAGAGAGGTTGGGGACCAGTGGGACACCAGAGCAGCACCACAGGGTCGAATAGGTCCCTGTAGTGTTCCCCGTGTAGGTACCCAGATTTGGAGATTGCCACAAGATGGCGCTGTGGTTTACAGTGCTTGCTGTGCAGTCAGGAGGCCCCAAGCTTGGACTCAGCACCACATAAGCTGCGTGGCCTGCACATGCCTGTGACCCCATCTCCAGAAGTAGAGACAGGACTAGTGGGGGTTTGCTGGCTTCCAGTTTAGCTGAAAAAAACAAACAAAACCCCACAAACCCCAGGTTCTGGGAGAGACCTTGCCTCCTAGGTGGCAAGTGATAGGAGACACCAGATGCCCTTTTCTGGTCTCTGTACACAAACACACATAATGTCCCCTAGCTGGAAAGATGACTCCGTGGTTAAGAATACTGGCAGAGACATCCATACACAAACTTTCCAAATTCTCAGATTTGATAAAGACACAGAGACTGAAGAGTTGGAAAACTTGGGTTGGTCCATCCATGTCATGGCATGCCTATACATGAATAGAACATTATGACAGTACTCCATGAGGCTGTCTTCAGTAGTCCCTTCCATGCCACCTTAGGGGACAGGAAACGCCCAGCACAGCATGGGTACAAATCCACAAATTTTAATTTATTATAGCCGTGCGTGTCTCACCTGTGTTGTCACCCAGTGCTGAACAGTAATAAATACACTTGTTAAAAATCTCCAGTGTTGAACCTGTAGTCTTAGGTCATAAAAACAGTTTAAAATGTTTCATTTTTGTAACAGTTATAATCAAAAAGTCCACCTTCTGGGATGGCGTGGAGCTGCAGCATTGGGAGTGATCACAGTGCTCCAACTCCTGGAGACTGAAGCTCCCTGTGCTTCATTCTTCGTGTCCTTGCACCCTCAGAGGCCACTTGGGGCCTCCCTTCATTCTTGTGGTAATGAGTGACCTCAGACAACGCCACGTGGGCTTTCCTCTGACACAAGTCGATCACTAGCAGTTCTGATCACTCGGAGTGCAGCGTGGTGTGAAAGTCCTCACATTTGACGCCCTTGTTTCTCCCATTGGCCAGCAGCTGTACAGTGCATGTCCACCCGATTCCAACAGCCCTGACTGCTGAAGTGTGTCAGTGACTCTGGGCCCCATCTCTTGGGCTTGGCCGCATGGTGGCTTGTGGTGGGCTGATCACAGTAGCCCTCGGTGTGAGTTTCCAAAAAGAATTTGCTAACCATTGAAAACTGGGACTGTGGCTTTGTTTCTCTGCACAATTGGCCACTTAAAGCAAAGTGATGTCATTGGTCAGATTTCGGGGGCAGAGCCCCTGCCTGCCCAGAGAGCTCTGGAGTTTGAAAGAGTAGAACATTGGCAAGAAGGAATGTGACGTCCTGGAAGACCTCAGGGGTCCCTCTGAATCAGGAACATGATCCCTCTGAGATCCTATGGGGAGCAGAAGCAGGGACAAAGAAATTCTCCCTGACAGTAGCAGTACTGGTCTGACTGGGATGCTCCAGAAAAGCCCCTCTGCATCAGGAGTAGACCTGGCACAAGGGTGTAGGAGTGGCAGAGTGGTGGGGATCTTACCCTGTGTGAAGGCAGCAGTGGCGGTCATACTTAACAGGCCAGCCCCATCCTGGATCCACGGAGCTGAGCACACACAGTTGTGTGCTCTGAAGGCCAGCAGAACACCACACTCCCTGCTTGCTGGCTGGAAGCAGCTGCAGGAGTTTGTGATGACTGTATCAATGTCAGTGCCCTTGTCCTCCCTGCCTGGGCACTGGGACCAGCTGTGTTGATTCTTCCAGACGAAAGTACAACTGAGCAAGCCTCCTTGGGCAATATATTGAGATGCCATTTCATGGCTCTCCAGTGTAAGCAAATTCAGGACATTGTAAAATATACACAGGTTCCCATCTTCTCCAAGTCCAGGACAGATTTATACGTATTTACAACTTTAAACAGTAATTTAAGACGCAGGATACCTTTGCAGAAACTGAGGCTGGTGACTGTACTGGTGAGGCTTATACTGCAAGGAGATGCCTGTGAGGAGAGCTGGGCCATGGCCTGTGTCTAGTATCTGAACCCTGGCAGGCTGAAGGGCCTGGCATAGTAATTCACAAAGGCTAGCTTGGGCTCTGTGGCTTCTGTCTAGGCTTCTTGTAGCCAGGTCAGCAGCATAGTTTGGGTTCTGTCTACAGTCTGAGGATGGAGCTGTGCCAGCCTGAAGTCCATGTCTCCCTCTTGAGACATGCCTGTGACTTTGGCACTTGTCACAGAGTCTGATGGGTCCTGAGTTCCTGGGAGGGCCAAGGGCTTCCCGTCTGAACATTCCATGTAGAGCCAGCTGCTGTTGCAGGGACCCTCATACCAAGGGCCTGCCTGCTTCAAGGTTCGAGGGCTTGACTGGCAGTCTGTAGGGTTGACTGTGCCTCATGGTTTCCTGATGGTTCAAATTGAAGTTTCATTACTGCCTCTGTGTGTAGGAAGAATTGCCAGGCGTGTGGAGGGTCAGTGACGGTGGCAATTGGATGGAATCCAAAGTCATTTAGGGGCAGGTATTCCCAATGAGGTGTGAGGGGAAGCCTGGGGGCTCTAGTGGCCCTGGATGGGGAAAGCTGGTGGGCCCCACCCTCACAACACCCTGGAATCCAGGCTACTTACTCCGAGTCAGAGCCATTGGCCTGAGCACTCCCTGTGCATACATTCATGGCCACCCCATTGAGGTGTTCACGGCCTGGCTCCCTCCTTGGAGTCTTGATGGTAATGACACAGTCGGTGGCACGGACGCCATCACCAGAGCCAAGGGAGGATGTACGGGAGGATGAGGGACTTTGCTCACAGTCGGCCAGCTTCTCTCTCAGCCTGCACTTCAGTGGCTGCTCTGGTAGTGGTGGTGGGTAGGTGACTTTGTTTTTCAGGATGCCTGGGAGGAGGGAGGTGGCCACCAAGTCAGTCCAAGTAGACACAGGTGCAGTGACTGCACCTAACCTGGTTCTTACCGACTTGCCCAGGCCCAACCCAGATTCTCCACAGGACCCTTCCACCCCAACCTGCTAAACACAGACTCCTGCCCCTGTCCCGTGTACTGCATGAGGGTTTGCTCCAGGGACATAGCAGGGCCCTCCTGAGGTACCTTTCCGTTGCTCCTGGGGCTGGCTGCTGAGCACAGCCACTGGCTTTGCCAGGACCCCACTTTCCAGGTCAGGGGGCCGGTCACCACAGTGATTGCCCTGTGCCTGCCGGTGTAGCTCCACGCTGACCTTGGTCTCCACCTTCAGGTGGGGCTCAGTGTCCAGCTCCTCACTGTCGCTCCCAGCCAGGCTTTCATCGGGCCAGCCAGCTTGGACATGGTTGGCTAAAGCATCTGCTGAGAGAAGCATGACACTAGGTTAGACTAACAGCTACACCCCTGTCATATCAGGCCTGGTAGCCCCCGAGAGTTGTTCTGGCTTGCTAGACTAGCAGGGTCATAATACACTAAAGATGGAGACACTGGTATGTGACCCGCACAGTGTACACAACACTGGGAACCACATGCTGGCTGTTCATTGCATGTTGTGTCCAGTTCTCCACAGTGATAGTCTGTGGAAGCCCCCAAATTCCTGCCTCTGCCCAGCAGATGGTGTGGGCAACGTCCTGATTTTTCTGTTCCAATCTGAGCTGTCCTGTGTGGCTATTATTCTGCTGGATAAGTCCTAGAGGGTGCAAACCACAGTTGAGGTGTGCCCATAGCCTACTGTGTCTCCACTGCTCACCTTTTGGGGTGCTGTGGACGGGGCCCTCAGTCGGATTCCATTTGTCTTCAGCATCTCCACCATCGTCCTCGCTGTCTGATGAGTGTGAAGAGGCATAGGAACTACTGTGCTCATCCAGGGACAGTTCACTGTCGGAGTCAGAGTCAGGGCCTGCAGGGGCAGGGTGCAGTAGAGAGCTCAGGCCCTGACTCTGGCTGAGCATGAGGCCACCAATGCTCTTCCAGGGTATATGCAGTTCAGTACCTCAGGGATGGAGGGGCAAGAAAGGGGAGGAAGGGCAAGAAAGGACCAGGGACTCTGGTGTCTACAGGGGAAACCATACCATGAGGTTTCTTGGAGTTCCTAGGAATGAAGGATGTATCTGGTTCTCCATGGCTACCACGTGCTGGTCCAGAGGACACACTGAGCTTCTGGACCCCTTCATCCCTAGACAGGGTAGAAGTGGGATAGGCTCAGCACTGTCCCTGAGTGATCGCGATGAGCTGTCAGTGTCACAGAGCACACAGTATGGAAGGCCACAGGAAGCTCTGGAAGATCCTCTAAACAATCCCATTTATGCTCTATGAGCAGCAATAACTGATAAAAAACAGCCTTGCCGGCATATGGGGGCAGACTGGGCATCTGGAACACCTGGGCTCAGCCAGGATGTTGTTTACCCCAAGAAAATAGTGGGTACAGAGGCCTGACCTGGTGGTACTGTCCAGAGAGGCTGTGGACTCGCCCAGGGCCGTGCGGAGCATGTCTGGTCCTTCGCTGTACGTGTTGTTGCAGTTGAGGGATCGCTAGGGGGAAGGGTGGGAGGCCACTGGTGAGCAGAAGCCAGAGGTTGGTATTGCCCCTGAATGTGGCCCCCATGATAGCACTCTGACTGCCCTGCCAGCACTGGGGAGGGGGAGACAGGGCTGCACACTGGAGCCTCATGGCAATGGGGAGAATATCTCTTGGCTCATACGGTGGGAACAATCACTCCCTATGGACACTGCTTCTGGTTGACCTGTGGATGTGTCCTGGCCATATCTTCCAAGGACCTTGTGAGTGGGGCTACAGTTGGACAGGGACACTTGCAGGACAGATTTGCCCTGTAGTAGGTGGATGGCTCCAAGATATGAAGCCTATGGAATGGAGCGTAGTCGGGTAGGTTCTCACAGCTCCAAACCCTGCCATAAGCAGTACCACCAACTCCCAGGCCTGGAGGGATCTCTTACCGTTAGCAGGGTGGCCCTTGTGGTGGCTGAGTCATCCAGGTGCAGCTTCTTCCCAGCCAGCACTGCCCTCAGGTGCTTCCTTACCTCCCTATGGGTCACGCAGTGGAACAGGAGGACAAAGAGGCCCTGGAGGGAGATGGGCATCAGGTCAGCGTGACTCTCAGGGTCCTGATGCTGCTGTACCTGGCTGTCCGCGGAGGGAAGCCTAGTTCAGAGCAGCCTGGCTGACGCAATCCAGGAGATGCCCCAAGGCCCGTTAGGCCTCCCCTCCAGGTGGGGCTACTACTTTCTTCACAGGGGAGCCTCAGCAACTGAGATACCTGGACAGGGCAACACATTCCACAGCCTTATGGGCCATCATGAGCCCCCAACATTATGCTATAAACTTACTAGGTAGCACTCAGTGTGAAAAATAAAGGGTTAGCCATCTGTCCTGAGAACACCAACAGGATTTGGGCCAGCTTGCAGCAGTGCACAGGGATGGGGTTGGGAGGGGGAGTGGGACAAGCTTTGTCCTGCCCAAGCCATGGCAATGTCCTGACAGACTCGGGGCCTGGAGGCAGGGCTGGGGCAAGTGGAGAACAGAGGCTCCCTCCTCTGCAAATGCAAGTACTTAGGAGGCTTCCCCGCCAACCCCTTCTCGCTGAGGAGGCTTCCCCCATCCCCTTCTTGCCACTGCAGCTGCCCCAGGACAGAGGTCACAGAGTGGCCCCAGTGGGGGAATGCCAGCACCTACCTGCAAGCAGCTGAAGGCAGCAAAGAGGTAGTGGAAACTCAGAGTGTCGCTGTTTACAGCCAGTAGTCCCAGCAGCCAGGTGGCGCTGACGAGCAACAGGAGGAGGAAGGCCGTCCTCAGCAGGGAGCTATGAGAGGGCATCTGTGAGAGCAGATCTTTCCCCCCACCCATAACCCCACCCCAACCCTAGCTTCCACCAGGGACCAGGCAGGCAGAGGTTATGTGGGTAGAGGTGTTGGTATAAGAAGATAACACAATTAAAACAAAAACGAAGTATGAGCCTCAGCCACTGAAGTGAGCCACTGCTTGCAACATTTCTTACTGTGACTCGGAACCGAGGTCCAGTGGCTGTTGTGCAAGGCCATGCTAGCGTCTGTGACCCGTGAAAACACAGAAGTGGTGCGGAGCAAAGTGGCTAAGGCCAGAAAGACAGCGAATTCCTATGCCAGCCTCAACTAGAATGTGACTCAGGCCAGCATCTTCCCCACTCGGCCTCAGTTACCCCATTCGTCACAGCAGATCACAACTGCATCTCCTCTTCGGAGAGTGTGGAAGAGCTCGTGGCCAAGTGACTTAGTGTCAGAGTGGGACCTGGCGCTGAAGTGACTCAGGTAGGAAGCTACAGCCTCTGGGCCTGGATTCTGTCCACTCCCTCGCCCATGTCAGACTCAACTCCCTCTCCAGGTGCTGGCACCCTCCTGTGTCCCGGGTCCCAGCTTCTTGGATACTGTGTTAATCCTATGGGATGTGATGGTCATCCCTGATATTAGAACTCAGCATGTCCCCTCCTAGGCTATACTCCTGAGCACAGGCATCACCACCACAACCAAACAGAAAGCTCCACCCCCAGTCCACCTGCCAAGTGCCACCCAATACTGAATGTGCTTAATTCTGAATTCAGGTCCCTCTCCTACCCATGTCCCTCCTTTTTCTCAAGTTCTTACAGCCTAGCCTATCTCAGGGCCTGAACCCACTGGGCTAATCACCACTGTGTCTCCCATATCCATGTCAGCTGTACTCCTTGGAGGTCCAGTGCTTACCCTCACCCTCTGGCTGACTCCCTGGGATGGGTATCATGGATGATGGGCACTTTCACATGGGACTCGGCCCAACATGTATTCTCTATCTCTGGGGGTTCTCAGGGCCCAGCTGAACCTGGGGCTGGCTTATTGTTATGTCCCACCCACAAGCCGGATCCAGCCGCAACTTACACAACCCCCTTTCTCTCATAATAATGGCGCTTTCTCTGGCAGGCAACCTTGGCAGACAGGACGAAGATGACTGTGTTGATCTAGGAGACAAGAAGCAGCTTCAGGTAGTGGGCTCTTCTGCTGTCTCCAAGGTAATCCTCACCATCCAAATACTTCTGCATATTTTCATCCCTATCTGGAGGTGTGGTGGGTCGAGAGGCCTTGGCCCCAGGTGAGTTAAGCCAGGCTATGCTATGGCCAGGCCTCAGCCTGCCACTCTAGGCTGCTTGTGCATGAACATCTTTCAGTGGGTGTGAAATAAGTCCCAGAATCTGGGGGTCTAAAGACGGGATTCCAGAGCAGCCCGGGAACTCTGCTGACTGTTACTCTGAGGTACATCCTTTCTGCCAACCCTGGCCACCCTGAGCAACTGCTGACCACAGCCAGCCTACCCTGGAGCACCTGAGCTCCTGTGTCCCGGGTTGGACCCATAACACTCACGATTATAACCATTCCTACAGGCCCAGCGAAGCTCCAGATCAGGCTGTCCTGAAGGGACAGCCAGCAGAAGTCAGGGTTCCCGTAACCCTGAGGATCCAAGCCAACAGCCAATCCTGTGTGTATTGGAAAGAGAGAAAAATGAGGGCCACAGTCCTGGCTGGTCACCTACCTGCCCGGGAGGATAACTGAAGCCAACCAGGCAGGCCCCCCAGAAACCCCAAACCACCCTCATCAGAGATCAAGGAGCCAGAGGGAAATGTATCCAAGTTCCTTAAACTAAGTCAGGGGCTGGCTACTCCCTGTGGCCAGGAGGCAGCCACTGCCTTTGGCTAATAACTTCATCTGCCTGAGGGCCCTCGGGCATAATCTTACCATCTTCTAAAGGGTACGTTTTTAAAAATAAACTTTGAAAAGTAAGCTAGAACTGTGACCTGCCTGGCTATAGATAGCAAAGCCCTCAGGAAGCAGTGACATTTCCAGTTCAGAACTCAACAGGCCCTTGGGGAAGCCTTCCACTGACACCTCAAGATGGCTTCTTCACTGAGAAATAATTCCTCAGTCAGTACTCTCATAATGGCAGCTGACCTTGGAAGAGGTGACACTTCTGTCAAGCAACAAGAGGCACCTGCCACTCGCTCTCTACCACAAGCCTGCATGTCTGAAGTATGAACGTCACTCAGGGTCCCTTGGAGTAGGAATGAGTTGCATTAGAACCCTAGGGCCCTTGGAAGATGGTGTCCAGATCCCTGGGATGCCCAGCAGCGTCTGCCAAGGGTGTTCATGCCCTCTCATTGGGAATGGAAGTGTGGCTCTTCCTCAACAGGAGGCAAACGTTGGCTTTCTATAGTTATTGAAAGCTGTAGGCCAGGCATGATGGCAGACGCCTTTAATCCCAGGACTTGGGAGGCAGAGAGAGGCAGAGCAGCTCTGAGTTCAAGGCTAGCCTGGTCTACAGAACGAGTTCCAGGACAGCCAGAGCTACACAGAGAAACCCTGAAAGAAAAGGCGTGCTGAGGGAGGGGTCCGAGTCACTCAGTTGTCTCACAGGTTGATCGATCGCACAGTCGTCCACCCATCTATCCGTGCCCCACCCCGGCCCCCACTTTGGTGGGTAGTCCTTTCCCACCTCTTCACCCACTCATCCTGTGGCTGGAGCAGAATTTCTTCCTATTGAGTACTGCACACAGAACCCCAAATACCTTGGCCCAGCAGCACACACCTGACCCGGGAGACCCATCTCCCTATGGGCTGGGAGTAGCCGCTCTTCTGTACACAGCTAAATGCAGAAGGCCAGGAGGAAGTGAGGACAGATGGCGTGGGGGAAATCTATATGTTAACACAGGTCACCCTGGCAGAGCTGCCCTGTGTGTCCTTACCTGTGACAATGGCAGGGATGCCCCAGCCCACCACGTGGTAGAACCTCATGGGCCCCGTGTCGATGTTGCGTACTTCTGTCAGCATGCGGTAGACATGCAAGTTCTCCACCAGGGTCCAGGCAAAGGTGCTCATGGAGGCATAATGCAGGAGGATGGCGACGACTGTGCAGAGAAACTGGGTGGGGAAGAACAGGCTCAGCAGGTGGCTCCAAGGCCCTGGGACTGCTGAGGGGGTGGGAAGGCTGGGAAGCACCCTATGAAAGTGCAGACCGGGGGTCCCAGCCTAGAAGTGACCCCTCCTGAGGCAGACATCAAATCGTCAAGAGTGACCAAATCAGGCTGTTCTGCAGTGGCGGGGTCTCTAGTGTTTCCAAAGGGCAGCGAAACTCCTCTCCCCATGTGATTCTGCAGGAGAGGCTGAGTGTGGCAGTCACTGCATCTCTCTTGATGTAGATGGCAGAAGGAGGACCCCTCCTCAGCCTGGGGTCACTACCAAGAGTGGGTGTAATTCAGGAACAAGACACAAGCACTAGTCTTTCTGAGACTCTGGAACTAATGTATTTTTGTGAGCTGATTCTAATCTTTAAATACTGACTTCAGGCTTTATAAACACACTATGGAGTTGCACCTGCTCAGGCTAAAAGCTCCCAGGCTGGGACTTCGGCCTGTGTTTCCAGAACTGGCGCCACGTGGTTTCTACAGCCAGTGGGTACAGCTGGGGGCTGGGGCCACTTCCTCCAGTAGGAACAATGTCTTGATGCTTTTCTGCTGATCTAAGACCAGGGAAGAAGGGGACAGTCCCACCTGTGCGCCCTTAACTGGTCAGGGCGATGTGGCAAGCCAAAGGCCACGTGTTAGAAATGAGAACTCAGCATGTGGGCTGGCTGAAGGATGGCATGCTGCTCTTTGGGCAGTGAGTCAGCTGCGGAAGGCAGCTCTTCTTACAGAAGACCCAGCAGTGCCAGAAAGAAGATAGTGGGAAGAGGGGCAAGGGATGCTGGGCTTCCAGAGTTCAGCCCAGAAGGCTATTGGTGTAAACCCAACCTCAGGTGTTCCACAATGGGACTTGAAGATATAGCCCAGAGCAGCCATTCATGGACCTTCCAGGGGACCTGCACTAGATGGAACTTCCAGGCCAGCCAGCTGAAAGGTGACAGCAAGTTCCCAACAGGAAGTTAAGGCAGACAGGGTAGAAAATGAGGTGGGAAGAGGCGGAGGGGAAGAATCTGGCCCTGTTCAAGTTGGCCCCTTGAACAAGGTAGACCTACCTCGAGCCACACCCCTAACCACAGCCACAACTGACCCTCCCCGAGCTGGGCCAGACTCACAGCCAGATTCCTCCCTGGTCACAAGCACCATCTCTCCTCATAGCTGGCCACATTCTTATCATAGCCTACTGCTGACCACACTCCCAGATGGGGCCCACAGGTACAGTCCTATGCTCTGCCCTTGATGAACAGCTGGGCCTCAGTGTCTTCTCTGGGGAGACTACCCTCGTGGAGCCACACAGCTGGGAGCAGAGCCACCACTCAGCCTCTTACTAGACATGGCTGTGTTCAAATACCAGGTCACTGTAGTCTGAGAAAGGTCATCAGAGCACAGACAGAAGTGTGCCATAACACAGCCATCTGCTGCCAGGTCAACCTCCAAGGGCCGGGTGCCCTCCACAAATTTCCTCCGGACAGTACAAGAAACTTATGTAAGCCGGGCGGTGGTGGCGCACGCCTTTAATCCCAGCACTCGGGAGGCAGAGGCAGGCGGATTGCTGTGAGTTCGAGACCAGCCTGGTCTACAAGAGCTAGTTCCAGGACAGGCTCCAAAGCCACAGAGAAACCCTGTCTCGAAAAAACCAAAAAAAAAAAAGAGAAACTTATGTAAACGTGAATACTTGTCACTTACACTGCTGAAGACAAAACTGTGCTACAGGTGGGCCATGCCCTCTGCTGGCATCAGAGTACCATCCTCGAGGGGCAAGCCTGAGCTGGATTAACCCACACCATAGCCAGAGTGCAGCGGGTTCAGTTGGAGGACGAGGGAACGTTGGCTAACTGTTGCTTTAAATGGTGCAAAAGTAAACCCTTAAAGAAAAAAAAAAAACCACCAAAACCAACCAAACAAAAAACATCATTTGAAAAATGGGCTAGACAGCCGGGTGGTGGTGGCGCACGCCTTTAATCCCAGCACTCGGGAGGCAGAGGCAGGCGGATCTATGTGAGTTCAAGGCCAGCCTGGTCTACAAGAGCTAGTTCCAGGACAGGCTCCAAAAGCCACAGAGAAACCCTGTCTCGAAAAACCAAAAAAAAAAGAAAGAAAGAAAAAAGGGCTAGAAATTGACAGTAGGACCTGGCGGGGTTGTGTGTTCACACGTCTACACTAAACATACTTGCTTTTCCAGAACAGAACAAACCCACACTAAATCATTTCAGCCTGTCAGGCTTCTGGGAGATAAACAGCCTCACCCAGAGATAGGACTGTGAGTTTAGATAAAAACCCAGGCACGAAGCCAAGCTCCTACCACTGCACACCTTCCTCCCAGAATGCATCTGCCTGGTCTGTGCTCACTGGTGCATGGAAAGCTCTCATTCCAGGCAGGCGCTGAGTCACAATGCTCCACATGCCGTACTTAGTTGCAGGGAGGTGGCCTGCAGCCATTGATTGCACTTTCCTCTATCCAGACTTTGGAGAAGCATGCCTATAGGATCCCAAATGAATCTCAGCTTACTGAGACTTCACCCAGGCTATGTGTGTGGAGAAGGGTAGCCCTCCATGCCCATGCCTGTGAGGGCTACTCTCTGGCTCAGGAAGTGGCAGGGAGGTTCGGTCCTTATTCTGGATCCAGCCCTGTGCTTCTGGGACCCTGCAGGAAAGCCACCAAGTTCATCAGTGGGCCTGGGTCAAGGACAGCCTACAAACCATGCCTAGAAGGTAGCAGGGCCTGGCCTTTCTCCTGAGGGGTCTGGCCATTTAGGAAGGTCTCCGTGTTTGCTGGAACTCCAGCTTGGCAGCCTTCTTTCCCCTTCTATCCCAGAGCCTGGCTTGGAGATCAAAGTCTCTAATGCCTGGGCTCAGTGCTTTGTGCCCTGGGTAGCTGTGTTTAGCTGCCACCCACTCATCCTCCACCCCAGAGCCCTTAAAACTACCACAACCCCTCCCCCTTCCTACCCTGGTCTCTGTTTTGGGCCTTGACTACCAGGCCTGTGTTCACAGAGCACTGGCTGGTTGCCATGGCACCTCAGGGCATGATACAGCCTGCACACAGAAGATGGCTACTGATGGATTGTTTCATGGAATGGACCTATCTCTGCATCTTTCCTGGACACCTTCTGGTGGGTGGCACTGGGTAGTCTCACACAGCCCCTTCCTTGGCCCAGCTCCCCACCAGCCAACAGGTAGAGAGTGGGAGGTATTCCCGAATCATGGTAGGTTGAATGTACATTTTTATGTTCAAGGGCTCCGCATCCAAGGATGGTAAACATTTAGGGTAAAAAGAGTCACACCTGCACTAAGTGTGCATCCTTCCCTCTTCGCCCTTCTCCAACGGGACAACCCAACAACTAGGCACACCGCACTTGCATCACATTGCTGTCATGCAGCCCAGGGATGCGATGACATGCGCAGGAGGAAGTGCCCTGTGCAGACATGACCTCATCTGACACATCTTTTGGGTCGGTATCCCTGGGACCCAAATCAAGACCATGTGAAAGTGGAACACAGCTGTAGCACCCTGGGGAGACCAGGGTGAGGCTGAAGGAATAGCTGGCTGCAGCCACAGTGCCGCATAGGGAACCACCCTGTGCCAGAGCCCACTACCAGTGTGATGGTGTCTAGGTCAGGGTCACCCCTCAAAGTCTGGGTCACTCACTGCACGCATAAGTGAAGGTCTGCTGAATTGTGACACTCTAGGCTGACAGTCACTGTTTAGCCACAGGTGAGAAACAGCGCACGCGCGCGCGCACACACACACACACACACACACACACTGTTCTGTAGCAAGTCCAGGGCAGACAGCACACTTAGACTGGAAGAGTCAGATACTTACCTCAGGTAATTAAAAGTCTCCATAGCAGAGGCCTCCTTGGGGTCTACAGGGAGGTGGCACCGAGGGCCAAGGACCTCCTCCAATTCTACTGCCTCCACCTGAGTGGCCCTGTGGGTGACTCCATTTGTCAAGAGCATCTCTCCTTACACATCTGCCTCTTAGCTCCAGGGGGTTAATGGGTGGGCCTTGAAAGTGAGCTTTCAACATGGTTCTTAATAGAGCCAGGCTGACCTGCAAGCCCCCTCCCTCCCCAAATTCCCAACAAGTGGGCTGGACCTCACATATTTTGAAATTCTCACGTGGAAATATGGAAAACCACAGCTGGTGAGCTGGGACCACCCGAAGTCACAACCCCACTGTGTCCCACAATTTTGCCTTCCATCAAGCCATCAAAGAGCTGGACACTATCAGCAGCAGTGTTGTCCTCCTTTTCCCCAAACATCATCTTTGGACACCAGTCTGTCCCTCCCAGAGCCCCATCACCCAGAGAACAAATGCCACAATCACCAATGAACTATAAAAGCTACCCAGCCTCGTTCCATGTTTGGCTCCACGTTTGGCTCAGCCATAGCCGGCTCTCCATTCGTTCACAGCCAGATTTAATATGCTCTCATAGGGATGCGCTCACGCGACCGTCCTCTCCTCTGCTCCTTACATTTAGGTGTTAAGGCCATAGGAATGCAGTTGTCTGTATACCCAGGCTGCTGAACTCCCTGAACTGGTCACACATTTTATCTGTAGGTTGTTTTAGAATTTTCTGTAGACTCTAACATGCCAATCATGCCATCTGTTAAGAGTTTTGATTCTTTCTACACGTGGCCCTGTTAGGGCCCTCCTCCCACACCTTAGTGAGTAAAAGATGGCAGTAAGGTAGGCTCTGCCATTAAGAACCAGCATGCCTTTAATCCCATGGGAGGCAGAGGCAGAAGGATCTCTGGGAATTGAGGCCAGCCTGGTAGCCTAGTCTACAAAAACTAGCTTCCAGGGCAGCTAGGACTGTTACACAGAGAAAGCTGTCTCGAAAAACGAAAACCAAACCAAAACAACAACAACAAAACCCACAGCTAAAACCACTGTTCCCTCCACTGCTGTGTTTGTGTGGTGGTCCTCATCCTAGATTAAGGAGTTCCCTTTTCTTGTTTGTCCAGAGGGGTTTTTTCCTTGCCCCTTCTTTCTAATCATGAAAGAGTGTAAAAAAATATCATTTTTTTCTGCATTAAGAAAAATATTTTCTCCTTTAACATAGAGCTAGGGACATAGCTTAATGGTTAGAGGACCTCATACCAGAGGCCCTAGGTTCATTCAGTCCCAATACTATCAAAATCAGGTAGTACAGGCACATGGGCCTATATAATCCTCAACACACTCTACAGGTGGAAGCCAGAGAGTCTGGACTTCAAGTTCATGCTGGGTCTCAGGTGACTCAAGTCCACCTGGGCTACCTTAGCCCCTGTGTCCAAACAAGGAAAGGAAACTTGGATCATTCCTTAGGTGTGGTGGTGAGAATGACATTTATAGGTTGACATGTTGCTAAATCACCTTCACGTCTGTCCTAAGATAAATCCAGCTGGTTCCATTATCTACATGCAGACACCAATGCCTTCCCAGTGCCAGCCTTCCTCAGCTCAGGTGAGAGTGGAACCCCTCAGCCACGGTTCAAATGTGTTGCCCCAAGCTCTCCGAGCTGCCTTCTTGCTCCAGAGTTTGTTATTTGTGCTTTTTTTCCCATTAGAGATTTTTCCCTTCAAATAATACCTCATGGCCATTTATCTTCTTATTCCCTTCCTTTTCACTTGCTTTCTGCTTTATTCTTCCTTTTCCAAACTTCCTCAAGCTCCCAGTGTTCTTTTGCTAAAGACCCTTAGCTTACTGGATTTCAGGCTTCCTTTTTTTTTTTTTAAAAAAAAAAGTGTTTTTTTTTTAAAAAAAAATGTATATGAATGTTTTGTCTGCATATATGTGTACCATGTGTGTGCAGTGCCCATGGAGGTCAGAAGGGGGCATTGGATCCCTGGGACTGGAGGTACAGATGGTTGCGAGCCACTAGTGCTTGCTGAGAATGGAACCCAGGTCCTCTGGAAGAGCTCTTAACCCCTGAGCCATCTTTCCAGCCCCTACTATTTTTTTAAATAGCACCAGCAATGTGATTTCAACTCTTTATTCTGATTTTATGATGCCTTGTGAATTATTATTTTAAATTACATTTACTTATTTTGAGTGTGCATATGTGTGAGCATGTGTGCCCTCAGGTACATGTGTGGAAGTAAAAGGATGCCTGATGGGAGTGTGCTCTACCCTTCCACCATGTAGGTCCTGGGAATTGAACTCAGGTCATCAGGCTTGGTATCCACTCTACCTCTTGCCTGGTTGGCAAGGTCAGACATGGTATTTCCGTTAACATTTTTCTTAAATCATTAAGATTTCTGGAAAATTTTCTCGAACTTGTGTCTTCTATAGGTTTATTTTGAGCTTGTCTTACTAGGTACATAGCATAGCAGGCACCTACTGTCCCAGTGTGTAGACCCTTGTGATCATTACATAGCTGCCCCCCATTTGCTTTCAGCCTCATGATCAGAGATCCTTGGATTTGTCTAGGCTGGCACTGTTGGTCATGCCTCATGATTGTGAATCTTTTTGCCCTCCCTCCTGTGGGCTATCGTTACATCAGTGGCAGATGCCACCAATCACCTGTGTCAGAGATGAGTATGTGCCTGGACAGGCCTTGCCGATGAACACTGGGAGCTTGCTGGCCCCAGATCTAGCTACGTAGGCACAGCTAAGTATTCTCACTGCTTTCCATATTCTTCTTCCATAACACTTAGGTTCTGCCTGCTAACATCTGGAGGCATGCACGCTAACATCTGGAGACATCCAGTCTGGCTATTACTCTACCCTAATGACCCATAGAGCACGGAGTGCATGACCTCTATGAGCATTTAGGACCCCTGTGAGGTTCAGCAACACCCTGAGGCTCATACAGTTCTCCAGGATCCAATGCAGTATTCAATAAACCTACCCAACACTCAACATCTAATCATATTAGCTGAAGGTTCCCTGACATTCCTCTCTCCTCCTCTCCCCCACCTGCTCTCTCAGCAGGTTCCTTTCTCCTCTTTGGTCCTATACATCCCCAGAAACCACTTCCTGGCTCTATGCATGTGTTGCTCCTCAGCTGTCATGGTCATGGAGAAAACAGAGGGGTGGAGAATCTGTACATCATGATTCACTAATGCTACTGCAGCCCACAGGACTCTGGTTTAACACATGACAGCGCCTTGATACAATTGTCAACTTGATACAAGCCAGACTCACCTAGGAAAACAGTCTCAATGAGGGACTGTCAAGGTCAGGTAGAACTGTGGGCTTGTCTGGGGGGGATTATCTTGACTGTTAATAGATGGGTGAAGACCTAGCCTACAGTGGGTGGCATCATTCTCTACACAGACAGCCTTGAATATATGAGAGTAGAGAAATATGACTGAGCACTAACAATGCTTGCACTTATTCTCTCTCTGCCCTTGGATGTGAAGTGACTAGCAGCCTTGAGTTCCTGCCTTGGCTTCCGCACAATGACTGACTATGTCCTGGAATCATGAACCAAATAAACCCCATCTCTCTTTAGCTGCTTTTTGTCAGTTTTTTTTTCCCCTCACAGCAAAAACCAGAACCAGAACAGCACCTATAAAATCACTAATGCCCAAATCAATAGGGTGAGACTCACTGTGTTTGTGGTCTTCAGAGGACCCTATGGGCACCCTTGAAGGGAGGTCTCCCCAGAGATTCTCTAACGCAATGCCCTGACAAGGCAGGTAGGACTGCCACTGCTTCGGGGTGACTGACCACACCCAGGTGACAACATGCCTGAGTAACATCACTTAGGGAAGCCTGTGGCAGGCTCAGGGGAGTGGTCTCACCGGGTTCTCGGTCTGGTTGATCCCGACCAGGAAGATGAGCTGGGAGAAGAAGAGCGCCCCAATGAGGTTCTTGTGGATGCTGTGCAGGTTGGAGCGCAGTGTCCGGACAAGGGAGAGCAGGACAAAGGCCACCAGGAGGGCCACCAGGGACAAGGACAGGGCGGCATAGGTGATGATCTTCAGGGGCAGAACCTCGCCATGCTGCAGGTGGGTTGGTTAGAGAGAAATGAGGAGTGGGCTCTGATGGAGGTTTGAACAACACAGACAAAATATTGTGATGGGCATCAGATATCAAAGGCTGGCAGGGACCAGGGGACAAGTTTGGGATGGTGAGCAAACTCTGGGGATGGACAAATGGTTGACAACAGCTGCCCGGCAGGGGCTGTACTAATGCTACCAGCCCATGTGTGATATATTTGAGTCAGTGTAGCATACACATTTAATCTCAATCATTGAGAGGCAGATTTCTGAGTTTGAGGCTAATCTGGTCTACATAATGAGACCCCTTCCTCAAAAACATTTTTGTTAAAAAACAAAAACAAAACAAAAAACCTTCCTAAATAAATCCTGCTTTCAGGAGTGACTGAAACAGTCAATCCAAATACTGAGATGGAAACATGCCAAGGAGTCTCAGTTTATGCAAACCCCATGTGTCTTCAGTAGCACTGCCCCCACCCCAGCCAGTAGTCACAGCAGACAGACACTTAACAAGAAGACTGGGTAACTTGTGACACAGCCTCATTCGCTGCTGTTTAATACATAGGAGGGGCTCTTCTCCTATCCATGGTGGCCTCATTTCACGTGACCTCAGACGGAACCCACAAGGATCATGGGTACAAGGTAGGCATCGATGAATGAAGCTGTGAGGGTCGAAGCCCCTCGGTGTCCTGACTTGATAGGCCGGCATTTCAGCTCTGGTCACTTGGAGCCTAGACAGTCACCTGAATCCTGCAGCTGACGCGTCCTTCTCGCCCTGGGCATACAGCCTCTTGCTGCCGAGGGTGACTAACGTGGCTTGCTTTTAAAACTCCAGGTAAAATATACATGAGATTGACCATTGTGAGTCTCCAGGCATAGGCTTAGTGCGACTATAGTCTTGGGCAGTTTGGGCATTTTGGGGACAGGTTATCCAATACCTTCCAGACGGTGACAGCTATGTGCCCTGGCTGCTCAGAGCCTATACCCCAGGCATCAATCACACAGCAATGGCCAGCTCACATTCTCAACCTGCTTACGATACCAGAGGTATCATCTCCCTGTCACTGGCTTCTTCTACTCACGCCTCTGTCCTTGGGGCACTGTGTGGCCTGAGAGACATTCAAAGTGGAGGTAGAAGCAGCTTGGCTGGGGGACCCTATCCTGGGAGATGGTAACATTCTAGAAACTTCTGAGCCTGGGGTTAGCCTGTATTAGTTGATTTTAGTCACGTTGACTAAAATCTAGACAGATCTGGAAAGAGACAATCTTAATTCAGTAAATGCCTCTATATGATTGGCCTATAGGCAAGTCTGTGGGGGCATTTTCTTGATTAGTGATTTATGTGATAGGGCCCAGTTCACTGTGGGAGGTGCTACCCTTGGGCTGGTGGTCCTGGGCTCCATAAGAAAGCAGGCTGAGCAAGCCAGTAAGCAACAGTCCTCTGTGGTCTCTGCTTTAGCTCCTGCCTCCAAGTTCCTGCCTTGAGTTCTCGCCCTGACTTCCTGTGATAATGGACTGTGATGTGGAAGTATAAGACAAATAAACCCTTTCCTTTCCAAGTTCATTTGGCTATGGTGTTTCATTCATCACAGCAAGAGAAACCCTAAGGCACCATCTACACCTTTACAGTTAAAACTTGGGCTCTTTGAAATGTTTTGTTTACTTGTTTGTTTAGACGCAGGTTTCACTCTGTAGCTCATTGACCTTGACCTTGTAGCAATCCTCTCCTTAGCCTTCTAGGTGTAGGGCTTAGAGGCCATGTCCAGTTCTAACCTTCCCTTTTAAAAAAATATTACATTTATTTTTGTATGTTTGTATATGTGTGCGTGCGCACAAATGCATGCCACAGTGCATGGGTCAGAGGGCAGTTTGCAGGAGTTGGTTCTCTCCTCCCACAGTGTGGGGCCCTGGGGTGGAACTCAGGTGATCAGGTATCTTTATCTTCTGAACCGTCTTACTGGCTCAAACCTCTTCAAGGTTTTCTCATTGACCTCTTCAAACAGTTGGCAGAACACAGCTTTTAACGGACACATTTGGTTTTTTCAACACACAAGGAATATGGGGGCCTTGGGAGGATGGGTTGCGGACTAGGATTCCAGTTGCCATGGGGCTTAGTCCCCGGCTCACCAGGGGGGTGGTGAGTAGTTGTAAAAATGCCCACCTCACGCCTTGAAATGTCCATGAGCACCGCACAGCTGGTTGAGTGGCTACACTGGCAGATGACGTGGGTCCGGTTCCTTGACAGCAGCTCACAGCCCTTGGCTGACCACCCTCCAGTCCCACCAATGCTGTGGAGAAGAGAGAAAGGGGTTAGCCTGTTCCATCTACCGCTGAGATAGACCAAGGGCTATCAGCAAGTCACAGGGTCTCAGAGGTCATCCTGACACCACTGGATCTGGCTGGGAAGGAACAGCCAAGTGCAGAGAACAGTCACCCGTGGGTGCTCCTCACTGTCAGCTCCTAGCCTGAACATTTCCCTTCCTCACTACACTGAAGAAAAGGGCCATGGCCACTGTCACCAAGGACACAGCCCTCACAGACGCTGGCACTGTGTAAAAGCTTTCCTTTCCTTTTCATAGCTCGTGTGGGCTCTCATGTGCACCTCTCAAGTTCAAAGGTTATGTGCCAGATACAGAAAACTCCAAAGACAGCAGAGCCTGTGGCCAGAGGCGGCAGCCAGGGCCAAGACAGCACTTTGTTCACCAGCCATACTGGGAGCCTCAATGGCCTCAGCAATAAGCATCTCTCCATTGTCCACTTTCATGTTCCCGTTGCGCAATGTTTTACAGGAGCCGCCTGGAAGCCAGGGTCCAATTAGTGCTGCTGTTTCACTGATGGAAAGCCCCAAATAACAAGTTGTTACGAGGGCCCTGCCCTCTGTGGCTCTGGGAAAGTCCTATAATCCCTCTGATCCTCAGTTTACTCGTCTGTAAAATGGGGTGTGACGGTCGATGCGCTTTGCCAGGGGTGCTCAGATCAGGGGATCATGGCAGCAACACAAAGCAGGGAGCAGATCACTAGAGCCACTGCTAATTGCCATTATTCAAACAAATAGCCAGGGACAGCCAGCCGTGCCTGGCAGCCGTGAGGCCCACACACCAGACACCAACGCTTCCCTTCACTCTCCTTTGTGAGCCAAAGATCTATTAGGCCCTGGACTAAATGAGCTTACTTTTAACTGGTGTTTGGAAAGTACCGAGCCAGAGAAGATGAATGCTCCTGCCTGAGCATGCGCCTGGGCGCCCAGCACAGACTCTTGTGGTAGCTCCCCTTTCAATCCTGGGGGACCATGACATGGGAAATGGCCCTGTGGGAGGAGCTTACAGATGTGCACCCAGGCCCAGCTTTAGGCATGCGGAGAGGGCTCGGGTTCTGATCCCCTGAAACCCAGGCTCCCTGTGATGAGGAAAAGCACTGACACTTTTCACTTCAGACCATGTGCCAAGCCTGGTGAGGGGGAATATTCCAGGACATTCTTGTTCCACCCTGTGTCCCTCTACGTAAGGGCAACCAAAATGAGACCAAAGAGCGAGGCAAGGAGGCGAAGGCCCGGCATCTCCCACGACTCCTGCAGCTAAAAAGACAAATATAATGACCCCATTGGCTTTAGCCACAGATAGGTCACTGGCCTTGGAATCCAATGTCACACAGGAACAGGGAAATAGCATCTTACATCTTTTTAAATCAACCTCCTTCCTTCCTTGATTGCAGGTGCACACATCACAAATCTGGTCATTCTTTGAGTTATCTCTAATGGCTCCAGAAACAAGTCAGACAAACTCTGCTATGGGGGACAGCCTGGGACCACCACTGCCACTTCTCTGTATGTGTTCATCTCTGAGTCCCACATCCTCCTGCAAGTGGCCTTCCCTGGCAGAGAAATGGGTGCTTGTGTGGACTACCACATCGCAGGTGTTCTATAGGTGATCAGCCCATCTCTGCTGCGGCCCCCTTGAGGGAGCCTTGTGCATGCATGCCTATTTCTCTATGAGTATTGTGTCTACCTGTGTACATGCCCTATGTATTCCTGCATATGTATGTATCTATGTATTGTTGCATGTGGATTATGTCTATATTATGTGTGCACATCTTTGTGCGTGTTCTTGTGATGTGTGTATAGAACTATATTTTTCCATGAGAATATAAAGTATTCTTCAATGTGCACACAGACTTACGCACATACATGTATGTGTGTGTGTGTGTGTGGGCACATGCTGATACTCCTAAAGGTAAAATGGGGGAAGCCTCCTATCTTGTTAAGCCCTGGGAGGGGAAAACATAGCCTTTGTTCTGCCAACTGAGCCTTCTGACCTCAGCCAGGCCCTCTCATACAAACAGGACTCTCATAGAAGAGGTTGCTTACAGGCTCTTGGGGTCCCACTTACTCAAGGGAATGGTTCCAGAATACACAGACAGGCTTGCTTCGTTCCTCCGTCTCCAACAGGGCAAACTCCACCAAGATGGGCCTCTGCAGAGAGCTGGGGAGTGGGGTCCCCTCACTGTACACCATAGCACTCACTACTGGGGTGTTGATGATGGGCCGGTTAGGCAATCTGTGGCAGAGAGGGGTGATTACAGGGATAAACATAATTAATCCACATTCTGTGTGTGAGAACCTGCGTCCAGACACTATGAGGACATGGTCAGATGAAAAACCGACACACAGGCCATGGACACAGATCACACAGCACAGCCCTCAGGAGGGTCTGGGCCTCACTGCTGGTATTCTCAAGAGTACAGGGAAAAGAGCCAGGCGTGGGTAGTGAACGCCTTTAATCACAGTACTCAGAAGCCAGACTCAGGCAGCTCTCTGTTAGTTCGAGGCCAGCCTGGTCTACAAAGCAAGTTCTAGGACAGCCAGACTGGTTTGGTTACACAGAGAAACCCTGTCTCAAAGAACAAACAAACAAACAAACAAAAAGCAGAAACAAACAAGCAAGAAAAAGTACAGGGAGACTTATCACCTCCATGGGAAGGAGGCTTTAGAAGCTTACAGTCATGTCACTGCAAGATGTCAGAGGCCATTACATATGGTAGTGACACTGGGAGCAGCAGCATGGCCCACATAGGGAATGGGTTAAGTGACCACAGACCGGAACCCAGTCAGCCATCTCTAAGCGTGATGTAAAAACAAGGGAACAAGGAAGCACCCACAGATACAGTAGCTGAGAGGGCTTGTGTGCAGCCTTCTGTTCAGGAGCAACATGTGCCGTCCAGCACACTGGCTAAGTGACCCTTGGTACTGGGCCAGCAGAGGGCAGATGAAACTATAGGTATAACCTATGACAGCCTCTGGGTGTCGTATGGGGGACAGGCTAGAGCCCCCTGAGGTAACTGTTGGTACAAACAAAAGAACATATGGGCATAAATGTGAGGACAAACCGAAGCAAAGGGCATGTACCATCCCAGGGAACAGCACCATGGCAGACACAGAACCTCTCTCTGGTGGTCACTGCAGGCCAGGGTCACTTCGTAATGTTATTGTGGGTGACAGTGAGTAATTAGGACTTTGACTCATGGAGGACTCGGGGTGTTGGGGAAATGGGTTCCTTCGAGGTCCCTACACCCAGGTCTCACCGGAGGCTGCGGTGGTCGGGGTCATAGTGTTCAGGCAGCAGCTGACCCAGAGTCCGGTAAATGATGACCAGGGCAACGGCAAACTGGCCGGGTTCGTCGGGGTGTCTCCTCTGCCTGCTGAATGAGGTTTCTCTCTCAGCCCTGGGTTCATGTTGTGGCGTCTGTGGTATAGCCCTCCGGTTGCCCAGCCTCACCATGGGGCTTTCTGCAGTGTGAGAACAGAGTGTGAGGACTCAGGGCAGACAGCTGTGCCACCAAACTCTTAAAACAGGCAGGTGGAAACTAACACGGAGTCTCCTCAGAAGCCACACATTAACAGCCTGTGGCCCAGTAGTTCTACCTTTGGGTATGCCTTAGAAGAGCTGCAAACAGATTTGAAGTTGTGGCCATAGACTGTCCAGATTCACAAATGGAAAGTAACACAGTGGCCACTGGGGTTGGACTTGTTAGTGACCAGTGGCGAGTGTCACAGCATCAAGAGGAAGGGCTGGGGAGGGTGGGAGGTACTGGGAATGCAGCAGAAACCTTTGGATGGGGTGTTTAGAGTGGCAACAATGTCATGTGGTGGGTGGCTGGGGTCTTAGCGGCACCTCCACTCAGTGCTGGGAACTGAAGGAGACAGGGGCCTTCTGCACACATGAGTTCTGTGCCCTGTGCTTTCTAACTTCATGCTAAATGTGGACATGTTTTCACTGTACATGAGAGAGGCCATATATATACCCCACACGTAAGTACATAGTTGGGGTGCCCAAGCCTACAGTGTCATGCAACTGACTAAAGCAGCCATGATGTGGGAGACTTTGGTGGGAGTTTGACTGTGCCAGCACCTGGGCTCGGTGGAGGAGAGGACAGGGAGAGAGATGTTGTTATGTTCCCTGGATCAGGATGTGGAAGGGATGGGTCTACTCCCTGCCTGAGTGAGGCTCCTTCCTAATAGCTGGCCTACTAAACACCATGCTTCCTGACAAGTGGGCAGTGTGGTCTACGCTGGCCAACCCTAGGGTTTTGGCAGCTTTCATATTTGGCACAATGAATAAAATGCCACCTGCAGGGCCATGGAGAATCAGGGATTAGACAGTATGGGATTCCCCATGGGAGTGTTCCCTGAACCATGCCTCAGCAATAGATAGGTGATGGTGTCACAGAGAAAGAGTCCTCTTCTAGGTAACAATGCTAAGGGACAGACACATGTACACACACATAAGAATAGTCTACCAGTGTGCCATGTAGGCAATACATAGATGGATATGTGCATGCACAGAATATTTACATACATACATGGTATATGTGTACTCAAAGGATATAACCACATGCACACATAATATAAACATGTATACATATACACATGCACACCTGGAATTGTACATATATATGCATATTAATAAATGTATATACAAACTGAATATATACACACATGCACATTAACATGCACACAAATACAAACATTTCAAACACGCACATATATAAACATTAACATATGCACTTACACACATACTGGGTATACACACATGCACATTAACATATACACAAATACAAACATTC
>JAQHUG010000146.1:2352944-2373355 GCA_028555095.1 Dicrostonyx torquatus | reverse complement strand
GGGGGTCTCTGGGCACACCTTCCCAGTGGGAGGAATGGGGGTCTCTGGGCACACCTCCCCAATGGGAAAAATGGGGGTCTCTGGGCACACCTTCCCAGTGGGAGGAACGGGGGTCTCTGAGCACACCTTCCCAATGGGAAAAATGGGGGTCTCTGGGCACACCTTCCCAGTGGGAGGAATGTGCTAAAGGCCAAGGCAGAGGGACACAAGTCACCTCCCTGGAGCCTCCAAAGGAACACTTGGCCTTCTGGAGGGAAGCAGGCTGGCTGTATGTGGCATATAGGGCATGGGATCCAGGTGGTCAGTGGGGAAGACATGGACAACCTTCCTGCCCTATAATTGGCATAGCACCAGAAGAGCCATGCTGAGAGAATGAGCTGGGTTAACAGGAGGCAGGCAGGGAGTGGGGGCCATGTATTACCATGGGAATACCATGGGTCTCAGCTGGCTCCCAGCCCCAGCAAGGGGCATCTAAACTCAACAGCTATGTACTCTTAGAATGTGATGCAAGGTGAGTTGAGACTGTGAGGCATTCTCTCAGTATGTAGGTGTCTTCGGGTATGTGCCATGTTCTCTGGCTGGGGACTGCAGAAACCAGTCCAGTTCAGAGAACATTCCAAGGGTGCTATCAGGATACAGCTGCCATAGAGTTGGGACAGATGTGGGTCTGTGTCTTCCAGACTGTTGGGTCCCTCGTCTTTTCCAGCTTAATTCACTATTCCCCTTTCTGGGAAAGGTGTGCTGGTATCTGTGTGTGGGGACAGACAGGCACAGGGCTGGACGATGAGATGCTACTTAAGAAACTTCGCTGAGGGGAAGCATTGCAAAGGCACCCGAAGCACCATGCTGGGAGACCCAGGTGGTCAGGGCCCAACTACAGACTACATACATGGAATAGAAGGTACAAAGCCAGGGATGCCAACCAGTACTTCTCCAAACCTCCAAGGTCCCAGCAGGCGCTGGCACATTGAGCATCATTGTGCTTTCCTGGCAGCCAATGAAGGAACGGTTTCCAGGAGGGTACAAGTACATACTCACTTGGTCCATCCCATAGTCCAAGGTCATGACAGCCAGGTATTTGATGTCCTTGCCCTCCTTGGCACTCCTCAGTTCTATTAGCACATGGTGCCATTCTCCATCAGTTATACGGGACTTGGACAGCTGCATGGATGCCACGTCGGAAGGGCCATGGGAAACCTCAAACTGGATGTAGCTGTTGAGAATCTGTAGGGCAGAGAGAGCCACATCAACTGACATGGCGAGCATTCTGCAGACATCTAACAACACAGACATGCAGACAGATTTAGGCATGGCACCAGCGTGAAAAAAAAAATGGATTTAAAAATTAGGAACCAGGCATGACGGTGCCCACCTGTAATCCCAGAACTTGGCGGAACAGCAGGAATGGTCCTGAGTTTGGAGACAGCTTATTCTAAATAGCAAGTGTCAGGCCAGCCTGGGCTACATAGTGAGACTATCTCAAAAGAGAAAGAAAACAAAGAAAGACACAGATTTGGCTGGGGATGTAGCTCAGTGGTAGAGACTTGCCTGGCTATGTAAGGCCTGGGCTTTGCTCCCTAACAACACACACCAACAATTAGGTACAGTTTTAGTTTGTCAGGCTCTAATCTTGTTTAAAGACAAGCATGAAAATTATGAGTATTATACCTAGCCTAGAACTGTTTTAAATTAATATGGTTTAGGCCAGGCCAGGTGCAGTGGTGCATGCATTTAATCCCAGCACTTGGGAGGTGGAGACAGGGGCAAGGGCAGGGAAAGCTGAGGGATAGAGGCAGGGGCAAATGGATCTTCATGTGTTTGAGTCCATCCTGGTCTACACAGTGAGTTCCAGGCCAGCCAAGACAAATCAAAAAACAAACAAAAACACAAAAAGAAAATAAAAGAAAGGAAGAAAAGAAAATAAATGCACCTGGGGGCTGACAAGATGACCCTGGGGGCAAAGGCACTTGCTGCCAAGCCTAATGACCTGAGTTAGATGCCCAAGATGGAAAGAGAGAACTGACTTCCGCAGTTGTCCTCTGGGCCCCACATACACACTACAACACATACATGCACACATATAGTTAAAGAAAGAAGCACATAAATGTCAAATTTTTAAATTAACACAAGCTGGAGCAATGGCCAGAGGATTTTTTTTTTTTTTGACTTGACAGAGAGCTGGGTGAGTTGGACCATCCTCCTTCTGTGGGTCGGGAGACCTGTGTGATGCTCTGAGTGACAAGGCTGAGCTGGAGGGCAGAGGCCTAGAGGAAGGAAGCCACAGCTCAGCTAGGGGCTTCTTCCTCCAGGGCCACCAGCTGGTTCTGAAGACTCAGCTGCAGCACAAGCTGAAGAGGGTCGTGCAGGCCCATGCGAAGAAAAAGAAGAGAATTCCCATCCCAACCAAGCTGGACGGGCAGGAATCTTCAAGGCTTAGCACTAGGGTGCTTAAGGGCTAGACACTCTGAGTAAACAAGAAACAGAGCAGTTCTTGCAGGGACAGAAGCCTGGCTTTGACTCTGTGACTGCACTAACATGTTCTTGGGCAACTAGTTCCCCTGGCTGCCACCAACAACAAACAAGACGACAAGGACACTGGTTCTCTCTAGAATTTCAGTACGGTGCCTAGCACTCAATAAAAATTTCCTAAAGTATGAGGACATGGAAGCATGTCTAAAAACTCAGAACAGACTTAAAGGGATGACAGAATTGTCAGAACCAGGCTTGTGAGCAGTCATGAAAGCCACAGACAGACTTAGAGAACAGCAGACTCGTATTTCTGGCTATCTGTGTAACATTCCAGAAGGATCAAGCCAATACATTTCTATACATGGGAGAAAAAATAGAAAGCAGGGCTGTGGCTTATGTAAGATGTTCAGTTAAAGATTAGTGCCCACCAAAATGAGACTTAGATTTAAAAGCCACTGAACATGACACACTTGAAATGCAAAGACATAGAAAATGTTGAAAGAAAAAGGATGGACACAGCCAGGCAGTGGTGGCGCATGCCTTTAATCTCAGCACTCAGGAGGCAGAGGCAAGAAGATTTCTGAGTTTGAGGCCAGCCTGGTCTACAAATTGAATTCCAGGACAGCCAAGGATACACAAAGGAACCCTGTCTTGAAAAACTAAAACAAAAGCAAAATGAGGACAGAGACACTATAGACAGAAGGGCTAGTGTAGCTGCATAAGTAGACAGAGCACTTTAAGACAAGCATCATCACTAGAGAGAAAAGAACTTTCATAAGGACACCAGAGCCAGAAGTTCAAATGCAGATTGCCACAATAACAGACAAAAACAAAACCCCAACTTTGAAATGACATAGGTTTTTAGAGGTTTCTTTCTTCCTTTTTTTTTTTTTTTTTTTTTTTTGAGACAGGGTCTCATACAGCCCATACTGGCCTCCAACTTCCAACTTCCTCTAAGTGCAGGATGGCCTTAAGTTTCTAATACTTTGGCCTCCACTTCCTAAGTGCTGAGATTACAAGGGTGTGACACTATACCTGGTTTATGCAGTTCTGGGAATCAAACCAAGGGCGTTTTATACACTAGTCAGGTGATCTGCCCACTGAGCTACGGCTCCAACCCAGGACACAGTCTGATTAAACACAGTTAACGCCACCGTCTTGACATATGTGGATCTCTCTACATCTCCTTGCTTGACAACTGCAGAGTACACATTCTTCTCAAATACACACAGAATGTTGACGAAGGCTGGCTGCATCTAGGCTTTAATGCAAGCCTTAACACATTTCCAAGGACTGAACTCCCTGGGCCCAAGTTGTATGGCCTCTACCATGTTAGAAACATCATCAAGAGGCTTTAGTACACGGTGCTTCATACTGGCTAACTCAAATTATCCACAGGCCCTGGAGGAAGCCCTGATGGACAGGACTAGTGTCACGACTGCTTCCTCTTGACTTTGGTCTACACCAATAGCTGACTGCAGAAGGCAATTTTTACCTTTTTAAATATCGCTTTCTTTGGCTCACAGAGGTTTTCTGGGTCAGTGAGGTACTCTCTCTCACTAGCCTTGCCGGCAAAAAAAAAACCCCAAAAGTAATAAAGCAACAATGAAAATGAAAATGTCATGTGTCTACAGCAAAAGGAGAAGCCACGAATAAACCCCAGGACAGAGATAGAAGCTGCCGCCCATCTTGGACGGCTACCCAATTCAAGACAGGTGCCAGCAACAGCATGACTATTTCACTGGACAATGCAGCTGGATAGCTGGATTTGGGGCCCCTGACAGCAATTATTCAAATTGTCTGGGCTTTGGACACTCAAACGGCTGCACCACAATGTTACCCGGACAGTCTGGAGGCCACAGGCTAAACATGTCATATAAAACACAACCAGAAAATTCCTGGGATGCCTGGAAGAACAGGCATACTGGGAATCATACTGAGGTGGTCTCTGGTAGAGGTCTACA
Source organism: Dicrostonyx torquatus (assembly GCA_028555095.1). Taxonomy (NCBI): domain Eukaryota; kingdom Metazoa; phylum Chordata; class Mammalia; order Rodentia; family Cricetidae; genus Dicrostonyx; species Dicrostonyx torquatus. Next base: position 2,368,922 of record JAQHUG010000146.1, on the reverse strand, counting down.
GGACCCCTCGAGACCATCTTTGGTGCACCCAGTCTTCCTGGCTACAGTCCCTGAATTTATGGATGAGCTCCCAAAGGTAATTACTCAGTCAGGGTTAACCCTGCTGAACACAGCCTTTTTTTTTCCTACAGGTACACTAATGACAGCCTATGGGCACCCATCATCACCTGACTCAAAACAGCCAATTTAATGTGTTCCGACAGAGAAACACCCACAGAGAAATGCCTTCCCCGGGCAGAACGGTGCTTCCAAGTTCAGCCCAAAGTGAGCTTCTGGGGCAGCAGGTAAACTTGTGAAATTACAGCTAATGAGAGAAGAACAATGACAGCTGCAATTACCCTTGACGCACATGCCAACACCCCCAACCCAAGTGGCGTGCTGGAGCCACGACCCCAGGTAAGTGGGCAGGCAGAGGCCAGAGACAGCTTCTGTCTGGGCTGATGGTCCCACCCTCCTTCTGCCAGTGCAAAGGAATCTCTCAAGGGGCCCTGTGGCCTCTGGAAGAGAACTGGGAGGGGGAGGGCTCTGGGTGTCCCATCTCTCGCACTCTCTGAGCCGAGCCCTGCTCCAGGGAGGCAGAGGGGTTCTCTGGCTGACCCAGGTCCCTCATGGCCTCAATCACACAGTCTCTAGTCTTAGTTTCAGACATTCTTCAGAGTTCACCTCTTCCTGACCATCTCCAACCCACCCCAACTGCCTGACGAGGAATGAAGAACAAGGATCCAGGGCCCAGGAAGTAGAAGAAACAAGTCATAGCTGTGTGAGGACATGGGGACAGTAGGGGCCATCAGCACCAGTTCCAAGAACCTTTAGAGGTGTAATCTTGGGACAGAAGTGCTATGTGTTTCACATGTCAGTGTGACCAGACTCCTCAGGAAAAGAAGAGACTGATATTTAGTAGAGATTATGCTGAAGGGGGACAGAGGATGACCTACAGGAGACGTTCATGGCACTAGGGCCCATTAAATGCACTCACATACAGACACACACAGAGACATGCATGCACTCGTGCATAAACATACATACATATATAGGCACACATGCATAAACATACATTCACATATTGGCACACATGCACTCACAGACATGTATACAAATGTGCATACAAATACAGTCATGAACACATGCAAACACAGACACGTGCATGACATGCACAGATGTACACATAGATGCACACATACATATATGCTCAGACACATTCACATACATAGGCAGACACAAGTACACAAAGAGACATAGGCACACATGCATGTGCTTACATATACATACTTTGGAAAAGCCTGGAAGAAAGAAAGAAACACCCAGTTATTAATTCCTACAAATTTGAGACTAAGTCCCTGCTTGGGCATGATTCCCTTAAGTGGCTATTGATCCCCTGGGACTTTTTCATGGAGATCCAAAGATGGAGAATTCTGATCCTGCCCAGGAATCACAGGCCATGGTTTATCAAGAGAATCTGTCCGGTCAGTGTGAATGGGAACTGCCAGAGACACAAGGACAGAGGATGAGTGGCAGGCTTGGTGGAATCCCCTGGCCAAGCAGTGAGTCCCAGACTGTGGGCTCATCCTAAACACCTCAAAAACCCAGGGTAAGCATATGGGCTCTCTCTACTGCACTGCCAGTGAAGAGGCAGACAGGCGAGGGTAGCTCAGTGAGGAAGCACCGGGTGAGCCCAGCAAAGGCAGTAACTCATCACCCCTTGGGACCACTGGCTCCAATGACCTATCAGAAACCATCTGTGATACAAGCGATGTGCAAATGTGTGAATGGGGTGCATGACAATCACTCTGAGAAATGTTCGAGTACTCCAACCTACGGTTTCAAACAAGCCAAACAGTAAAGAGGAAAAAGGATGAAAGCACATGTGGCGTGATGCAATGGGGCCTCAAGAGCCCTCTAGGCAGGGACCTGGTGTATGGTAGCATACAGGTTTAATATGGGGGTGAGGGGCTGCAGTCTGAACTGATGAAGGCCCGCTCACTGCATCTGATGTAGCCCTTTGCCCTCAGCTCTGAAATGCCAGGGGGGAGAAAAGAGCCAAATTCTAAGCAGGATAGGGCAGGCAGGGCAGGGCAGGGCAGAGCTGCTGTCTGCGGAAAGTTACACGGAGCCAGATGTTGCATGGTTACCTGCTCTGCTCTGTGACTTCAGTGAAGGGAAGCAGGCACTGGAAAGGAACCCCACCGGAGCCATTAGCTGCACATGATCTCTGCACTTCCCCCCTGTCCTAAATGGCACAATGGCATGCATTGCTGCTTGAGCTACCCATATTTCCCCTCTGTGTTCTCTCCGTCCACCACAGGGCAGGCATAGGAGGAGGTAGGTGAGTGGCAGATGCCCTTTACAGGGATCCTAGGAAGCCCCCTTGTCTGCTATGCAGGTGCCTGTGTGGCTCACAGACACACTCACCTGGAGATGGAGTCTGGAAGATGTGCCAGCTGTGGCCTCCATCAGCACACCATCCGCCTTCCGGGTCCGGAACATGAGCCCCAGGTACCAAGGCACAGAGATGGTGATGTCGAGGTCACTCCATGACACAACGCTCTCGCCACTGAAGCGCTGCGGGTGTGGCATAACTGTAGACACAGACCAGGACCTCAGCACCTCCCGAAATCAGGCAGAGAACATCTTCTCAGCTACCAGCCAGGTGAGGATAGACAGATGCCAGCCTCAGACCTGTATCTGTGCTCAGTACTACCCTAAGAGCCAGCAATGGACTCTGCAGATGTCCACCATGGCTTCTGTACAGCTCACTGGGCAAAGAAGCCCTGATGGTTGCCAGACACATCCAAAGTGAGCAAGGAGCACCTTAGATGGATGTGTGACAATTAAGAGGTGGGCCTGTGGTGCTTGGGACACGGAGCAGGTTCAGGTTTCAGTTGGATGGGTGGCATCATTCCCTGGGCAGCTGATCATGACTGGTATGGTGAAGAAAGTGAGCTGGGGACTGGCATGCACACATGCATTGCTCTCTGCTCTTGACTTAAGGTGATGGTGTGACACCACCAGTTCTCTCTCAAGCTCCGCTGCTGTGACACTCCCATCATAATGGACTTACTGTGGTCTGGAACTGTGAGCCAAATAAAGCTTTATCTCTTAACTTTCTCTTGTCGGGGTATTTTATGAAACAACAGTAAAGACACTAAGATACCCCGTGAACCCTGTGGCATCTCCGGGAGATGGGTGGGAGGTTGTCTTTCATGCAGCAGCTGTCAGGAGAGGCATCTGAGAACCCCAGGAGCTCAGGTGTGCCCCTACAAGCCACTTTGTTCTTCTGACCCTCATGGCCACCTGTCTTTACATCCTAGAGAGCTGGGCCTAGGCCCTGAACCTTTATCCCAGTCGCCTGCAACTGCTTATAGCCTGTGTTCCCCTCCCAGATACACCACCTGTGGTCTAAGGGAAAGGGACAGATTCTTACCTTGTTCACAGTTCTTCCCACCGAAGCGGAGTGGACAGTCACACAGGTACGTGTTCCACCTGTTCACACAGGTGCCCCCGTTCTGGCATGAGATCCCATCGCAGAAGTTCCTCTGAGAAGCACAGCCTGCGGGGCAGAGGGTATTGTCTGGCCTTGAGTTCAAGACCACAAGGTGATTTCTCTTAAGGAACTGTGCCACTCCCCCACACTGACCCATGCCTGAGTATGCAACCAGTTAGAGACAGCCAGCCTAGAATCTGCTGGGCATGGTGAGAACGCCAGACTGAGGTGTGTGGAATTCTCTGCTCCACCCATATCTAAGACTCAGGGTTTCCATGCCATCCCTGACCACCTGATGACAAGTTCAAGATCTTAGGATTGTGTATCCAGGTGAGCGGACAGCATCCCAACATCAGGAACACAGTAAACTGCAGGCTCTGTGGTCATGGCCACCAAGCCAAGCTCTACACCCATTCCCAAGAGGTCCTCACTCACAAGTAGATGTGTTTCAAGAACTCTCTGGGAGGTAAAGCAGCCCTTCTGTCCCTGGTATGGTCACAAATGTCCAGTGGGCACCATGCTAGCCCTATACACCCAGGGGCTGTGCACACCTGCCCTGGTGCCATTGTTGGCAATGAATGCAGCCATGTCCACAATCCTGCCATCGACGGACAGGTTCCGCATGCATCCCACAAACTGCCGGCTATGCACAGGGAAGTCTTCTGGCAGGTTGGGGACACCACCCAGGAGCAGAGGTCCAGTCAGATCCAGTGACCTGGAAAGGCAAAGCCATCTTCTGTAATACTGGGCCTGGCACAGCTGTGGCATCACTGCGACTCTACTGCTAAGCCTTCCATCACAGAGCAGTGCAAGCCCAAGGCAGATGCCTGGTGGTCAGGACAGAAGTGACCCTGCTTCAGGGTTAACTAGTGGCTCCTCACAGCTTCTCTGGGCCTCAACGTCCTTACACTTGCCATAACTTCCAGACAAATGGGTGTTTGGGGACAACTAAGGACCACCTCGAGTTCCATGTTGCAGTAGAGGGAAGCATCCCACAGTTCCTTGGCTCTCACAAAGTGTAATGAGAGCAGAACTCTGGCTCCAGTAGGGGCAGCTGAGGTCCCAGGCAGGGCTCTAGACCCAAGGCACAATTCACCAAAACAGTAAAGAAAGTTAAGTGAGGACATGTGACCTTCATCATATTCCTCTGAACATGACTCTCAAAAGGGATAAAGACTCAGGGTCAAGGGCCTTCGTAGAAGCCTGTTATCCTGGTCGTAAGGATAATGAGGCTAGAGAACTGGAAAGAGGAGGAGAGCATGGGCTACATAGGGAGACACGGTCTCAAAGCAAAAATCAAACAAAAGATATATTTATTTGTGTGCATGGGTGTTGGGTCTGCGCATACATTTGCACACCAGAAGAAGGTACCAGATCCTATGGCACTACAGTTATAGACAGTAGTGAGCCTCCATGTAGTTCCTGGGAATTGACCTCAGGACTTCTGGAAGAACAGTTAATGCTCTTAACTGCTGAGCCGTCTCTCCTGCCCTAAAACCCAATGTTCTATATTCCACCCACAAACTATCATCTGGACACAGCAGGAGTGGGTTCTCACCTTTTGAGGTTGGTGTTATCAAAAGAAAATAAAGCAAGGCTGGCCCTGCATATGGGTATTAGAATTTCTTTGTCCTGAGTTTAAAGAATCCCTGAGAGACCCAAAACCAGCAAGGACAACCAGCCACTTCCACCTCATGTAATTCCTTCGTCCAGGGACTGGCAACCCAAAGAGACAAGATGAAGATGGCAAGTTGCTCAGACTGACTTCTGAATGGCGGCTCACTGCTTAAGTCCAGGCTGGCCTTGAAATCATAGGTAGATCATCCTATACTGAATCTCAATTCATGTGCCTCATCCTCCCAAGTGCTAGGATTATTGGTATGCCCTGCCGACCTGGCTTGACGGGTGCATCTGGGGACTTATTCTTGAGGGTTCTATAGTCTGGGAGAGAAGATGTTATCCATGGGAGACAGTCTGACACCGGTGCAGACAGAGTGTACCAAGGTACTCTGCGTTGGCCTGACAAGGGTGATTTGGAGGGCCTGAGTAGTTGCGGGTGCCCCGTGCTTCCCCTCCAGGTGTCTCACTTCTTGGAGCCGCTCTGAGTGCCCTGGGCAGCACAGCTGTAGTTCCCAACGTAACTTCCAAAGTGCACGGCCACAGCAGCATCACAGTCATCCACCGTTACCACAGCCACCTTCTCTCCCGATGGCCCATGGGGCAGGCCCAGGTGGCCGATGTTGGGCTGTGGGGGTGGAAAGAATAAAATTTGTCAGCATGCCCTGGGTGGGTGTCCCAGCTCTGGACACTGCCTGCAGAGGTGGAAGGTGCGTGAAGGGTGAGGTACTCTAGCCCTTGACCTGCTACACCGGGTGCAGAGAATCTTCCCAGAACACAGGTCCTTCTCAGAACCTCAGAAGGAGAACGTATGGAAAACAAGGCCATGGCATTAGTTAAAGCAAATCCAGAGTGGACTATGTGGGCCTGAGGCCGTAAGACTGGGATCCACCTATGTAGCCAGCATCCCAAAAGGGGATGCAGGACCCTTCCTAGAAAGCTGGCTTATAAATATTTTTTTTAGTAGTGCTAGGGATGAAAACCCAGGGATACAGATAACCACTCAACCATTGAACTAGTAAATCTTCAGCCCCACAGCTTCTAGCCCTTCCTTACAGTGGCCTCCAGATGTAACCATGCCATTATACAGGACCCTCTTTTTGTCCCTCACTGGCTCCTGGCCACCACAACCCTGAATTCAGGTTGCAGCTTCCTGGTCCAAATATGGAGACCTGTTTCCCGGCCATCTAAGATGGAGCCTGACCGTATGGATATTCAAGTACTGAGTACCTGTGATGGCCTCACACTCAAGTTATCTCTGTCCCTTCACTGACATGAAGTTGCCTCTTCTAAGCTTCCAGGCCAGACCCACTCCTGAGGAACCTCCTGGCCCTGGCCCCTCTGCTGACCTCATGTACCAGCCTGGGCTCCCACCTCCTCAAGCCACCTAGGGATGGCTTTTTTTCCTGGCAGTTCTCATAGTCTCTCAGGACACCAAGTGTCCACCCATATAACCTCTGACATCCTTCCTGAAGTGGAAGACTGCACTGTCCATGCTGGACAAATGGTATGAAGGCCTCAGAGTTTTAGAAACAGGCCAAACAACCAGAGAACTGACAGGCTGTCGGGGAGCTGGATTTCCTTTCTGACCTGCACATCAGGGTACCAAAGCCTGTGTCCCTAGGTACTGTGAGCATAACCCCAGAGTGGTACCACTAGATATTCCAATTGGTACACACAAACACACCCACACATACCTCCTCCTACCACATGGAGGAAGCATTGAGGAAGAATGAGGAGCCTGGCAGCAGCCCTCCTCAATCCCTCAAAACAATAGGCCCAGACAGGTATATTGGCACACCTACCATCCCAGAACTCAAGAGACTGAGGTAGGAGGAACACTTGAGCCTGGGAGTTTAGAGCTAGCCTGGGCAACATAGCAACACCACATCTCAAAAAAAAAAAAAAATCCATGGACTCCAAGCCACCTCTTGCTGCCAGAGTGCTGAGGTTGGTTGCATTAACATGGCAACCTTATGTTACTTTATATTACTGGCAATGGCTGTAAAAACAGAGACTATAATTAACTCATCCTTAATTCCTTTTACCAGGGAATGACTGTGCACCTTGTTCCTCCTTATTCTCACAGGAAGCAGGCACCTGTTTGTTTAATGGGTCCACAGGGCTGGAAGGTAGGACACAGAGCCGCTGGCAACAGGAGCTCAGCCAAGTGTCTGAGGTGTGTGACCCAGGGTCCGTCTGCTCAGGCCACATACCCTGGAGTTGTACAGCAGGTGACTTGCCAAAGCCACCTCCTGTGAGCCCTCCACTCCACCTCCCCCAACCATCTGCCCTGAACAAACTCTTGGCAGTAGTTCCTCTGGGCATGAGGTAGGATGTAAGATTAAAATACCCACCAGGTACTGTGCCATGCAAGCATGAGGACTTGGTGTGGCTGCCGGTGCCTATAATTCCAGCACTGGGGAGGTAGAGACAAGTGGCTCCCCAAAGCTGGCCAATCAGCCTAGCTGATCCATGGACTCCAAGTTCAATGCAAAGAAATGTTGTGGGGAACAATTGAGGAAGCTTCCCATTGACCTCTAACCTCCAAAAACACAAATGCACCTGAATACATACATGAGCCCTCAAAATACAAATGAACACAGACACACACACACTCATATACATAGATACACGTACACGCATGTATGCACACACACACACACACACACCATCTATCCTGTTGATGTGAGAAGAATCATAGTGTCAACTATACATGAGTCTCCCACAAACCTTTCTTTGGGAACTCTGAGGAGAGTCAACTACCTTTAGGTCAATCTCTGGTTATCTATTTCCTTAGAGAGTCCACCTCTGTGTTAAGTAGTAGTTAGAGAGTTATGGTAAATCATCTGTTTTCTCACTCAGGAGCAGCAGTCTGCTTTGGGAGATTGGTGAGGTGCCCATTAGGGGCGGCTAAGTGTTAGGTACCATGCTGAGAAAGAAGGACCATCCCCAGGCTGTCCGAACCCCATATCATCTCCAGAGCGTGTAATTTACATTTTTGGAAATGGGTGTGAGGCTTTCCGAGGGTGGAAATACCAGCCTTTACACGCGGAGGCTTTAATGGAACTGAGCTGCTATTTACAAAATTGTGAGTGCTCTACACTACGGTTTGTAATCAACAGCTCAGCACCATGGGATTCAAGCACAGACAGGGAGGAAGAGAGCACTGGGGTGGAAAACCTGGGACGGGGAGGTGGGGAGACAGACACCCAGGTTTGTATCCACGGTGTTTCCTGCTGCTAAGCAACAGCCATTACTGACATGCTGACACCTAGCTCCATTCTGACGGATGGACGGGAGGTGGTAGCAAGGCCCTGGGGTGACTGCTGCTGGTCGTCACCCCCAAACAGGTGCCCTGGCCTTGCAGATGAAAAGGAAGGTGTGTGTAGACAGAGGGCCAGGCACTTGTGGGTCAAACAGGATCAGGAGGAGGAGAGATAGGAGGCAGGGGCCCGGAGCTCCTGAAGGTGCTGGGGCTGGAGCAGCCAGAAGCTTGCAACCTCAGTGAGTGGTCGGTTCCTGGCTGTCCAACAATGGACTCGTTGCCCACTGTGGGAGAGGACAAGGTTAAAGAAAGTGAGGAAAATCAGGCAGCACTTAGGAAGCAGAGGCAGGCAGGTCTGTATAATGAGTTCCAGGACAGCCTCCATAGAGACAGCCTGTCTGACATAAAGGGAGGTGGGCAGAAAAATAATACAGGACACATGCAGGGATTTCATCAGAGCCAAATGTTGGCCTCTACAGGGCCCACCATGCCACTCCCTGGGATCTGTTCAAGGGAATACAGAGACTCAAGACCAAACACACACACACACACACACACACACACACACACACACACGCACGCACGCACGCACGCACGCACGCGCACGGAGCTCACACATGTTCACAATAGTACTCTTTGTGGTTCCCCAGTAAGAGCAGAAGCAACCCAAATGCCCCTCAAGAGAGGGACAAGGACAAATGCTGGCCTATTCATGATATGAGGGACTGGGGCACTGCTATACACCACAGCTTTGGTGAGCTCTGAGGCATGGCACTGAGGACTTATACTACATGAGGCCATGCAGCCCAGATGCCCAGCACACACACATCACAAAGATGCTGGCTGGTGGCGGTGGAGACTGGGGAGATGTTGGGGTGACTGCTGAGAGCAATAGAATATCATTGTCAGATTAGGAGAACATTCTAGATTAGACAACATGTTACATGACTGCACCATGTATGTTCTGAAAGTTGTTTCTTTGGGCCGTATAATTTTCATCCAGTGCTCACCAGCTGTCCGTAGTGTTCTCTCAGGACCACCTCTGGGAAAGTCCACCTACTTCTGTCGCTAGACCGCATGCTGCTGTGGTGGGTGGTAAGACACAGCAAGGAAGATGGCACTTGTTGGTAAGGGCTTAGGAGCTACACGGGTGGCTAGCTGCAGGTACACTGTTGGCTGGCTGCTCTGGTCAAAGGAAGACATGGGGGTTGGGCTTGGTGGCAGAGCCACACCTAGCAAGCAAGAGCACCTGGGTTCTCTCTCCAGCCTCACTACAACAAAAATAAGCCTTCTTTTTAAAAGGGGACTTGACTATACTCAGGGGTAAAGGCATATGCCATCAAATGATTTCTGAGCCCACATGGAGAAAGGAGAGAATGAGTTTCTCACGCCACACACACCATGGTTTCACATGCCCATATGCATGCACATATGCACATAAAAATATAATTGGAGCCGGGTGGTGGTGGCGCACGCCTTTAATCCCAGCACTCGGGAGGCAGAGGCAGGCGGATCTCTGTGAGTTCGAGACCAGCCTGGTCTACAAGAGCTAGTTCCAGCGCAGGCTCCAAAGCCACAGAGAAACCCTGTCTCGAATTTATATATATATATATAAAATTGGATCCTGGGATGCAGCTCAGTTGATACAGTACTTCCTAGCATACACAAAGCCTGTGTTCAATCCCTAGCACCCCATGAATCCAAGCATGGTGATGCACATCTGTAATCCCAGGCCTTGGGAAGTCAAGGTCACCTTTAGCTACATGGCAAATCTGAGGCTAGCCTGGGATACATGAGACCCTGTCTCAAAAAAGAATTTTAAATTAAAAAAAGAAACAAAGAAAGATAGCCAGGCGGTGGTGACGTACACCTTTAATTCCAGCACTGGGAAGGCAGAAGCAGGTGGATTTTTGTGAGTTCGAGGCCACCTTGTCTACAAGAGCTAGTTCCAGGAAAGAAAGAAAGAAAGAAAGAAAGAAAGAAAGAAAGAAAGAAAGAAAGAAAGAAAGAAAGAAAGAAAGAAAAGAAAAGAAAGAAAAATCCTATCCCAGTGAGAAGCTGACACACAGATGAGGGTGGAAAAGCCACTGGAGACAGTGATGGCACCAGGAGCAGCTTGCTCTGAGACTGGGTTTCCTGGGCCTCAGCTCAGGTGACAAGGGACAAAGAACAGGACAAAATGAGTGGCCTTCTAACACTTTAAAAGTGAACTTCTAAAAATTTGCCACATATTTACACAAAAGAAAAGGAGCGTGTGGTTAAAGGGCAAGTGGCAAGTCAGAGTTATCCTCTGTCCTTGTGGGTGGCTGGGCACATGACAAATCAGAGTTATCCTCTGTCCTTGTGGGTTGCTGGGCACATGACAATTCACCTTTCCAGTGCTGATTGTGTCTTGGGAAACAGAAAGCCAACCCAGAAAGACCCCCATGTCTGAGGTACCCCCTTCAGGCCCCCTGAACCTTAGGAGTCATCTTCAGGACAGAAAGCTTAGCAGTGACCAGGCCAGGTCGCTTGGGCAAAAGTGGTGAAATACACATAGACCAGCGGTGACACCCACATGGCCAAGCAATACAGAATTCCTGTAGCCGAGTCCCTAGCATCATCAGTATCTACAACTGTCTACACCCTTTGGAAGTCTACAGCCTCAGTGTCCCACCTTGGCCACACAGGCTGCTCCAAGCAACCCACCCCCCACCCCAGGCGCAGGTGGAAATGGCCAATGGGCGGAGCTACCACAAAACTCCCTCTCCACTCAAGAAACCCAAGGGCTACAGTGCACTTCAAAGTGAGGCTCCAAAAGGCCGGCTCCACCAATCTGGGCAGATCTGGATTCCTGATGCCAAGCCATCACCGGGCCTGCCCCCTTCATTTTCCCCCAGCGTATGGCCCCTCCCTGATGGCTCCCACTTAGATGCCTAAAGTATCTGCAGAGCGCTTTTGTGTGCACACAAAAGCCTTTGGTCCTCCGCAGCGCTCACATTTCTGCAGTCTTTTAACCTGCTGCAGACAATTCCTTGTTGGGAGGCCGATGGGGGTTTGGTTTCAACGTGGGGGCGGGCAAAGTGGGGTGCCTATGAAACCAGATGCAGTAGGGCGAGGCTCGGGAGGTGAATGGATTCACACTCGGTGTCAGGAATGGCCAACCAACATTCATATCAAAGAATTCACAGATGGCTGGAGCCCGGGAACGTTTGCAGGAGCTGAAGTGTGGTGCCGCCATTTCTCCGACAGCAGCCCTGAGGCCACCCTGTTGTGTCCACCCTCCACAGGTAGTTATTGACCACTTCAGTTTGCCTTCTCCAGCCGTTGAGGACCCTGGCATGTGCTTGGGACTGTCTCCCAGTCACCAAGCTGTGTTTGCTTCTCTTGTGCTTCACACTGAAGACAAAGGCATAAGTCGAGCTGTCCTGGTCATAGAGACCTGGGCGTCGGAGCAAGGGTGCTCCTGGGACGTGTCCCCTGGGCTCCCCTTTATAGTGCATATCCGAGATATCTGAGACCAGATATCTGGGAGCAGGCTTGTAGCAGCAAACTGCACAGGTTGCATGGAGCGAGCACAGGAATAGACTGGAAGAGGACCACACAGATGGAGGGTACAGGAAAAGGCAGCCATTCCACTGGACAGGACACACCCTATGACAAGCTGCCTTGCTCCTAGAGGACTTTCCATAACAGAGCAATGGAACACAAAGGGCCCAGGGCGAGACTGGAAGCTGTGGAGTTTCCATGCATGTGGCTCTCTACCATCTGACCAGCCTGTGTTTAGGAAAGGAAGCCAGGAACCTTTCCCAGCTCTGCCACCTGTCAGAGGACAAGGTGTGTCCTTGTACCTGCTGCACGTCCCATTATTACCATTGCAGCTCTACAGAGGGCCGCCCCAGCCACCTCTCCCACAGGGCTCACTGGCTACTCCAGACCCCATGGGCTGGCTTCTGTTACCTAGTAAGCTTGGCTTCAAGGGAAGCATTTAACATTCCAAAGATGGAGATGAAGGACAGATAACCGGGATCTCAGCAGTCACCCGGTGACCCACTGAGAGCCAGCAGAATGTGCCTGTATGGAGGTGTCGCTACTCGATATTTAAGGAATAGCCGTGTAGGCCAGACAGGAGCTCACTGCACTGGCAGGAAACACAGCCGGAAAGAAACAACTGATTCACACTCCCGGCTCTGGCCTGCGGACAATGAGAGCTTTTATGGTAACCGGACCCCTGAGGTGCACTCCCATAGGCTCATATGAAACCCCTTTGTTGGCAAGAGGGCCTTGTACAGTGGGAGAGTAAAGAAAGTAAGCTCACTTTGCTGTACCCTTGGTCAGAACAGTCCTAGGTACACTTTACAAAGCTCAATGAACTTCATGAAAATGGTTTTTTTTTTAGCTTGCATAGTCTTCAAACCTGCAGTTTTGTTAAAAAAAAAAAAAAGAAAGAAAAAGAGCCAAAATGGTTCATTTGCCACTGAGCCAGAAGCTCTACGCATAACTGAGCCGGGTGTGTACGAGAAGATACACAGCAGGATGTCACATCTTCGCTCACACACACCTACCTTGCTTGCTGTTTGTGCAGAGAGCAGCTACAGGGCCACTGGCAGCACACGTACTCACTGCAGCCTTGAGATTCCAGGCCTCTAGGGACTTGGGGGTCCCTTGCTGGGTGTGGGGTACACATCTGTAATCTCAGTTCGTGGGAGACAGAGGCAGGCAGATCTCCGTGAGTTTGAGAACAGCCTGGTCTACAGAGTGAGTTTCAGGATAGCCAGAGCTCCATGGTGAGACCCTGTCTCAAAAAACAAAAAGAAGAGGGAGGAGGAGGAAGAGAAAGAAGATAAAAGAAGGAAGAAGTCCTAAGGAGAAACTTGCCCAAGTGTCTGAGCAAGGGCCCTTGGATTTTTTCTGGAATAGTAGAAACCTTCCACTATCTTGAGGGGAGTGGAGGTGGGGGTTGCAACCCACTTCTTCTAGATCTTGGGGTTTCACATGCAGCACAGATGTGAGGTTTTGAACCATGTGAACAAGCCAGAGTGAACCCAACCAGGGCCAGGCAATTCCTAAGAAGATCCATATCCAGAGGTGAGCCCAAGGTCACGCCACCCCCAATCAGAGGAGGTGTGAGTTCAGAGAAGGGTGGTACCTTTCTGATGCAGCTCCTCCCCTTTTTCCATAATAGTGACTTAGTTTTTTAACCAGAAACAGTCAGCCTGAAGGTATATAGCAACCCTTTCTCTAAACTTCTTTTCAGCAGATAAATGGAGACAAGGGAAACACAGCAACCCAAACTGACATTAATCATGTCAATTTGATTTACTGTTTATCCTTTGAAAATACTATTCTGTAATGCTTTGGAGATTTTTATGTGTATGGGTGTTTTGCCTGCGCGTGTATGTGCACCACTTGACATGCTGTGTCTGGAAGAACAAGAAGATGACAAATCCACTGGAACTGGAGTTCCAGATGCTTGTGGGATGCCACGTGCATGCTGGGAACCAAACCTATGTCAGCCAGGGCTCTTAACCCCGAGCCATCTCTCCAGCCCTGGGATCTCCCAGTTCCTGCACACTGTTCGGTTTTCTTTTTTACTGAGATCACATCTGCACAGCGCCCGCTCTTCTCACAGCTAATGCAGTTTGGCTGATCACACATTTGCTCCCTAATTATGGGGTGTTCATAAGCAGACCCTAGGCATGACAGGCTGGGAAAGAAATACTGATTTAGTCCATGTTTCAAAGGGAAGCTGCACAAAAACCAGAGTAGATGCCATAATTTGCCCCTGAGCACTTGAATTAGAGGGCTTAACTTACTGGGTTAATATGGAACTGATGGGAAAAAAATGAAAAAAAATACTGCCCTGGAGGATGATGAAGAGGAGGACGAGAAGGAGAAGGAGGAAAAAGAGAACGAGGAAGAAGAGGAGGAGGAGTACCATTCCGGTCATGCCTTGAATAAGAAGGGCACAAGTGCCCAATAGCCAGCCTGACTGTCAGCTGTAGGAGGCCAGGGTGATGAAGACAGTCACCATAGTGATGTCTCTGTGCAAGATGCTGAAGGCTGAGTGCCCTTGAAGACAAACTGCCTGCTGCTACCACACACCTGTCTCGCGCTCTGGCTTTCCACCTTAACCATTGCAAGTCCCTCCCAGCTAACCCCTACACCCCTAACCAAGACAATCCTTTGAGGACATTCAGAAGTATCTAGACATGTTTGAGTCTTCACAATGGCACAGATTCTGTGGCATTTCATGAGTTGTAGCTGGGGACACAGAATGCCCCTCTCCCAACAGAGAGTCATCAACCCCAAATGCCAGTTGTGCCAGGTAGAGAACCCCAAGTGGCATCTCACCTCCACGGAAACTCCCCTGGAGACTTAGCCTTGCCCTCAGACCCCACTTCCTGCCCACTTCCTGAACATCCCAACAGAAGAGCCCACACTGCCTCACGTGTCCAGGTTGGACACACAAACCTCGCCAACACATCCATACTTCCCTAGTGGGCTGGGGGTTGTCTCAGAACTGAGATGGAACAGCCAAATCCATATGATACTCTTGATTCACTGACGAAGGCAGTGAGGAGGGTCTCACTAAATGGCTCCTCGTATGGAGAGCAGATGGAGTCCTGAGTGAAGTGTATTATTTGATGTAGGCATGGCCATGTCAAGGACTTCAATGTCTCAGTCCATGGGAGTGACAAACCTTCCCTGCTGAGGCCCAGAGGAACAGAAATGCCTTCCTCTGATCCAAGTGGGAATATTAATAATTTGTATAGAAACCATGGACCATGGCTTCCTGTTCGGGGATGGCTGCAGCCTGAGACTACTTCCCTAGAGAGACCTTCTATCTCCATTAGCTAGACCTGCTTCCTTGTGTGGTTGTAGAGCATAAACCTGCCTTGGTTCAGATGGATAAGATATGGATAAGATATACCTACTGGGCTGGATGGTGGTGCATGTCTTTAATTCCAGCACTTGGGAGGCAGAGGCAGGTAGATCCCTGTGAGTTCCAGGCCAGCCTGGTTTACATAGCAAGCCCAGACACTAGAGCTACATAATTCTCAAAAACAAAAAAAACCAACACACACACACACACACTCATGCATGCACACACGTGTTGGGATTCTAGGTCACAGCTGGTGTCCTCCATCAGAACAAGCACAGCCTACCTGATCTCAGCATTTCTGCATACAAGTTTGTGTGTCAGCCCCAGGTGGGTCAATCCTTAAAACATGCAAGAGGGTGGGACTTGTGGTATTTCTGTGTCCCCAGCTCTCACTGGAGCTTCCTGAGCAAAATAAGGCATAGTCAGAGTCCTTCATGAAGCAAAAGATATGCTTAAGAGGACGAAGTGCCCTGCGGCTTCATGCAGGTTCCCTCTTCTCCAGACAACACCTTCTTTTAGAAGCATCCAGGTCCTACTGCGAGCTGAAATATGGGTAGCATGCCTCTCCCAGTGCGAGCTGGGATACGGGTAGTGTGTCTCTCTACCAGCGCGAGCTGGGATATGGGTAGCGTGTCTCTCCCAGTGCGAGCTGAGATATGGGTAGCGTGTCTCTCCCAGTGAGAGCTGGGATATGGGTAGCGTGTCTCTCCCAGTGAGAGCTGGGATATGGGTAGCGTGTCTCTCCCA
>JAQHUG010000146.1:2310266-2352124 GCA_028555095.1 Dicrostonyx torquatus | reverse complement strand
GTGTCTCTCCCAGTGAGAGCTGGGATATGGGTAGTGTGTCTCTCCCAGTGAGAGCTGGGATATGGGTAGTGTGCCTCTCCCACTGTGAGCTGGAATATGGGTGGCGTGTCTCTCCCACTGAGAGCTGTGATATGGGTAGCGTGTCTCTCCCAGTGAGAGCTGGGATATGGGTAGCGTGTCTCTCCCAGTGAGAGCTGGATATGGGTGGGCGTGTCTCTCCCAGTGCGAGCTGCATTATAGGTAGCTTGCCTCTCCCAATCCCATAAGCACCCCTGGGAGCTGAAGGGTGACTTAAAAGAAACCCAGTATTGAAACTTGAGTTTCAAGTACAAAGAAATGATTTCAAATGTCCTGTACTGAAGTCAGCCATCATGTGCTGGAAGTGGAATTGCTTAACTGCTTTTACCAAAACCTCAGGGAAAAAAAAAAGTCTACAGTGGGACCACGATCACAAATCCCCAGCCAGCCAAACTTCCCTGGCACTTCCAGAGAAGGGCTGGGTGAAGCTCAAGGTGCTGAGCCATGGCTCCCTCTGAAAAGACTTCGATAGAACACCCACCAACTCCAGCATGCTCCCCTGTTCCCCTGAAGAAACTTAACCAACAGAACTTCTCACTGAAAATACCAGTTTAACCAGAAAGAAAGAGCTCCACGTGAAGGTCTGCAGAGGGTTCTCTGGGGCCACAGACCTGTCCTCCTTAGGCTTCTCACCACAGCGCTTGCTCCTCCAGGATGAAGGCCACACAGCTCTACCATCAACTCCCCTAGGCCTGCACACCTGTCTTCCCGCTGCCCTACACTGGCTGTCCCTTTGTTCCTCCTGGATCAGTCTGTGTGTGTGCTCTACCTGTTTCCTCTGGGGACTCCGACAAGAAGCCAACCTGGCAGCTCTGAAGTCTCTCCCCCCACCCACCACGGGCCAGCAGACCTAGGACAGGTCCCACAAGATTCCAGCACTCCGTGGTCTCTATGCAGAGAGATACTTTGCCAGGCTGACCTGACCCGTCCAGAATGGAAATAAAGCAAAGCCGTGCCTTGGAGAAGCTGGCACTCAGGGGCTGCAGGGCAGATGTAACAGTCACAGCTGGCTGTCAGTTCCACACCCTCGCTGCAGTGTCAGATAGATGCTCAAGACTCCAAGCACATCTTCTTAACAACCAAAACACAACCAAACCAAGGTGGTGTGAGAGGAACAGGCAGGTGTGCTCAGGACCGTCACAGCCAGAGAAAGGTCTGCAGAGGGACTTCCCTCTGCTGCTGGATCCACTGAACTTAAGGCCACCATCAGGATGTGGCTTGAGTCTCTCAAAGTGTGGCTCACCCCTTCCTCGTCATCTTGCACCTCTCTTCAGGCCCCCTTCTTAAAGCCATCCTTAGTAGCCTGAGGTCATTCTACATTTTCTTGCCAGAAGCCAGGACTAGAGAGACCACTGATGATAATGATGATGATAATAAAAAGACCCAACAAAGAGTGACTTGCCTTGACAGGTCACTTTCAGGGTCTCCTTTGTTCGTTATAGACTGGAGTACTGTGACCTTAGGCTGCTGCCCCCAATCAGTCTGTAAATTATTCCCAGCCTGATAGGCCCTCCTAGGCCCCCACTGATCTGTCCCTGCACCTCGAAGGCAGAATCACATAGAAACACCAGGGCCATCCACAGACAGATACTGTAATCTCTGCTAATATTCCCTGGTGTGTGGCCCACCCAACCCACATGTGGAGGCTTAAGGATATAAGGGAGACTGGTTTGTTTCCTCCCTAAAACAGCCTCTGGCAAGAGAAGGAAACAGCCCAGCAAAGGCCTAATCCTGAGCTCAGGGCTCTGTTTGTTCACTGGGAGGAGGAGGGAACTGTTGAAAGGACCCAGCCCTAGAAAGAGAAGTATAGATTCCAGTAATACACCTCTACCTGTTGATCCTCTGGCATGGGGCCCTCTTTCCTCTGGGCCATTTGGGGTAGCCTTCTGCAATGGTGTGCTTCTCTGAGATGGCTCACAGGACAGAGAATTCACAACGGGGCTAAGAGGTCAAATCTGGGTCCCAGTTAACCACAGCAGACAGGTGTAGAGGCTTCTAGTGGGGAAACCAAGGCTGGTTCAACCTCTTCTATCCACCCCTCCCTCAGGAGCAAGCTTGCAGTCTGGACTTATGCCTCCGACATAATCAAGAAAGGAAATACACACTGTGCTTCCCTGACACCCCAGGGCTTCCTATGGTTCATTCTGACAGGTCTGTCCATTCTGGAAGCACAAGCCACTGGGACTGTTCACCCAGGCTATTAAAGTCTGGGAGGCAGGAAGAACATAAAAGAGAAGCCACAGGATCAAGTTGCATGCAGCAAGGCAACAAGGTGAATGTCCCTAGATGTTCTTTCAGGGAGCAGAGGCCAGCAAGGCCATCATCCCTTTGTGGGACTATCTGTCTGTCTTTCTACTCAAAAGCTCATGTCTTTAATCCCAGCACTCGGGAGGTAGAAGCAGGTGGATTTCTCTGAGTTTAAGGCCAGCCTGGTCTACAGAGTGAATTCTAGGACAGCCAGGGTGGTTACACAGAGAAACCCTATCTCAAAAAAAGAAAGAAAGAAAGAAAGAAAGAAAGAAAGAAAGAAAGAAAGAAAGAAAGAAAGAAAGAGAGAAAGAAAGAAACAAGCAAAAGAAGGAAGGGAGGAGGAGGAGAAGAAGGAGCAGAGAGAGACAGACAGACAGAGAGAAACAGAGAGACAGAGAAAAGGGAGCATCATTTGGGGCACAAAACTATAGACACTTTGTCCTTGAGCCAAGTGTGTTCCACTTCCTGTGAGCTCTGCTGCCTGTATCTGTCATCATCTGTCCCACTACCCAGACAGCAATCAAAATGTCTGAGCATCTCAGGTGACCATGCCCCTCTCCATAGGGACACAGAGAAGCAATCCCGAGCTCCAGAGGCTTCTAGTTCCCCAGTCACGGGAGCTCAGCTCTCACCTGTGTGCCCAGAGGTCACAACGATCTTAAGCCATAACAAGGATGGATGGTTGCAGGATGCCCTTTCTCTGGGGTAAGAACAGGGTGGGAATCACTGATTTACAATGCCGAACATGGTGCAGGGAAAGACCATGGGAGAACACAGGAGTGACACTCCCAAAGAAATAGATGAGACAATGAGAGATTAAAATATGACAGAAAGGAAACCCCGTGCAACTGTGAGTTCTGGGAGGAGAGAATGGAGGGGAGAGAGCCACATCCTGCTGCTTCCCATGGGGCTACTGGACGTCAGTCAGCGGATGTGCAAGCAGCATCCTTTATATTGATAATAACTGTCCCCAAATCCACAGGGCCACACTTTATGATCAAATGAAAGTCTCTGAAACAAGACAGGGTGGACTGTAGAGACTCGCTCTTCTCTCAGGCAACTGTGCCCTGTGCAACACCACGACCACCACTGGGGATAGGCCTGGGGAAGTCCAAACCCCAGTCCAAGTACTGCTGACCAGCTCAGCATTTCTCAAGAGCCACAGGGAGCCTGTGGCCCCAGGCCCTGGCAACTCTGTCCTCTGCAGAGACTGACTGGGCTAACACTTACCGCTTGAGAGACCATTTCCACCCCCAGCTAGGGACATAGAATGAGGATCAAAGGCCACTCATTGGAATCTATGGGTGGGTGGGTGAGTGGGTGGAGGAGCCTTAAGAAGTGAAAAGATGCCCAGGGCAAATGCAAGGGATGACCTTGGAGAAAGAAGTGACTGGCAGGGAAGGATGAATGAGAGGCAGGCCCTGTACTCTAAGGCCCCAAGAATGGGCAGACGCCATCCCAGGTACCAAAGGCCTGAAGTGGTGTGGACAGGAAATTCAGAAAATACCTTTGCCACCATACAAGTTACATAGAAAGGAGGTTCCTCATCTCCCATCTGGATCTTAGAAAGTTTGGGGAGGACTGTGGCCATGATCAGTGAGGGGCAGGAAATATCAACATGGACTCACAGTAAGAGCCAGACTCTCTCTCTCTCTCTCTCTCTCTCTCTCTCTCTCTCTCTCTCTCTCTCTCTCTCTCTCTCTCTCTCTCTCTCTCTCTCTCTCTCTCTCTCTCTGTGTGTGTATGTGTGTAAAATCACAGCTCAGGAAAGCACATGACCTTGTGACTGCATGTTTCCTTACAGCTGATAAACTGCAAAGCATGCCCAAGACACCTGTCTTCAGAGCAGGGAACACACCTTCTAGTCACAGCTCAGGCAGCTCTGCATCTGAGCTGTGTCTGGCCCACCTAGAACTGACAGAAGCCACAGACAAACCAGTTCTCTGCGTCTGGTCTTAGTGTAGCCGAGTCCCTGCCTGTCCCCACAGCTCCAACTCAAGGTGTGGCTATGTTCACAGAACCCTCCACTGAGATCATACACCCCGTTCCCTTCCAACAGTGCTTGCTTTTACATTGCAGAGTACGAACATCGTCCTAAGTGGAAAACCCGGTGGTCCCCCACTGTCCTGAGCAGGAGGCGAGGAGGCCCCAAGGTACCTTCCTACCTTGTTGTAGTATTGCACCAGCACCGAATGCCACCGCCCATCACTCACACCGCCAGGAACCTGTGGGGTGACCGTTGTCGTGGTCTCACCTGCACGGCAAGAGGGACAGTCTGAGATACAGAGAGGCTTGGGGACCTTCAACCAGGCTTCCAGGCTACAAGATAGACATGCTGTTCATAAAGACTGGGTGTGTGCACAGCCACCGCAGGAAGCCAAACCCCACCCCACTCCTACATTGAGGACTTTAACCTGAGTCAGAAAAGGCTGATCCATCTCACGCCCCCCCAATCCCCTATTCCTCATATCTGTGTCTGTCTGCTCCCCACATGCTGGTGTAAGCCATCACATTAATTTACAGGTACGTTGCACTTTTTCATTGTTATTTCTAGATTTATTTGATTTTTATGTATATGTTTTTCTTCCATGGATATATGTGCACCATATGTGTGCCAGGTACACTCAGAAGGGGACATTGGATAGCCTGGAACTGGAGTTATGAACAGTTGTATGCTGTCACGTGGGTGCTGGGAACCAAGCCCAGGTCCTCTGCAGGAACAGCAAGTGCTCTTCACTGCTGAACTAGCCATCTCTCTGTTTACTGATTCTGCTTTAGGAAACAGGCTTTGTCTGGTGCTAACAAGTAACACTGCAACAATGTCATTTTCTTGTACCCTGATTTCTTCTAGAGGCCAGATTCCTAAACACAGAATCAGAATTGGAAGGGTGAGCAGCTGGGCACTGCTAAGAGGGCAATGATAAACTTAATCCATAAAGGGCCTGGGAGATGCTCCTGTAGCCGCAGGAGGCCGCACCTGCTGAGAAAGTGAGCTGCAGCTGCTCCTCCACAATCTCCAGGGCGATGAAGTCATGCTTCTCGTTGAAGCGGCCATTGTAGAGCAGCAGGGCGTTCCTGTCTTGGGTGGCAAACCTGTGGGTGAGCGGCATGTCACACAAGTGAAGGACCCCAGGGCCATGAAAATATACAGGGGTGACATGGCCAGTCAAGGGAGTGAGCCCAGAGGACCATGGTTCAGGGGAGAAACTGCCCAGCCTATCATGAGATGCTGATGACACATCAGACCTGAGTCATGTACTGGAGCCTTGGGGACACCATGATGGCCAGCAGAGTGTGGAAAGACTCCATGTGGGCTAGGGAAAGGGAAGGAGCGAATCAAGGTTGCTGGTGCAAGCGTGAAGATCAGAGTTCAGAGCCCCCAGTAGCCATGTACAGAAAGCCAGACAGGTATGGTAGCCACCTGTAATCCCAGAATTTAGGAGGCAAAGATGAGGGATCTTCAGGGTCAGTGAGATTATCTGGAGTTGGGGAACACTGGGTTTAGGAAGAGAGCCTGCTTCAAAAAATACAGTGCAAAGTAATGGAGAAGGCACACAATATCAACATCGGGCCTCCACATTCACTCATCCACGTATACAAACACACACACACACACAGGAGAGAGAGAGAGAGAGAGACTGACTACATGTTCAAAAGGATGACAGCCCATTTACCAACCAGAATCATGTCTGGAGGCAGAACGCATGTAGTTTATCTTCTGCTATGGATCAGATGAGACCCTCAAAGTGCTCCTTTAGCACCAATGTCTCTGCCATGTCCTAAGCCTCTCGTACCTATGGGACCATTTGATCCTGGACTCTTTGCGTCTGGGTTAACCGCTCTTACTTGGTGCCCTCCTGGCAAGCACCATCCATTGCTAAAGACAGAGAAATAGAGACGGGGCCGGGGCCCAGGGCTGAGGGGAGGGTGGGAAAAATGCAAGTAAAATAAGGAAAGACAGAAATAGAAACCAAGGCCTGTGGGGCCGGAGGAGATGGAGCCAAGAATAAAAGGGATGAAAGGCGGCTGGGAGTGGGGCCCACTTGGGAGCCCCAGCACTTGGCAAATAGAAACTAGAAAGAGGAGACGGGCCATGACAGAAGCCACCTGAGACAAAGGCAACTCAGCCAGGCTGGGCAGCTCTCTGCGGTAAGAGGGGCCTCAGCCACAGCAGCTTCCAGGATGTGTGCTCCGGGAAACTGTGACTGGATGTCCACTGCTCTTTTGTGAGCAGAACTCTGGGGGAGCTTTCTGTTTTCTTCTTGTGACTTTGAGTTTTAAAGCAGTCACATGTAAAGGCCACCAAAAGTCACCACAATGCACATGACTGAGCTGCTGACCATACCAAGGTGGGAGGCAGCCGTGACTACACTCCAGAGTTACAAACCCCCAGCTCACACCCATCACATGCTGTGACACATTCACCAGGGACACAAGGCTCCTCTAATGTGGAAGGTGGCGATTTATGGGAGTCCTCTGTTGCAGATACCATGTCACAGGGGATCCTACTGCAGGGCCCTTGCTTTGCAGGCTTGTGCCATAAGGGGCAGCCTTCTGGGAGGAGACCAGAGTCTTGACACAAAGGGGCAAACAGAACAATTATCCCAGCTTGGTTGAACAGGGCTCAGTATGTACTGTGCCAACAGGCAGACACTGTTCATTTTATCAGGCAAGTTGAGGGTGGGGAGACAAAAGCAGTCCCAGTTACCAGGACCACCCCACATCCTTGGACCATGCACCAATGGGAGGGACTATGGTAGCCCAATGTAAGTGGATGAGTACAGAGAAGTCACTTGTCTGGTTGGAAGGACTTCTGCAGGAGAACCAGGGACAGGTTCCGGCTCTGTCCATCCTAAGAGGTCTGGTCCTCAGCAGGAAGCTCAGTGAAGAAAAAGCTGTGGAGTGACCCACATGAGAAGGACAGAGACTACCGCACTCCTGTCTGGAGAGCTGAGCTGCAGAAAGTCACTGCAAATGCCCACACAAAAACCCAGCAGAAACCTCACCCTATTCAACCAACTTTAAATTAGCAGAAATCTTCAAAATGGAAAGCCTAGATTTTCTTTCAACTGAGCAACTGTGACGGGCTCATGCTGCCCAGAATGCAGTTAGTTCATTTGATATTCTGTGTATCTGTACATGTGTGTGCAGGAGCATGTGTGTGTAGAGGCCAGAGGCTGACATCAGGTGCCTTGGATCACTCTCCACACACTGTTTTTTTTGGGGGGCGGGGATTGAGACAGGGTTTCTCTGTGTAACAGTCCTGGCTGTTCTGGAACTCTCTCTGTAGACCAGGCTGGCCTCGAGCTCACAGAGATCCACCTGCCTCTGCCTCTTGAGTGCTGGGTCAGCCACCACCGCCTGGCTTCCACACACTGTATTTTGAGAAAAGTTCTCTTATTCAGCTAGATTGGCAGGTCAGTAAGTTCCTAGAGTCCTCCTATCTCTGCCTTCCCAGCTGTGGAGTCACATGTACGTGCCACTGTGCCTGGCTTCTACATGGCCAGGGATTTGAATTCAGGCTCTCATGCTTGCAAGGACTTTAACAACTAAATCATCTCCCTGGCCCCAAATGATAGATACAAATAATTTTAGGTAACATCTAAATTCTTCTGAGGGAAAAGGTATGAACAGCACACATTTAGCCTATCACAGACAGGGACCAACCAAGGCAGGAGAGCTGGGGTCTGAGTAGCCTGCCTTGTGACACACATATGCAATGGAAGGTCTGATTCCAGGGCCTGCCCCACTGGCTACAAACATGTCAGCAATGTCCACATGTTTGCTGGTGGACAGGACCCAAATAGCCAGGTCAGTTTCCAGGCCTGGGAGTCTGTCTGTCCCTGATGCTCTGCGGTCACTGTGCAGAAATAGCCGCCTCTGTCATCTACACAGCAATGATCCGACCCTTGAGCAGCTGGTCCAGCATCTAACACTGAACAAGCCTCCTCGGCCACCCGGAGCCTGGAAAGTGAAGGTACCTTCCCAAGGGATACTCACGCACATGGGCCGCACTTACGAAAGGGAGACAGTGAAGTGGAAGCGCTGGCGCAAGCCTCGGAAGGTGACAAAGGATTGGGGCGGGAAGCTTCTGGTGCTGACTTCGCAGTAGGGATGCTCGTACTCGCCAGGCGGGCACACACAGTGGAAGCCTCCAATGAGCAGGTTCACACAGGTACCCCCGTTTTTGCATACTCCACTGGCACAGCGGCCTGAGCGAACGTTCACCTGGCAATGTTCCCCTGGAGAAGAAAGCGGAGGTCACACAACGGTTGTCTTGGTTTGCTCCCCCACTCCACCGTGGTAAACACCGACCAAATGCAACTTGGGGAGGAAATGGTTTATTTCAGCTATTGTCTGTCATTGTGGGAAATCAAGGCAGGAACCCAAAGACAGGAGCTGAAGCAGAGACCATGGAGGACTGATACTTACTGGCTTGCTCTTCAGGGCTTGCTCAGTTTGCTTTCTTATACAACCCAGGGATAGCTCCACCCACAGTGAGCTAACATCAATCATTAATCATGAGGATGCCCCACCGACATGCCCCTGACAAGCTAATCTAATGGAGGTAGTCCCTCAGTTGAAGTCCTCGATGTTCAGGTGACTCTAGATGCCCCATGTTGACAAAAAGTAGCCAGCACAGTGGCCAAGAGAGAGCCAGTGGACTGTGGATGACCCGAGACACACAGTTGACCATTGATGAAAGAGGACTCAGGCTCAGAAGCTTAGATGTCACAGTGACACCTGGACCTGGATCATTGGCAGAGCCTGCTGTCAGCTTGCAGAGCCACACGGGCTGCTCTCGAAGTATCAGAAACACCTGCTCTGGAGGTGACCCAAAGGTGACGGTTTATAGGGCCATCTTCCCCTGGGAGTTCTCCTCTACTGACTGTGTTGGGGCTGAGTCCCACTGAGTCCCAAGCTGCAGCCTTTGTGTCCCAGAGAACAAATCTGCTGAGACAAGAAGCTGGCATCGCTAATCCACCATACACCTTTACAACAGCGCAGGCCACGGAAGGATCCTAAATGCTTCTGGTGCCAGGCCAGGCGTAGGCCAGATTTAGACCAGGAGGGTGTGTTCTTATCCACCTACTGGTTCTGCATGGGCTGAGAGGGACCCAGAGAAACAGGGACAGAGAGAGGCCGCCAATGTGCAGAAGTAAGCGGCAGCTGGTTTGGTGCTTGCTCACCTCAGGTCCATCATGATGGACACTTTCTCTCCCAGCCGCTCTGCCTGTCAGGGCTCTTGGCTTGGCCACTCTGCAGGGAGCTTTGAGTTCGTGTGCTTGCATGCACACCTCACACTCATGCCATCAAATTCCTCAGGTGACCCACTCATTACATCCTCACCAACGTGCCCATGTGCACATGCTTGTAAACACCATTACATGCATCCTTACACCCACGGTCTGAGACTCAGTCTCAACCTCACACACACATGCTCACACCTGTAGCTGCACTCGCCCTTCACAGACCATGTACATCATATGTACCCCCCACACACATTCTCACACTCACATACCAGCCGGTGCTCACACCCTTCTAGGCAGCCCTTGTGGGCATTCATAATTGATGTGCAGATTCAGCTTAAGATACATCTCTCTTCCTTCAGAACATTACATTCTCTCCCTCAGGAGTGTTGCTTTACTATACTCCAGGTTAGCCCAGGAGCAGTCAAGCCCAGCACTGTGAACAAAGCTGCCCCAGAGACAGTCTGGCACTGTGCTCACTAAACCGTGAAGACAAAGGGCCCTGCCGTCACCCTACCCACAGCCAGGGTCAGAGAATAGCAAACCTTGGAGGCTCTGTGCTCCAGGAAATACCCAAACTTTCCCAGCAGAAAAGGCTGCCAGCCTTGCCCTGTGAGATGCTCCTATCTCCAGTTCCACCTGGCTGTCAGATGGCAATGTGGCAGCCCAGTTCTGTCACTTGAGCATGGGGTTCTCTTCCTCTCCTGAAGCCCAGGAATTCCTCTTAAAGACCCAAAAAAGCCCCAGGGGTATCTAGCCCCCCACCAACACACACATATTATCTCCTAAAGACCCTGAAGATGGAAGAGGGTCCACCCTAAGTCCCGTATAACTTCACCTCAAGTGTCTGGCTGTATCTACAAAGACCTGATTTCCCAGTGAGGCCACATTCCGGGCTGTTTGTCCCAGAACTGCTGTCTGTTCGGCGTGACCTCTATAAGACCAGGGCCCTGAGACTGTGGGGGCTTCTCAGGCTGTGTTCCAGCACTCAGGGAATGGCCCTTCTGACCTTTCCCCTCCCAAGCAGAAGGCTGTACATCTCAGCACCCAGGCAACAAATAGCCCACTGAGTTTCAGCCTGCAGCCTCTCTGGTCCTTCCCAGCAAACATACCCCACCTAGCACCAACTTCCTAACATCAACTCCTAGCACCTCCAGCTCAGACCTCCCCATTCCAGCCTGTTTCCCTCTGGGACACCCCACCCACCCATCTAGAGTGAGAGTTTTGCCATCTGCCCAGGGAAGTCGACTTTGAGTCTTGAAGCCACCAACACCCCGCTGGCCCTCACCTCCCCCAATACTCCACTACCATTCTCACCTCCTGGGACCTCATCCTACCGCCCTAATCTTCACCTAGATCCAAGCACCCCAAGCATGCAACTGCACACTATTCCTCTACCTGGCAAACCAGGACCCAGTGCATCCCTCCAGGGACCTTGCAGCTGTCCAGTCACTGATGATGAAACCCAGTGATGGCTGATCTGAGGTTCCCCTCCCTCAGCTTTTGAAGGTCACACTGTGTCCCCTCCCCAAGCCTGTCCCTGACTGTGGGCTCACCCCATAGGAAGCATCATTTTCTGAACAGGTCCAGGACCTAGGCTCTCTCCCAGCTCCCCTTACAGCACCAGAATGTGGGTGCATGGGGTGGGGATGTAGCCACAGGGGCTGTTTTAGGGTCAAGTCTGAAAACATCTGGTATACAGTGGGTGCCTTGCATGTTAGGGTGCTGGACTGGTGCCCATAGTGAGGGGGCATCTGAGAAGAGCAGGGTATGCAGCAGGTACTGGTGAGTGCTTGTGGGATGAAATCATACAGCGCCAGGGCTCCCCTGATCCAAGGCAATGATTCATGCTTGAGTTTAATCCACGAGGTTACAAAGCCAACATCATTCATTCACCAGTCCAAGCAGTGTGGGTAGATATCCACACAACGAAGAATTAGCTGTAGGGTTAAACACACCACTTTTATTGAGGACACTGTGAGCTGTGGCCACCAGGCTTCAGGTGAGCCACTCCAGCCTGGGATGGAGCCTCCTCTCTAGGTTCTAGTACTTTCCTTGGAGTCAACTCCAGGTCCTCGGGTGCCAACCCAGGGTCTGCTTTGATGGTTTTGTGAGAGCACCTGTCACAGCTGCCACTCCAGCAATGTGTCAAAGCTGTATCTTGGCCCACTAAGGCCTTTCCTTGGACTCACCGCTCACATGACTTCTCTGCATATGGTTAGTCAGCTTCCCTGGGGTTGTGTGGGCGTGTTCAGTTTACAGTGTATGCATGCTCCCAGCACTGTCAACCTGGAGCAGCCAACTTGACCATGCAGTGTGCACACTCGAGACCTGGGCTGTGACTTAATTCTGTAAGTCATCTTAGCCCAGGAGAAGGATACAGGTCAAAGTCTGGGAGTCTTGCATCCTTAATGCTCTTAGAGAACCACTGTAAGAGATTTGCTTTGGTTTGGTCTTAGATTTCTAAGATAGACAGACAGACAGACACACACACACACACACAGAGCGCACATGTGTGTGTGTGTGTGTGTGTGTGTGTCTGCGTGCATGAGTGCGTGTGCCTGTACCTACAGAGGTCAGAGGAGGGTGTTAGAATGCCTGGAGCTGGTTTTAGGAACTAAACTAGAAGAGCAGCAAGCTCTCTTAAACCCTGAGCCACCTCCAGCGCACCCTTCCTTTCTTGCTTCCTTTTTCTAGGTTGACAGACTTGGTGGGCAGCAGGTGCCTTTGTCTGCTGAGCCCTCTCTGATCTATCATTTTTCCTTTCTGAAACAGGGTCACTCTAGGGCCCAGAGTGCTCCATCCTTATCCTTCTACCACACCTACCAAGCAACACCATTTTGATGAAATAAATCTTCTCAGGGCTTACTGTCATGATTTAACTTTGTCCCTTTCTAAGATTTCACGGTTCAGAATCTGGCATTCCCCGAACACACCAGGTGTTCTGCTCAGAGTCAAATGCTGCTGACTCATTCCCAACCCGGGAGCATGCCTCCCCACCTCCGCCCCACATCCCCATTTCATAGGTAGCCCCTCCATCCACACCAAAGTAAGCTTAGCTTGGGCAACCTGATCACTGAACTCCATAATTCATGGAGCGTTCACAAGGTCCCTGCCCACGAGGGACACTGGCCTCAGCCTGGTTAAGGCTTAGACACATAAACCCACATGGAAAAGACCGGAGAGAGTTGTGTAGAGAAATGCCCTGGAGCTGAGACCAGCCTGGTCCTGAATCTCATGCACATCATCCCGTCACTTAACAAGTGCCGTACCCAGATGTGGATGAGTATTGTCCTGTCTGCTTAGAGACTCAAGCTAGTACTGTCAGCGCCGTTGACCCTGGGTCTAAGCAAAAGCCCAGCATCATAAGACTTAGGCAAATGGGGTGCCTGTCATAGGAAGGAGTCAGCTGGTAGGTGGGAAAGTCAGGGCTTCTGGCTCAGAATGGAGGCTCTAGGAGATGAAAGGACGTAGGCCCATGGAAGCCACAATGCAGAGGATAATCATGGTCAGTCTGAGGGAAGGGATGGGGGTCTGAGCTGGGGAGCTGCTGGCCATGAGACCCACTTCAGTGCAGCACACACAGGAGCAGGGACTAACGATGCAGAAGGCCTGACTCAGCCTCAAAGGGTGGTGCTCAGACCCTTAAGACTTTGAAGAGGGCAGGATGTACTCCCTGGAAGTACAGGGAAGGGCAGGGAAAGGTTTGCCAACTTAAGTTTTTAACTAAATAAAAAGACAATCCTTTCTCCCTTAATAAAGACGTGAGGGCTTTAAAGTAGAAAAACTAGAATTTCCAGAGGTACCAAGAGTAAGCTCAGACACAACACACAAAAGGCACACTTGGAAGCTGGAGGTTCGGGAAGAATTGAGGATCAGCCGGACAGGTGGAGAACACTGCAAGCAACGAAGTGGGGGCGGGGTAGGGGCTGGAATCTGAACGCAGATCATTTAAAGTCAGGTCTTAAACACACAGAGCCCCAGAGTGGCCTGAACCCCACCACAACTCAGGCCTAGAGAGGAACCTTGTGTCCTAGCAAAGAAGATATGAGCCATTGTGCAACTTGGGGCAGAAGCTCCTCTACCACAGGAAGTGCTGTGACCAGCAGTGGCATGGCAGGGCATTGAAAGGCAGGTGTCTATCAGAAGTCACTGAGCACTAAGCACACTGACCAACTCTCCCATGTTTGCACTCAGTCACTCATCTTTCTTCTACCCAGTCACCACACATCCACCCATCTACCCATCCTTCCTCCATCCATCAATCTATAGCCTTCCACACATTGACCCACCCACCATTTACCCATCTACCTGCCCTTCCTCCATCCATTGATCTATCTATCCCTTCAACCATCTACCATCTATCTACCCTTCCCTCTGTCCATCTACCCATCCACACACCTAGCATCAATGAGTTCATGCAATGAATTGCCCGGGTACAGGACACGTTGAGACACTGAGGTTACCAGAATGAGCAGAACCACCATTTGCAGCTCTGGAGTCTCTTAAACAGACCAAATGTTTAGGAAAACAGAAAAGATGTGCTAAGAGGCTTAAAGGGTGTGACCAGACTACAGAGCTCAGGCAGAGCAAACCCTCCACACCTCAAAGAATGGATCATGAGGCTACAATTAGATCTGGGACCCCTGCCACACCCACAGATTCTAAGTAGACCTGAGGAAGAACCTCCAGCCTCAGGCATGTCCCACATGGTAGCACAAATGGTACCTACACACGTGCAGAAGTCCCCACCACAGCCCTATCCTGGTGCTACACAGCAGCCTCTCACTCCCCCCTCGCCTCATGCTTCTGGAGAGATGAAGTGGGAAAGACGGTCACATCAGCAAAAGCCCCACTCCACACAGGGGTCGCACAGAGGTCACTCAGAACAACCCAGTGCCTGGGACATGAAGCTCCAGGACAGAAGCAAAATCTGCAGAAGTCCTTAGTGCAGCCACCAAGGTGAGAGAGAGGGCATCCTGCAGGCCTGCTTTGCAAAGGAGACCACAGAGACTGGCAGGTAAACAGTACTAGCCTGATGCTTTCTCTCTGGCTGGTACCAGGGCCACATTAAGGGTTGAAAAATGCTATTACCACCGTGAGAGCAGTCACATCACAGACCAGTCAGGGCTGTCATCAGACAACCTCCGTTCTAGGCAGGCCCCAGTGTGCAGAAGGCCCAGAGATGGTCAGAGCATGTGCCAGATCACACAGCAGGAAGAATGCACGCAAGCATCAGCAAGGTCTGTATGGAGTCTGCAGGGATGGGTCTGGAGTATGTAAGCATCCAGGATCTGGATTGGCCTTCAAAACCGCACTGTAGGAGGGTGTCGGGACATGATGGTCAGGGCCTCAGGACTTCTAAAGCACCACTGCGAAGGACAGAGGTTTGCTGGCCAAAAACCAGTCAAATGACTCTTGCTTTGCTGGCTGTATGGCTATCCTGGAGGCAGGCAGTCCAGGCACCCGTGTCCAGGAACCATCTCCAGCACTTGAGAGGTTGGGTAAGCAAACAGAACTCATTTGGCAAAGGTCCTGAATTGCTACTGTCCTCCAGGCTCTGACTCCTCCCCCAGACAACTGTCACCCCAGGCCCCCACTCCTCACCCACCCTGCCTCAGGCCCTTACTTCTTCCCCACTCCAGGCAGACTGCCAGGTTCTAGTCCCTCCTCCCCTCCCCCTAGGAGTTGCCAGCTTTGTTTGACTTTCTCACCTCCTGGGGATTGAAGCCCAGTCTCTCAGAGCCACAAGCTCAGGTGGCCCAGCCCCTCCCTGCTGGCCTGGCTACCCAGAAGGTCTCAGCAGAGGGCCCAGACACCTGCTGCCCCTTCCTGTGGCTTCTGTGAGAAGGGAGCAGAGAGGCAGAAGCAGGAAGCCCTGAGGCCAGGAGAAGCCACAGTGCTGGGGCTTGTCCAGGGTCTGTCTCTTTCTGATGACTTCATTGTCTTTGAAGCAAATTCTCAGAACTTCAGTCACACCCATTTTTTAAAATATAAATAAAAAATGCATTCCAGTGGAAAAGAACCAGATCTCCACCCACCCACTCTATTCCCTACCCTGAGAAGCCACCTGCCTGGATAAGGGTTGGGGCCTGCAGAGCCGGAGGGGGATGGGGGTACCACATTAAGTCTCTGTGTTCAGAGCGGCTCCAAAGGGGTTCTATACTGCAGTGACACTTGGAACACGCCCCCTAGAATAAAGCACCTCCACGGCCTTAAAGCCACTGTTGGCTGAAGAGACCTGAAGATCTTAAACTTGTTGGGGTTTTTTTTGTTTTTTGTTTTTTGTTTTTTTTTTTTTTTGGTTTTCAAGACAGGGTTTCTCTGTGCAGCTTTGGTACTGGGACTAGCTCTTGTAGACCAGGCTAGCCTTGAACTCAGAGATCCATCTGCCTCTGCCTCCTGAATGCTGGGATTAAAGGCATACACCATCACTGCCTGGCTAAATGAACTTTTTGACACAGCAGTCTTCAACCAGAGGGTCATGACCCCTTTTGGAGTTTAATATCAGATATTCACATTACAATTTATAACAGTAGCAAAATTACAGTTATGAAGTAGCAGTGGAATAATTTTATGGTTGGGGTCACCACAACATGAGGAAATGTATTAAAGGGTCTCAGCGTTAGGAATGTTAAGAGTGACTATTTTAACACATTCTTTAATTTTAAAAAAAATAGGCTGTATGTATTGTGTGTGTGTGAGAGAGAGAGAGAGTGAGAGAGAGCATGCGTCTGTGCATATGTAGGGTCAGGAGACTGTGGAGCTGGTTCCCTCCTTCCACCTTTACATAGTTCTGAAGATCATCAGACTCACTTGCCAGGATCGTGCAACAAGCACCTTTGCCCCACTGAGCCATCTCCCTGGCCCTTTAACACAATCTTTAACAGTTGTTATCAGTTAGGGCGCTATGGCGACATGGAGACAGAAGGAAGGGGGACAGGAGGGAAGGAGAGGGAGACAAAGAAGCGGGGGGGGGGGGGGAGACAGAAACAGGCAGAAGGAAAGGAGGGGTTGGGGAAGGAAGACCTTGAGACTGGGAGGGGGTGAAGGGGTGGGGGCTTTGTCCTGTGGTTGTGGGGGTCGGTCTGGAAATCTGAATTACAACCAACTGGAAACTCTATGGCCCCCACAGACAGAACACCGACGGATATGGATACACATGCACGCACGGACACACGTGCACTCGCACAAATGTTTGGCCTGAGGAGGACATTATAGTATGTAGTTCCTCAGGACCACGTACCCAGCCCCAGCAGGGATGCCGAAGACCCCCTTCAGCATGGGACTCCCCACCCACCCACACAGTAGTGTGCTCAGGAGACCTCCCTTGAACAGGTCTTATACAAACTTCTTGCTTCGAGTCAATGCCTTCATAGCTCTTGCTCTGGCCTTTGTGGTTCCAGGCAAGACAGAGGGGTTTTGTCTGATGCTATGGGGAAAATGGATGGGGCGGAGAATGGCAAAGGGATGCATTCCCTAAAGTCCTTTGGGGTCATTGCTCAGGTCATAGGCTCAATTTCTCCAGCAAAGCTTGATGGTCAGAGTTCCACAGTGGCATTAAAACAGGGGGTGGGGGTGTGGAGACATGACAGCCAAGCTAAAGTCGCAGGGTCTGATAGCTCTCTTATGTCCTTACCAAGTTTTTTTTTTTTTTTTTGACAATCCAGTAGGTGCCAGGGGCTGGTGGGACCAGAGGTAGTAATCACAAAATCATGGACCCAAAGAAGATGTCACCCAACATGTGAGAACTGGGTCTCTACACTGCAAAAGGCACTCTGCAGATGGGACACATTGAGGACCATGAGAGGGAGGTCACCTGGATCACTGGGAGAAGAGACAAAGCCATCATGGGATCCGGTGGGAGGCAGGTTGGGAGGTCAGAGTGTGGGATGCAAGGGCAGAGGAGGCAAAGGGCAACACAAGTGGTTCCAGATGCTGGAAGGCCAGCAGGCTCCCCACGGGATCTCCAAGGGCAGACTGGTCCGAACCTTCAGTTTAGAGCCTGACTCCCTCCCCATTCTCAATTGAGTCCATCTGCGATGACCTGCAGCCCTCTAGCACAAATAGCAAGTGATACAGAGACACCCACACTTCCCAAGATGAAGGAAGCCAGGCCCCGTCTCACCAACGGCAGAGACACCCAGTGCAGGGCCTACTAAGGTCTCAGCACAGACTGGCCAGTCCCTTCCCTATTAACTCTCCTTGTTCACTCTTGCCTTGACCATCTGCAAGCTGATCGCTAGCCCTCAGTCCACTTTTGCTTCTGGTTAGGACCCCCGAGGAAAGCAATGCTCGGGGAAACTGCCTCTAAGCAGGAATGTCCCTGACCCAGATAGATGCTTGACAGGCATGTAAGAAGCAGGAGGTATCCTGGGGCAGAGTGAGTTATTTTCTCCACGGTAACAGACTAGTGCTGCCCAAGTCTGGTGCCAGTGAGTAGGCCCTTATTTGGCTCTAGGCTCTTGGCAGGTATAGCCAAAGTTCAGAGGTGGCCATGTTGGATTGGGGATGCATTAGTCGTCCGGTGGCTGATGTCTGCGGAAGAGAGAAGCACAAGGCAGGGGAAGCAGGCACTGTGGGGAGTCAGACTATAGGCCAAGGCACTGAGAAGCTGAGAAGAGGCAGGAAGCGCTAACCCCTGCGGCCTTTGGGCACAACTCAACAGCAGCCTCAGAACCATCAAGGACTATGGCTTGACAGTCTTAATTCACCTGTGCTAATCCCTTATCCAAAATACCTGGAAGGCTAAGTGTGGTGGCATGAGGTTGAAATCCCAGCACTCAGGAGACTGAGGCAGGAGGATGAGTTCAAGCGTCAACCCTTACTCCCCAAAGGACCTTGATTCAAAAGAGGGAAGAGAGCATGCCTGAGATCAGGTTTTAGATTTTAGATTCTTTTTTTTTTTTTTTAATTTTGGAACATCTGCATATACTTAATGAGATCTCGTGGATGGGAACCAAGTTTAAACACAAAATTTGTTTATGGTTCATGTATACCTTTTACATGTAGCCTCCAGGTCATTTTATACAAATTTTTAAACACACCTGCATTCTGACTGCAACCCATCACGTGAGGTCAGATATGGAATTTTCCACTTTGACATCGTGTTGATGCATGCAAAGTTTTGGATTTTGGAACATTCTGGACTTCAAACTTCGGATTAGGGATGCTTGACCTGAGTTCTGTTGACACTACCCACAAGAGCACATGGGGAGAGTGAGGGGATCATCCTGGTGGCCAATCAGCTATGCCTGACACTTGCCCATGATGTGTGGGGGATAATTATCAGTTAAAGTGAGAATCATTACACTGGCTGTAATTAAAATCTCAACTAGAGCAGCGAATTCTTTCAGACTTAAGGAAGAAGACATTACATTTTCCTTCCGCCCTTCACCCTGGCTTTGGGGTTAAAGTTCACAGGAGTGTCCAGGCTGGATCTGCCCACACCTGGATCACTAAGGACAAGTCTTAGTGAAAAACCAGGTCACCCGGAAGTGCAGTAACACCCAGCTTCAGGACGGCACAGGAGAGAAAGGCGGCGTGTTGCAACCCACGCTGTGGAAAGAGCCAGAGCAGCAGGTAAGTGTGCAATGACGAGAAGAAAACAAGAAAACATAACATCTTCGCCCAAAGTCTGAAAGGGTTCGCTGCTCTAGTTGAGATTTTAATTACAGGCAATGAAATGATTCTCGCTTTAACTGATAATTATCCCCACATTAGGGACTAATGTCAGAGTGTTAGGATCCACTCCCTGTGCAGATGAGGTGTACCCTGTAGATTTCAGCACACTGGGCGCCCCCTCCCTGTGCTCAAGGAGGTGGCCCTGCAGGACCAGGACACAGCTCAGGAGCAAGGCACCACACAACATGGAGTTGTTTGATGGCGGCACCTGGTATGTTAGTATACTCCATGGTGACAAGGACACCAGCACTCTCTCTCAAACAGCAGTGGAGCTGGATAATATCTCTATTTATAAGAAGGGCAGAAGAGGGCTAGCATCTACTTTAAGGTTGTTCTCACAAGCAGAGAGGTGGCTGGGTTCTTGCGTCAAAGTATTTCAGGCCCTGAACCTACACAAGATGTCCTCAAGTTTCAGGAGGCCTTGGAGGGTCCTGCAGTCTGGGGAGGCTCTTAAAGCAAGTGGGAAGGTGCTGGGGGGAGCTGTTACAAAGTTCAAAGTGAGTGTCACTGAGGGTTCCCCAAGTTCTACACCCATCACTACTATGGGGGGCAGAGGCGAGCTCATGGCCCAGGGCTGCGGCTTTGTGCTCTGCAGCTGTGCAAGCACCATTTGCTTGGATTTGCTGAAACATGCTGATTGAGGACAAGCCGCAAGAGGTGGGGCCGGGGGGCACCCTAAGAACGGAAACCAAATTAGGGGTCAAGAATGAACTTGACCCTAACAAAGAAGTTTCACCCTCTGGGAAGGACACCCAAGCTTTAGTTGGGAATAGCAACCACCCCGCCCCTCCCAGACCTGGACTCAGCTGAACCATCCCTCCTGCTGACATCAAAGCTGTCATTCAGGAATGTACCCCAGGGGAGATGTTGATCTGTGATGATCAGGTAGCTATTCTCATGTCTCCCTAAAGAGAGGAGAGAGAGAGAGAGAGAGAGAGAGGAGAGAGATGAGAGAGATATGAGAGGGGGAGACATCCTAGAAATGCCCAGAAGCCTGCAGTAGTGGGGCCCAACTCAATTTGGAGCTTGACCACAGGCCTGAAACCCAAAGGTAGGAAGGACATTAAAGACCAGGAAGGGACACTGGATAGACAGGATCCTGTCTCTTCCCACTAAGGACCAAAAGCAGCAAAGTTGTCACTTTGACCACCGCATATGACAAATGGCAGGTGCAAGGACATATCTCCAGCCATACGGAAGAGAGGTAGCTCTCCCCACAGGGTTCCATCCACATGTGTCTATGTCCCCAATATATCTTACACAGTTGGGGGGAGGTTACTAAGCAGACACATAGGAGTAGGAAGGGAAATTTAGGAAACCTGGTGGGGGGATGGGCAGGGGGCTTCCACTTGAGATACAAGGAGCTGTGGTAAGAGAGGCCAGCATGTACAGGAAGGCCAGCAAAACCTGGGTGTGGAAAGCAAGAAAGGGGCCTTTGGAGTTTTAGGGCCACCAAAGAATATGAAGTGCTTGCTATGAATGAGCTCCACGCCATTGCTGGCTGGGGCCAGATATGAAGATGAGGGAGTCTACCTTATGGGAGAGTGGAGCAGCAACTAAAGAGGACACGTGTGAAGTTTAAGGAAGAAACCAAAAGGTTTCTAATGAGAAAGTGCAAGAAAACCTTCCAGAACCTTCCTAGGGCAGGGGACAGTGGATTCAGGGGACATAGAAAGAGTAGATGGGCAGGAAGGCGGCAGATGAGAAAGCTGGGAGATGGGGGTCACCATGGGAGTTCATGGCCACATACACAAAAGCATTTAGCAAAAACCAAAACAGTGTCCCTCAAATGAAGACTGAGAGACCAAGCATGGAAGAAAACAAGCTTGGAATTGTCTATAGCCTTGAGAAATTATCTTTATTTACTGGGGGGCAGGTGTCGAGGTCAGAGGAAAACTTGTAGGAGTTGGTTCATCCCTTCCACAAGAGATCAAGTTCAAGTCCTTAGACTTGGCAGCAAGTGCCTTTACCCATGGGGCCATCTCACCAGTTGTGACT
Source organism: Dicrostonyx torquatus (assembly GCA_028555095.1). Taxonomy (NCBI): domain Eukaryota; kingdom Metazoa; phylum Chordata; class Mammalia; order Rodentia; family Cricetidae; genus Dicrostonyx; species Dicrostonyx torquatus. The sequence continues at coordinate 2,330,864 of JAQHUG010000146.1, read as the reverse complement.
GAGAAATTAAGGGACTACCTAATATGCATCCAGTGCCCATATCTGAAGTCTTCTTGTCTCATTCCTTTCCAACTATGAGATAGTTGCTGAACCCAACCATGGTGGTAGTGCAGAGCTGTATCTTCAGGGACACACCGTAAGGGGCCAGCAGCTCCCTTCACCTTACAAACAGCACAGGATGCAGGTGTCCTGGGCTGGCCATACCTCTAAAGCCAGGATGGTTTCAGAGATTCAGGAGAGCTATCTGGAATACACTCCCTGGCGAATTCAGAGAGTTTTTCCTGAAATTAATTGATGCCTTCCTTCTGCCAGCCCCTGCTGCTGAGCCTCCTGTCCTGTGACACAGGAAATCAAGGGCTCCCAGCACAGTTGGGCCAATTCCAACCTCACCGTGAGGAGGCCGAGAGCTCCAGCTCAGCTTACTGGGGAGCAAGAAATTAAAGCCGCGTGACGACAGCGTTGCTTTCATCGTGAAGAAATGAGCACAATTACCTCCATGCAGAAAAGGAGTGCTTCAAAGGCAAAACGGAGGAGAGGGAAGGAAGAGAATTGAGGAGACGTAATCACTCTTAATTAGTTTTATCTCAAGGGAAATAGCATGATGTTTTCCAGTACCCAAAGAGAATCAAATTAACATCATGTCAATCACCACATCTATGGATGTGGCCACTGTCCCTTTATCGTCCTTCTAGAAATGACTTTGCTGATGAAGAGGAAACCTGAGAGCTTCCGAAGTCAGTTGGCTGCATCCAGTGGCTCAACCACCATTGCAGGGGATCTGAGGGTCCACAGAGCCACCGTGGCCTTACTTACCTGCCCCAGCACGGTCATATCATCCCCTGAGGACCTCTAACAGGTCAACTAATGGTAGCCCTGGGATGAAGACAGTAGGAGCTGTCTCGTGTCACCCTGCAGATGATGAAAGGCGGGAAAGGAAGGTCCTAAATATCAATGAAAGAGAACGTACCAAGTGACTGAGTGCTGGCCCACAGAGATAGGGTAGAGTCTGACTGAACACTACTCTAGCAGACCGCGGGCACCCCGCGAATATCTGCAGCAGGTGCTCGGTGCAGTAAATGTCTGTGGCAAGAATGGGCATGATGAAGAAGGGCGTTGTTTACTCCCTGGAGGGCACCAATCTTCCCTACAACAGTGGCCTCAGCTTCACTGTTTAAGAGTTTACAAATCATTTCACATAGGGCCAGATGACAGGGAGGGACTGGGGAATGAGCCACCTCACCCTCATGCTTCTCTGTCAGGAGGGGGCTGACCATGCAGCTAGCCTGGGGTCAGGGGTAGGAAGGGAATGACCACCCTGTGTTCTGTTGGTAGTACAGAAAAATAGGCTTGGCTAAATTCAGAGCAGGGAGGAGAGGCAGAGGAGGGGAGCCCCCCCAAAGCATGCACACATGCGCACACACATGCACGTTTTCCCCAGCACTTCAGTTGCACACCGACAATTAGAGAATCTCCTAGGCCTCTGCCTTCCTTCCTGCTCACCACCAGGCACCTGAGAGGCAGGAATCTGGGATCAGCACATGCCAGACAGCAGGAAGAACTGCCCACATCCTGTTGGCAGTCAGCCACAGACAGGGAGGGGAGCAGAACAGAGGTGGGCAGCCAAATGTCTTCTCCCTCCTCCACATTCCCAGACAATAACCAACTTGAGATGCCGATGGGCCAACCTGGCAGCTCAACTCATGCGCTGTGAAGCTCTCCAAGTGATGTCCCTTCCTCTTCAGATGCACAAAACCACAGATACTCACTTTCCCCTCTCTATGCTTGCTACCTAGATCTCTCTTCCTGCTCCACATGCATCTGCTAAAACCTACAGTGCAATAAAAGTGTGCTATGTGCAGATAAGATTTCCACACTAGAGGACAGAGATTCCTTGGGTGTTCATACTAAAGTCCTTAATTACAGATAGAAGAATCTCCAAGTCACTTCCAATGCAAATCAAGTTCCACCTAATCCCCAGAAAGCCTTCCAGAAAGATGATCTGTTCACCACCGAACCTATGGGAACTGGCTTTCCAAATGGGATGTAACTGTACATCATAGGAGACCAAAGACCAAAACGAGACCTGTGGGTGTGCAATGCCATTTTATACCGCACTCCACGGCTGCCTCTTTATTGTTAAAACAACCGTTGACTGCATTCAGAGAGACTGGTCAGGACATGCTGAGATAAGAGCACCTTGAGAGGCAGAGGAAGGTGAACTAGTCTTTGCAGCAACAAGGCATGACTAAAACTACTAACTTCTTTCAGGACCCAGGTAGTTAAAGGTTCACGATTTCTACCCTGGCTGCACAGTTTTGTACTAACCAGTTAAACTGGAAATCTAGAATAAAGGGGCTTTAACTTTAAATCCACTCACAACTAGCTGAGGTTGGTGGCTTGCCATGATTTCAAAGTGAAGCTCGGCTTTGGAGCCAGACCACGTCTCTAAACAACAGAACCCACTTAGATACAAACATGGTATCTGATGCATTTGGGTGTCAACAGCAGGTCTCACCTAGAGCCTCCCTCCTAAAGTCCTCATGAAGAGGGTGACAAAAGTCCCCCGGAGAAGATGAATGAGGCCTGGGAAGTTGGTAGTAAGCAGTTTCCCTTGCTAGCTAAGGAAACTGCCACCTAAGGCCACCTTAAAATGCACAGAGCTGACACTTGTGCCCAGGACCATGCCTCTTGGGACTCACAGGAAACCCTCACACCTCACATGTGCACTGTGAGCCTCTGTGCAAAGTACAGGTCAGTCCCTGCCAGCCTGTCCCCACGCTCCAGACACTCACCAGTAAAGTCCTCAAAGCACTCGCAAGTGTAGCCACCCTCACGGCTCCGGCACCGGCCATTGGCTCCACATGGGCTGGAGTAGCAAAGGTCAATTTCAGTCTCGCAGTAGTCCCCGGTGAAGCCTGGGGGGCAGCGGCAGCGCAGGCCAGTGATGGGATGGATGGGTCGGAAGAGCACTGTGGTAGAGCTGATGAAGGGTGCCGAGCTGTCGAACCTGAGCACGGACACACACTTCATGTAGTTCTCACAGGGCTCCCTCAGGCAGATGTTGTCATCAAAGGGCAGCACACGCTGGGCAGAGATGGTGGTCAACAGTGTCCGGTTTAGGTATATCTGCTCCTGCAGGTCCTCGGATGGGAAGAAGCGGCCACGAGTGCCACCAGGAAGCAGCGCTGAGAAGGTCACGTTCAGGATGTTGGAGCTGACGTCTGTGTCATTCTGGATGTTGAAGACAAAGATGTCGTCCTTGGTGGTGGACAGTACTGTGGCTACCCCTTCTACAAAGAGGGATAGGAGCGGGGACAGGAACTTCTCCTGTGACATGTTCTCTAGGCGGACGGTGATGCTGTTGGTCAGCATGTCATCTGTGATGATGGTTACACGCAAAGTGCAGAGAGCCGTGACACTGTGGATGCCATCTATGGGACACAAGGAGACCTGGGGTCATTAGGATGCCCAAGACAGCAAAGGATCCTACAACCCCACATCAAGAACAGCCTTAGATGAACTCAGCAAGGAAGAAGCCAGGCCGGGTACCCCCATTCTCACTCCCCACCTTGACCTCCTTCTCCAGCTCCATTCTCTTGCTGATAATACTGCCCACACACACCATCCCAAATCACAGCTCCCAGCATGCCCTTTTCTTATAATGGTCCAAACCACAGAACAGGGTACTCCAGAGACCATGATGATTCAGCCCCTTAACACCCAGGACTCCCCAGTTCACATATTTACTCCAGCCATGGGAGATCTGGGATCCTGACTGTATCCACTCAATCCCATCCCAACATGGATGGCTTACCCTGCCCTAACCTCCTCTCTACCCACCACAATTTTTCCCATTATCCTGACCATCTTAGCTCAAACCCCACCAGTAGGTCAACACTGGTGCCACCAGGGAACAGCTCTACTCAGTGTGCCATGTCATGGCTTAATTTATCTTATCACTATCCATTTGTATCTTTCCATGGCCAGCATGCAGGAATGCTGGATAAACACTGCCTTACAAGGGTACTAAGAGCTTCATCTGTAACCATTTCATAACCACCAATGCAATAGGACCACCTGCCCCCCAACCACTGCCATACCTTCCCCCATCCCCACTGATGGACTGTTTCCTTTTGAACTCAGCACAGAAAGACCAATGCAACTATGGTCCAAGGGAGCCAAATTCAATCCCACACTTGAAGCAGAACTTTGCAGTATTGTCTACAAGGTGCTGGTTTTTATGGGTGTTGACAGAGGTTTCTGTCCCACCTAGTCCTGCAGCCATTCAGTCCCAAAGAAACACACAGAGGTTGACAATAATCATAAATTACAATGTCCTAATAGCTCAGGCTTCTTATTAACTCTTATAACTTATGTTAGCCCATTATTCTTGTCTGTGTTAGCCATGTGGTTTGGTACCTTTATCAGTGAGGTATTCTCATCTTACTTCCTCTGTGTTTGGGTTACAACTGCAGACTGACTCTTTCCTTCTCCCAGAATTCTTCTGTTCTTATTGCCCTGCCTATACTACTTCCTGCCTGGCTACTGGCCAATCAGCATTTTATTAAAATACAAGTAGCAAATCTTTACAGGGTAGAAGACCATTGTCCCACATATGGGTATGACAGGAGCAAGAGAGAAGAGGTCACAGAGATTTGAGCCATGGCTCCAGAAAGTGTCTGAGGCCAAGGAACATGTGGCAGAGCTGGAATCCCTACAAGGAGGCTGCTTCCCTACATGCAGGAAACTGAGTTTAGTTTAACTCTAACAGGAGGTTAGAGCTAAGGAATTACCTGAGTCTCAAAAGCGACTCTGTACTTCCGCTCTCACACTGTGTTGGAGTTGTTCAAGTCTATGGGGACTTTTGAAGTTGGACTGAATGCATTTTTGCCTATGGGGGACAAGAGTCAAAGGTTTAAAGTGATGTTCAGGGTGTCAGATTGATGGGGTGAACTTGTGGTCAACTTGACACTACCTAGTATCATGGGAGTTGGTCATGGTATGTATGTGAAGGATTACCTAGATTAGATTAACCCAGGAGGGAAGATTCACCCTAAAAACAGGAGGCACAAGAAGGAGGAGCAAGCTGAACACCAGCTTTCGTCTCTACTTGCTGAACGCAGATGCTACGTGACCAGCCACCTCCTGCTTACTGGCCAATGCTGGTGCCTCCTGTCAATTATGCCTTCCCCACTCTGATGGACTGATAGTCCCTCAAGAAGCCATTATGGCAGAAGGGAATACCCACAGCAACTTCAGTGTCCTAACACTACTCCTCTGGGCACCAGGTGCCATGGTTATTTCTGAGAGGGACCATTAGTCATGTGACTTGTCCTCACAGGGAAGAAACATCACCATTCTGAATCTAGGTATTGTGGTTACTTGGGGTTCAATAGCACTGGCCCTGTCCCCGTTTCCCAGATGAGGAAAATGAGAGAAAAATGTCAAGTCTATGCTCAGGAGCACAGCTGTGAACCTCAAGTCACAAGCCACAGTGGGTCACAGTCAGGCTCAAGGCTCCATTTGGTCCTCAGGAGAACCTGAGGCCGAACCTAGAACGTGCTAACTGCACTGGTGTCACCTTAGCACAAGGAGGGCATTCCACCTTCCGCACTAATATCTGCAGGGGGAGCCCACTCGCCAGGTCCCCCAAGGAGTGAACTCTGCGATAGACACAGGACAGGTGCTTCGCTAGGCTGGGGGAGGCTGCAGTAGGGAGTGGGCATTTGACAGGTGCAGGGTTTCAGATAGGGAAGAAAACAGTCTGAAGACAGAGGTTTGAGACTGGAAGACACTAGTGCTGAAGCCTGATATCTTGCGTTTGATCACCAGGGAGCCACGCAGCGTACGGGAGGCACTGACTCCTCAATTTGACCTGACCTTCACATGAAAGCTGTATAATCCCGGATACTCACATGTTCCCATTCATAGTCTCTCTCAAAAAAAAATTTTTTTAATTAGAGGAAGATGCAATGGGGCTAGACAGATGTCTCAGGGTTTAAAAGCAGTGGCTGCTCTTGCAGAGGACCTGGATTCAGTTCCCAGAGCCAATACAGTGGCTCACAACCTTCTATAACGCCACACTTCTAGGGGAATCTACACCTCTGTCTGGCCCTGTGAGCACCAGGCACACATGTGGTGCACATATCTACATGTAGGCAAGACACCCATATACATAAAATAAAATTTTAATAGCATGTGAGCATTCTTGATGACACTAAGATGTATTCATTAAACGGTTAAGATTATGATTTAAGTGTATTTAACAAAATTTAAATTTTTTAAAAGCCTGATTATTACCCAGGGGTATCACTAGAGTACATATAGGGTTCACACATCTCCAGATCTGCCTGCCTCAGTTTCTCTCCACCATCATCCCCACACCTGTCATGGTAAAAGTCTTAAAATGCAGCTACATCACCCCACTTCCCTGCAGCTGCTAATGACACCTGGAATAAAATCCATACTCAAAACCCCACCTACGGTACTTCACATCTGTGCCCATGGCCCTCCTCATCACCATAGTGACACCTCCTGTCATCTTGCCATTACTCAATCCGCCTCAGGGACTTGGTGTATATCCTGATTTTTTTTAACCTGGACTGCTGTGTTCCTCATCATCCACTGGCTACTCCCTCCCCGCCCAGGTCTCAGCTACCTGCACCTCACTGAGGACCCTCCACTCTGAGCACCCTCCGACCACACCTGTCCCTCACTGGGGTGCTTCCATGCTAAGCATCTTTTCAGGGTCACCATGCTGAACACCCCTCCGAATCCCCACGTCCCTGCTTTTGCTCCTTGTTCAGGACTGGCCACAGTCTCACTTATTTCCATTGTCTGCCTCTGAGAGTCCTTAGAACAAGACCTTTCAGGTTGTATTCTACAAGTACTGTATGCACTGATACTTCTAGAACTTTCCCCGTAATATCTGGATAAACCAGTGTGGATGAAGGCGGAGGGCAGAGAATGGGAGCCTGCTGGTTCCTCCACTCCAGCACTAACATGGGCACGAACAACACCCAGAGATGGCATTCCACCCAGCCATGTTTTCATAGCTGTTTGGTTTGGTTTTGTCACAGCTGTCTGAGTAGGACAGTGCTCACTTCCTGGTGGCAGGCTGTTACAAAACATTCTTTACCCACACAGTGATTTGTTTGTCCTGGCCTGGGATGTTAAGGTCTTGTGATTTTAAGCTAAGAGCCCAGACCTCCTTTCTCTTAGTGCATTGTGTTATTCATACCGAGGGTGGAGTGGGGACTCCCAAGGCTCAGCCCTTACAGGAGCAGTCCAGAAAGGCACAGCACCAAGAAACACACCAGAACAAGGAATCACAGCCTAGGGGATACCTATCTTCATTCAGGGACAAAGCAAACACACACCTGGAGAAACAGCTTTTGGTACTGATGGGCTGGAAGCATGACCCGTGCACCGCGCCATACTGCTAGCCCTGATATTAACTTCCTCCAAGGCTGAGCCCAGAGGCGTGTGTGGCTTAAGTGGTCTGGGTTGAGTTTGTGAATCAAGCCTACAACTTTCCTTGCCTTTGGGACACAAACCCAAATGCCTATCACCAAGGTCTCACTGAAATGAAGGATGGGCCAACCATGCAGTGAAAACAAACCAGGGACAAATACTAGTCAACAGGGCAGATCTAGATAACATGGTATTAGAAGGGAGGAAACCACCACTTTTACACAAGATAAAACAAGATCCCATTTGCTCATGAGCCCGGAGAACTCACCCTGGGTATTCTCTGCCACATAGATACTGGTCCTGTCTATGCCACTGACGTTAAATAAACTATTATAGAGCAGCTTTAGGTTCGCTTAAAATGTCTGGAGAGGTCACGAACACCACACACCTGCCCATTAACCACATCACGCATTAGTGTGGGACAGCTCTTGTCATTCGTGGGCCGTATTAATGCCTACACTGCCTGCAGGTTCGCTTCGCATTTTTACCCACTGTTTTCCTGTCCAGCTCTTCACCCAGAATGACATTCAGGCACAGAGCCTCTGGGCTGTGGCAGTGTCTCAGGCTCTCTGTGCCCCAGGCCCCGGCGGTTTGGAATGACTGACACTGCTCAAGCCTTTGAATGCACGGATGCAGAGCACTAACTTTCTCCTCTGTACCTTCTCCTGTTTGCTTTTCTGTGGCCAGTTTGGGTGTGCAGGGTCAAGAAGCTTGACTTTGGAAAGTTCTGGGCTTATACAGCTTCCCAGACCAGAGCTGAGGACTTTCCTCCACCCACATCTGTGAGAATGGTGCAGGAGCCAACAACAGCTGCCACTGGCTTTGCAGCAACCTCAAGCAGCCTGATGCTATAGCACCCCCAAGCAGCCTGATGCTATAGCACCCCCAAGCAGCCTGATGCTACAGTACCCCCTAATCAGCCTGATCCAGTTTCTCAGATCTCATTTTGCAGCCCCTGACAACAGGAAGAGGGCAGGGCACTAGGCTGTGGTAGGACCCCAGCAGGGGTTCTCAATACTTGCAAGCACTCTCTAGGTCTCCACAGTTAGGGGTAGAGCTTGATGCCTGATCCTCTGATATGGGAAGGGGCAGTGGCAAGAGGATGGAGGACATCCATAACTATGTCCCGATGGCAGGCCTACCTCTTTGGGAGCTAAAGACCTCCCAGTGTGGGATGGGAGCAGGAGTCGGAGCTACTATTTTGGAATCCAGTGCAGGTGACTCCACTGAGTCACCTGCTGAGAAGCAGAGAGTACAGCCATCACTGCCACCACCAGGAGGGATGGAACTTGCTTCACAGAAGGGGGCATGCAAAGAAGAAAAGGTGACAGGCAAGCCTGGCAAGTAAGAGGGAGGAAGATGTCTCTGCCCTCAAAGTTCTATGACACAATTGTGACCAAGTGACTTACAACAGTACGATTAGCCTCTTCCATCTAAAACCAAACTCTACAATCCTCAAGTGGGTAGAGCCAGTTCCTGTGGTTCCCTGCAATCCTGGGACTTGGAAGACTGAGGCAGTGGGATATCATGAGTTTGAAACCAGCAGAGGTTACAAAGTACCATCTGGGGACACAGAGTGGGACTTTGTTCAGGGACATCAGTCACTGGACAAGGGCTCTCTGCATCCCATATAAGGCAGATTGTTTTCAGCTAATGCCCAATCTGAGACTCCAGATGGATGTAAATTAGTGAGTATTATTTAGCATAGAACACATAAAAACATGGGGTCACCCCCCACGGTCTGTGGCAGGTGAGGGAGATGGCCCTGAGGTCATAAGAGCATAAGAGAGGCCGAGCTGTCCCTGCCCCTCACCAGCTGCAGCACTGCGGAGGAGAGTGGTCCTTGCACCTCGCCCAGAAAACACAGTAAAGCTAGTCAAGAAGGCCAACTGTGGGAGAGCCAACCCTGAGGGCGCGAAGGCAGGAGAACTGGCCCCATCCTTTGCTCATGGCTGCAAGGGGTTAACTAGCTGGAACAATGCTGGGAAGCTCACCCTGGTGGTGAGGACCGGAGAGAGCTGGCAGGCTGACCAACCCGGCAACTACCAAGGCCCACAACCAGGATTATGAGTTGCCCCATCCAACATCTACCCAAATTATGATCTGCAGGAGCATATGAAGGGACTGATCCTTCAAACCCAAAGCTGAAGGATTTTCATGACACTCCAAGAGGAGTCCCAGTGCAGACCCAACATCAATAGTGTAGCAGAAACCAGCAGCCTTAAACCAGACCAATGGCATGATCCTTGGGTTTTTGTTTGTTTGTTTTGTTTTGTTTTTCGAGACAGGGTTTCTCTGTAGCTTTGGAGCTCTTGTAGATCAGGCTGGCCTCGAACTCACAGAGATCCTCCTGTCTCTGCCTCCTGAGTGCTGGGATTAAAGGAATGTGCCACCACCACCAGGCTGACAAGATCTTTGAAATGAACACTTGCAAGTAAAAATAGGTGTTCAGGTGGAAGCTCCACCCCAAGACCCCACCCCACCTCTCTTTCCAAAACCTGTTGCATCTCAGAAAGTCCACCAAATAATAACCCTTCCCCAAAGAGGTGTTCAAGACCACTCCCCCACAGAGTACTTATATTGTCCTTCGGAAAACAGATGTGTGGTTCTCCAGTCTTTCTTTCCATCTCTTCTCTGAGGGGGCTGAAAATCATCTGGGAGCGTTGTACCTATTAAACCTGGGCTTTTTACCTATTAAACCTGGGCTTTTTCTGATTCAGTTTGATTTGGTCTGTTTTGGATTGCTGCGTCGGCGGAGAGGCTTATCGGGGCACAGAAAGTTTTCAATATGGATAAAAGGGTTTACTGCGTGACTCACTGTGTCACACTACAGCTTCCTTCCTTGGCAAGATTTTTCCTTTCTCCCCCTTCTATTTTCTTTTTTTTCTCTTAAATTTTATTTTATTTTATTTGGGGAGGGGTTGCAAGGGCAGAGGACAGATATGAAGGGATGGGTAAATGAATGGGATCGAGATGCATGATCTGAAAGACAAAATAAATAAAAATTAAAAAAAAAGATGACCACAGGGCAACAGGGTCATAGTTGAAGCAAGACCACAGAGGCAGGAGATGGACACCCCCTGGCTGCTGCTGACCTTGTGGGATTTTGATGCTTATGCGATGCAGAAAGGAGTAACCATAGAGACAAGTCCTCACCAGTGCGGACAGGACCACAAGGGGCGCCTACAGGTGAGGCAGAACAGCACAGACAGTGGGGTATGCCCAGCTGGGCCAAGCCTACTGTTAGACTTAAAGGTCCCGCCAATGGTGGGTAGGGTGCATGGAAGAGCTGGCACAGCTGAAGACTAGGAGTAGGAAAAGGTCAGTTTCTGACCTGTTAGACAGTAAAGTGTTGGGGACAAACAGCTTGAGTGGAAACCAGTACCATCTACCTATGTGGAAGTCCATCCCTTTTCTAGCTTTAACCTGTGATGCCCTTGGCATTCGGGGAGATGCACCGCCACCAGCAGCAGGTTATAGCCAGACCCTGTCTGTGTTCCTGTCCCCAGCTCCTATCCTCCAGGGCTCCACAGGCACAAGGCCCCTGGGAACAGTGGCTCTCAGTGCCTCTCCCTGGAGTCAAGAGGGGAGGGCTTTTGAGTCCAGATTGAGACTAGACAGCAGGTGCTATTTGGCTCCTGCCCTGAGGACATCTTTTATTATTATTTTCTTTTTCCCCCTTCTCCCTGGAAGACAAAAGCTGGATGTCATGGGACAAGGTGGCAGAGGGTTTCAGGGTATAGCCAATGCTTAGGTGGTGGGGCGTGGACAGGTGGCGGTGAGAACATTGCTTCTGTTCTATTCGTGGGGATCAACAGCGCCCCACCTCCCCAGCCTCAGGATGGAGACACAGGCTATCAGGAATGGTTCCAGACACTGATGCCGTGACAAAGCAGGCCACCCATGCTGGCTCGGGAAAGACCTATGTTCACCTTGCAGCCAATGCACAGTGTGCCACAGGGGTCTGCCGCTGCAGGACCTCTGTTGCTAGGGATGCAAAGGACTGAGCCAGTGGCCCTTTCTCCTGTCCCCTGCTGGGTCCTGTTTCCACTGGTCTCTCCTGACCCACCCATATTCACTCACACTATTTCCATGGCTGTCCCCTGGAGCTGGAGGAGGGGTTTCCACACATACTTTCTTCTACTGGTCCCACTGAGTCTGCACCAACACCCAGATAGCCAAAGTGATTCTACCGCCCCCTCCCTGCTAGTGCCTGCGGCCTGCCCGCCTCCACACACTTAACCACTGCTTAAATTCTTACACCTGTTTTGGGTCCCACACTTCTTCAGGCAAGCCTGTCTCCCAGCCTTAGGAAGCTGGCCATGATAAGCACCACCACTCTTCACACCGGAGTCCCTCAACACACTCCTTTTAAATTAAAATGTTTCCAGGCTCCACCCCAACCCTACTCCTGGGTCCCCCACGACCTGTGCCCTTGAGAGGAGGCAGCCAGGCCTCAGCACATAGTCTCCCTCAGGCCACCTGGCATCTCCCTGCTGTTAGTGATCTCCCTGTAGCCTACCTCCCAGCACCTGCTGGGCTTGTCCAAGACTCCAGGGCCCACCAGCATGGTGGCCTGCCCCTTCTTCCTGTCATTCCTACTGCTGGTTTTATAATAGATGCCACTTAGTGTTCGAAAGGACAATGACTTGCTATGGGGCAGAGGCAACTCCTGAACATCCAGCATGGCCTCATTCTAGACCCTCCACACCCTCTGCAGATGTGGCAGGAATAGGACTTCCTGTAGGCTGCTCCATTCCTGGGAATTCAGGGATAGTGATAAGTTGATCCACCCAAAGACATGAGAATCCTAGGCTTGTTGTCACAGTCCCCCAAAGTACTGGGTACGGAGTTCAAGAGACAAAACTGCCACCTGCCCACCCACAGTGTATCTTCTGCATCCTCAGTCTTCCACCATGAGCGTCTGCCTCCTGCTGTAGCCTGGACAGGCAGAGCCCCACATTCTGGAAGGGCTGAGTACATGGCATGTCCCAGTCAGCTAGCATGGGCCTCACACACCTGAACCTCTACTGGGAACACGCAGGCAGCAAAAATACCAAACCTTTAGCGCGTTGTTTATGGGGCAATCATCTGAATGTTGGTGCCAGAGAAGTTAACTGATGTGCAGACAATTTGGCCCCAGGTTGGGGACAGCCCAGGCTCAGGCGCTGACAAGCCATTACCCATCCTGACCTCTGGTTTGCTCCACAGAGAACCAGGTCAGCTATTGTAGGTCTAAGCCTTAGAACATCTGCTAAGGGGTTAAACAGGGCTGGGAACAGTCAGGTAGAGAAAGCAGACTCCAGCCCAGTTTGCCTTGCAACGTTCTCTGCTGCCACCATGACCATGAACAAGCCCACACCCAACATGTGGGGAGACTTTCTGCCTAGACCCTCTAGAACCCCAGCAGGCACTGGGGCAGCAAGGTTACCCCAGCGGGTGTGGCCTGTGACCCGCCCCCCGCCAGCAGATCCTTCCTCCCACACTGAGCAAGATCTTAGCCAGCATCAGAATCAGCCAGCTAAGAACACTTGTGAGCGCCTGAAACTTCAGAGCTCCAAATCCACTCGTCCAAACACAACACCCACTTCTCTCCATGCTCATTCCGTCTCCAAGATACTGTTACTTAGCACCTCAAAACCTTCTTCTAAACGGAAGGTGCCGGGCACAAAAGGTCACATGGAATACCCAAACGGGCAATGCCACAGAAACAAGAGCAAGAGAGGGGAGGCAGGGTGACTAAACTCACAGGTCTCTGATGAGAGAAACGTTTGGGGTCTGAGCAGAGGCGGACACTAGAGAATCGCATGCTGTTGCGGGCCTCACTCGAAATGATTTGCTTTTATCTCATGTAAATTCATGCAATTCGGGTTTTTCTTAAATTTTAAAAATTTTTAAAGATTTTTTTGAGGTTATTTTTATTTTATGTATATTGTTGTTTTGCCTGCATGTATTTCTGTGTGTCACACGATGGAGGCCAGAAAATGGCACTGGATGCCCTGAAACTGGAGTTACAGATCACTGTGAGTCACTGTGTGGGAGCTGGGAACTGAACCCGAGTCCTCCGCAAGAGCAGCCAGAGCCCTTGACCACTGAGCAACCTCTCCAGGTCCTGTCTGCTTTTGAGGCAGGATCTCATGCAGCCCAAAGTGGCTTTGAACTTGCTATGTAGCTAAGGATGACTCTGAGCTTCAGAGCCTCCTGTCTCTAACTCACAAGTACTAGATTATAAAGATGCAACACCAAGCTGGGCATGGGGTTGCACACCTTTAATCGCAATGCTGGGAGGCAGAGGAAGGTGGGTCTCTGAGTTCAAGGCTAGCCTGGTCTACAGAGTGAGGTACAGGACAAAAACCCTGTAGAAAAAAAGAAAGAGACAGAGAGAGAAGGAGAGAGGGAGGGTGGGCACCATGTTCAGCTTTGTATCTCTTTTTCTTGTGTGTTTTTTAAAGTATATACATGTGTGTTATGTGAATATATGTGCACATGTGTGCAGACGTTCACAGAGGCTAGGAGAGGGTATCAGATCCTCTGGACCTGAAGTTACAGGCGGCTTGAGTCCTCTGCAAGAGCCAAATGTACTCAACCTATGAGCCACCCATCCAGCCCCTTCATGTCTATCTTTGAAAAGCTTTTTTTAAAAAAGGAGTTACAATTATGATCCTTAATAAAATTGTTTTATTTTAGTATGAGATTATCCAAAAGAAGAAAACTTTCTCAAATGACTTCCTCAAAACCCAGATGGAGAATGAGGTCAGGGGAGATAAAGAGACGCATTGTAAAGGGCAAAACTACCTCCTCTTTCAAGAGCTGTGTAGCCACCTGCTAACCATGGGATTACCAAACGCACTGGCTGTAGGAATGCTGAGTTACTGCTTACACAGAGCCAGAGCCACCACAGTCTGTTTATATAGCTCACTAAACACTGTGCAAGAAACCACAGGCGGGTGCGTTCCATGCCTTCATGGAAGCCTCACCAAAGCTTCAGTTAGAATCACAAGGTGAGTTGGTTGGCGACCTTGTATTGTCCCTGCTTGTTTTACCTCCAAGGCCCATGAAGAATGTGTACAAATTCTTCTGCTGACCAGGACCCAAAGTCCGAGTCCTCTAACCTCCCTTCTGGGGCGACATCAAGTGACAACTTCAAAGGGCAGGGCTGACACTGGGGACCTGGTAGCTACAGGCAGTGGCTCACTGTGGGACATACGAAGCATGCCTGGCTTCTACCCAGTAGATAGTACCCACGCCTCCCCCCTGTGCTGTCACAACCAAAACCATCTCCATTGTCCAACGTCTGTGGGAGCAGAATTGTCGCCAGCAACCACCCTGCTCTGGGAGACGACACAAGCTGGAGTCTTCTAGCTAAGGCTCTCAAGTACCCAGAGTGTAGGAAGCAGCTGGGCTTGGGGGCTCCTGGCTCAGCACCCCAGATACTGCCAAGGCCAGCCCTCCATATCTCCTGGCAGCACTGTCTGGGGCTCCCTCTGCCAGCTGGGCCCCAAAGGTGACACTAGCTGGGTCAGCCGGGAGCCATCCAGCTTCACTCTTCCCTGCCACAGCCAGAAAGCCACCTTTCTACCTCCTCCTACTAAAATGGGTGAAGCTCCCCCAGGCAAAGATTAACCAACAATGAGGGCTTAAGTGAGTGCCTGGTTCTAAGCCAGATGACGCCATCCAGCATAACAAGGTACCCTGAGCACTTGCCAACGGACAGCCATATGTTCTCCAGCCCCAGACATGCATGCCACTCGCCCGAGAGGGCAATGAACAACAAAGAGGAGAATCTTTAGCGAACACCCCACCCCATCCATGCAGGCGGCACTCTGCAGCCCTGCCAGGTTCTGTCCTATAGAGAAGCAGCTTGCACTAACCTAGGGCTTTGAGAGACTTCGGGACAGTCCTGGCTTCTAACTAACCCAGCTAGATGCCTCATCCATTGATGGGAGAAAGACCTGAGGGATGAGCCCTCTACACCCTGGAGACGATGGCAAGGAAGACCGCCAGCACAATTAACAATTGCTGAAAAGACTCTTCCCCAGTCCCAGCTGTCGACCTGCAATTTTCTCACAGAAACCCTTCATGAAGCCTTAGCGGTTCTTGATTCTATCTCATCGGATTATAATTTCTTCGTGGGCACCTCTAGAGCCACCCTATAATCACACTTTTCAAAAGGCAAAGGGTAGGGGGAGGTTCTTAGCAACCTTTGAACAGTAACTTGAGAGCCACCCAAATGGTATAGAAGGCTAATACTATCTTCACCACAACTCCTGAAGAGTCCAGACCCACACCTGGGGATGTCTTCCTCTTAAAGAAGCCCACACCTATGCTCTGGGATGTGCCTTACTTTCTTTAAGTACTTATTCTTTTTTTTTTTTTTTTTTTTTTTTGGTTTTTCAAGACAGGGTTTTTCTGTAGCTTTGGAGCCTGTCCTGGAACTAGCTCTTGTAGACCAGGTTGTTCTCGAACTCACAGAGATCTGCCTGCCTCTGCCTCCCAAGTGCTGGAATTAAAGGCATATGCCACCAGTTTTGACTGCACGTATGTGTGAGGGTGTCAGATCTTGGAGTTACAGACAATTGGTAGCTGCCATGTAGGTGCTGGGAACTGAACCCAGGTCTTCTGGAAGAGCAGTCAGAGCTCTTAACTGCTGAGCCATCACTCCAGCCCTGTGTCTTACTTTCTAAGTGCTTCTCATTGTCTTATGCTCCTGCTTAAAGTCTGGATTAAAATATCTTTCTTAAACCTCCAACTCTGTCTCTTACTGTTTAGTTTTGAAATCCTTCCCTTCTCTACATCAAAACCACATGGCCTTGTATGGACTGAGTTCAGGTCCCCAGAAATTTAGGGGAACTCCTCAAGCTGCCATAGGCAGTGGTGTGGAGCTATAATTCAACCCCTGAGCCAGCCACCATGGACACAGCCACTGAGATAGGCCCCAAATCCTTCAGCTGACATCTGTGGGGAGTGGGGAGTTCTGAAGCCCATGGCCCATGTGCTGCTGGCTTGGTGTCCAGTAGGTGATGAGGTGACCAGTCCATGAGGGGTCTGACCTTGTCAATACATTAACTCATTGATGGTTCATACTGAATGAACTACTGGACGGCAGGAGAAGTCAAGGAGGTGGGACCTGACTGGAGGAAGTGGCTCATCAGGTGGATTTTTGAAGAATGTATCATGGCACAGCTTCCTCTTCTACCTTGTTGCTTCCTAGCCACCATAAGGTAAGCAGCCTCTCCAGTCGCACGTTCCTGATGCCATATTTCTGCCTCAACTCAGGCTCAGGGCAGCAGACCTAGATGACGCGGAGCTGATGCCTCTGAAACTGTGTCTCAGAAACAGTCTTTTCTCTGTTTCTGCTGTTTCTCTCAGGTACCTGTTACAGCAGGACCGCAAAATAATGGTCTGCCTACCACAATAGCAGACGGCACAGCCACACAGGTGGGAAACCTGGTCTCATCTGATCTGGGTCAGGTTTTCTGCCAAATGACTTTTTCAAAACTTGATTTTGATTTTAAGTGCTCTGGATCAAGAGATAATGACCAAAAGCACTGGCTCAATGTTCTCTTGGGAGATACCACCAAAAGTCAGAAAGCAAAAATGCTCTCTAGCGCAGACAAGCCACCAGCCCAAGAAGGCAACAAACAAACAAAGATGACAGCAAAGGAAAAATCAAAATCATCTCCATGGCAAGAGAGGAAAGACAGAAGACACAAGGAAGTGACAATGGAACCATGGCCCCTCTTTGGGTTTTTAGTCTTATTAATAAAATAATTTAAGAAGGACTCAAAGAGAAGCCCAAGGACTATTTTATTCATAAGAATGCCAAGGCAGGCAAGTTGTAAAACTTCACCAGCTGCCCAGATGAGAGAATGGGGATGGGGAGGGGAAAAAGCCATGCTATCCATCACCCAGGGATGAGGGATGCCCAGGACAACCATGAGGTGTCCAATAATTACCTAAGGGATCTCAACTCACAATCCCACTGCGCACCTACTTCCTCCAGGATCTCAGGCAAGCTAACAAAGCCCGTCTTGGCTCAGTTTCCCCATCAGTCAAACCTAGCAGCTTGGCTTTTCTGCCCTCCCATGAGGACAGTCATGTTTCTGTGACTCCACTGGATCCCCCAACAGCACAGTGAAGTGCACAGAGCAGGTCTGCTACCTTGAGGAGGAGGAGGACATGGGACACAGAAAGACTCAGGGACTAAGCTTGGGCAACAAAGCTGTCCAGAATGCTCTTGTCATGTGCAGGGTGCAGTGAGGCCTGTCAGGCTCCCGAGAGCTTTTTTGTTTTGTTTTGTTTGTTTTACTTGGTTTTTTGTTTTTTGAGGGTTTTTTTTTGTGTAGCTCTGGCTGTCCTGGAACTCCCTCTGCAGACCAGGCTGGCCTCGAACTCAGAGATCCACCTGCCTCTGCCTTCCGAATGCTGGGATGAAAGGCATCAGCCATCACTGCCCAGCTCCAGGGGGCTCTTTACTCTAACATTTTCTACTCTAACTTTTTTCCTACTCATTTGTCTTACTCTAACATTTTCTAGAGAACAGAATCATCCTAAGTGTACAACTATGACAAGTGCAGGAAGCTGCAGGCTCTACCCTACCAACCTTGAACCTATCTACAAGCAAAGAGCAACGGCCAAGGTGACTAGTGCCCACAGTGTCAGGTACCACAGCCAGGTGAGGACAGCTAGCAGTTACACCAACACAGGGCATCCTGATTCCTAGAGCCACCTACAGGGACACCCCTCATCCCAGAAGACCAAAGGAAGAGGCAAGAGAAAGTTGCCAAGAACCAACTAAAAAGGTGAGAATGGAGTGCTAACAACCACAGCTGTACACACCCCAGCAGCCTAGACCACTCAGCCCCTGTAAGTCCTGTAGAGGAGAGACTCAGTCCCTGGAGCTCTGCCGGGCCACGGCAGGCCCCATCATCCTACAGGGATGAAACAGGGAGCCGCCATCTCTCTGGCCCCAAACTCTTGGCCATTCAGGAACCCTTCAAGTGACTTCCAGAATAATTTCACTGAGCTATGTTTTGAAATGCAAATACCCCTGAGAGTCCATTTTAGGCCCTAACTCCCCACCCCCACAAGTCAGCCCCCTCAAGTCGGAGCCAACAGCCCAGGACACACCTGAAAGCCCTCAGCCTGTTCTTTCACTGCTGCACCCAAGTCACCATGGCTGCGAGAGATACAGGAGTGGGTACCCACAGATGCTTGGGGACCAAATACCCACACAGCCTCCTCCATCTCTAAGGGCATGGAGGTCACCTCCATGACTCCCAGAAACAGCTTCCTTCAATCTGGTGAAGCAGGGGCCCATGTGGGCTTTTCTTCTGGGGAACGGATTAAAGGCTGGCCCCAGAGGCCTACTCACAACCTGCTACTGCAGGGTTTTTTTTTTTTCTCCCCCTAGTTAAATATTTGTTAACAAAATTCCAGGCCTAAGTTTCAAAAGACTGATTCAGCATGGCATTCGAAGAGTGTGGTACACAAGGAGTTTCAGACTGTTAACTGCAGACGGTGCCCCACCCCCACCCTGGTGAATGGGGCTCTTCAAGCGAAAGGGAAAACGTGCGTTCTAACATACTATGTCTTTAGGGAGGCATGACCGGCTTTCTATGGCTGAGTATTTTAATGTACGTCTTCCAGGCCTCTTTCTCCTCCTCCAGATGGTGGAATTAGTCTCCCGTATTCAAAGATGGGAACAAAAGCCCTTTCCCACCTCAGCCTGGTCCTGCCTGTAGACAAGCTCCATGTCACAGGGGTTTCTGGGTTCTCTCTCTGGTCTTTGTTGCCACCCGGCTCCTTCCTCATGAAACTAATGAGATGGGCCGGTTTTGAGGTCAGCCAGCGCAAAGATCCAAGCATGGACTTGGACCCCCCTGTGTGGGCTGGCGACTGGGGTGGGCAGAGTGCCCACACCACTCAGCAGCTTCACCCAGCTCATTAGCCGGAATTGAGGAGTCGAGGGAGCCTTGCAGGGATGGCATAAGCACAATCCAGCCACCGGGGTGTCACCCTAACTGAATGCCTCCATGCTGCTCCTGCTGCAGAGAGCATGTATGACTCAAAGACAGACACCAGGGCTCCTCTCCCACGTTCACTCACGTGGGCTGGTACAGGCGGCACTGTCCTAGGCCCCCTCTGTGATCCCAGCTATGGGCTGCTCAGGGCTGTAGCACCAACCTTTGAGGTGGGGAGCATGCAGGATGGGACAAAAGGGGCCATCTGCTGCTTCTGAGAGCCACCTCCTTTCGGCTTGTTTTGTTTTGCTATGACATTAGCAAGCTTGAGTGTCACTCTGAGATCACCTCCTAATTGCTCCAGGACTCTAACACTATCTCCAGTCGCATACCAGAAGGCAGTCTGCGGAGAAGGTCTTCCAGAGGCCTGCAGCCCTCACCCTTATCTGCCTGCTTCTGCTCCAGGAGGTCTGAAAGGTCTTCCCGGGCCCCTCCCCCTGTACCATCAGGCTCTGGGCTGGGGGTGTCCCTCCAATTGTGCACTCCTTTGGTGAACCTCTTGTGCACATGGCCTCTAGCCTTCACATCCAACCACACACTCAACTCACACCACAGCCCCAGGGGCCCAAGGGCGTCATCAGCTGCAAACCCCTCCAGCAGCACCTGCAGCCTGAGTTTGAACAGATGGAAGAGATTAATATCCAACACCCTCTTACTAAGAGGTTAAAGGAAGATTTAGCAGAAACAAATTGGATTTCCCTCTCAGAAACCCCACCCCCCACCCCGCAGGGTCTTGAAATATTGTAGGTAAGTTTGTTCCATAATTACTGCGGCTGACTACAGATACATGCATTCACAATTAAAAACTACCTGGCATAAAGTGTTTAAAGATTCTAATCGGCAACCTAAACTCAAAGGAACTCTAATTAAAAATGCCGTCACTCATTAATTCAACAAATATCTGCAGCACCCTGTGTGCCAGGTGAGGTGTCAGGATGCCAAGAGGAAGCCTAACATGGGTGCCCTCAAGATGGCCTCATCCGGCTGGGGGCAGATGAGCCACATGGTTACCTGGTAGGAAGTGCCCACAGGGGAGGGGGAGGAGGAATGACCCAGAAGAGCAGTATGCTTGTGGGAGGTGGGGGAGGCTAGTAAAGCTGGT
>JAQHUG010000146.1:2289571-2309814 GCA_028555095.1 Dicrostonyx torquatus | reverse complement strand
GTGAAGATGAAAACTAACCGCAGGCAATGATGGGACTGGAAGTCCATGACGATAGCAGGAAATAGTGACAATACATGCTATGTCTTCTAGATGGTACCCAGAAATACACAGCAAACCTATGCCTTCTCTACTCTGCCATTCGGGGACATGGGGACAATGTGAGAATGACAGTCCCACTCAGAAGTCCGTGCATTCTGCCTTGGAGAGCGCCGGGTACATTGCCCACCCACAGGCCCAGGTGTCAATGTAATGTACGCCTGGAGACAGACTGTTTCATGGAAGATGGCTTGAATCATTCACACTTGAGTCAGGATTCTGCCCAGGCCTGAAAAGCCAGGCAACGCCACATGGACTGGCCATGGGTCATGAAAGAAAACGAACATCCCATCCCAGCTCCATTCTGCAAACCTTCCAGAAGCCATCTTTTTTATTCAGAACATCCCTTTCATACGCATCACTCAGGGCCAAGGGGGAAGAAGGGGTAGGTTAGTCAGGCCATAGTACCCACACCCACAGCCAGGCCGGCCACTTCACCGCTGATTATAAACGCTGATGGGGTAGGTAGTGCCAGCACCTTCGTTCCTCCAAAGTGAGCCCTCACTTCCAGTGTTCAGTTTGTGCCACCTCGGGGCTGCGTAAGTACATTTTTATTGCTCTGTACCTTAAACCAGCATATGGCTGCTGTCCCCAGTCCCTCCAAATTTCACAGCCAAATAAGCTGGCCAGTAATTACCTTGCGACCGTTTCTTCCCAGTTCAGTGGCATGAGGGGCACCATGCCTGCTGACCACAGTCTGTTTACTTATTAACTCAAGCGAGACTTTCCCACCCTCTGCTCCAGGTGGAAGGAGTGTAACTTAGCACTGCCAAGCATTTGCTAATAAGCCAGAGGGTAAGACTTGAGCAAGTGCACCTTCCAATTTCTGGGTACTCAAGGAGTACGGGGGGCCCATGGCTGTAAACAACTCCCAGATGAGACAGGGCCAACACTGGGGCAGTCTTGATGAAGTGCCAGGAAACCCACTTCATCCCTTCCTCTGTCCTCCATGTTGCAAGAACTATGAACTTTCATGATCCGAAGTGCTGCCCAGCTCAGCTCATGTTGAAACTAGCCCTGTCCCAACGCCTGAACTGCCTCAACTCTGCAATGGTACCCAGCACACAGGGTTACTAATCAAGTAAGCGTCCCTGTGCAAAACCCTGCCAAGAGGTGCATGAGCCCCCAGTATGGCCCCTCAGAGTGCGGGTCGAGGCCTTCTCTCTAGCCAGAGGTACTAGTCAAGATTTCTATTGCTGTGTAAAGACCAGCACCAAAAGCAAGTTGGAGAGGAAAGGGTCTATGTGGCTTACACTGCCGAGGTCACAGTCCATCAGTGAGGGAACTCGGGACAGGAACCTAAACAGAGGCCATAGAGGAATCGCGCTTATTGGCTCGTTCTCCAAGGTTGCTCAGCTTGCATTTGATCCAGCCCAGGACCCTTGCTCAGGGTGGCATGGCCCATAGTGGGCTAGGCCCTCCCACATCAATCACGAATCATGAAAATACCCCAGACTTGACTTGCCTACAGGCCGAACTAATGGGGGCATTTTCTCAATTGAGGTTTGAGGTTTTCCCTCTTCCCTAATGATTCTAGTCATTAGGAAAAAAAAAAAAAACTAACCAACATAGGCCTTGACACTTAGATCTGACAAGATGGAGCACAGAGGGATCCCTGGGGTCACAGGAAGGGCTTGAGTCAGATTGCAGGGAACAGGGGTCTGGGAGCACAACTTGGGGCCTCCTGCCCAACAGGGGCTGTACACAATGTCCTGTGTTACGGAAGACCAAAAAGGCCATGTGTGTACACCTGTGTGCTCCAGTACAAAGCTGCAAGGTTATATTACACTTACATTATTGCACTTTTCAGAGCCGTACAAACCTGCCTCCAGCAGCCAGTGCAACTGCCTTCTGGTGTCACTGCTGCTTCAGGGACAGCCAGCCACCTGCTCTAGGAACTGTGCCCTGACCCTCCTGCCACAGGCTTCAATTCCCCTTGGTCACAGTCTAGGCTCCAGAGGGTCAGAAGGTCATGCGACTTGTCCATTGTCATTTGGTTGGTTAATGACATGCCAGGGCCCTGGGTCCTCTACACCACTTGACAAAGCCACTGCCTGCTGCGCACAGAGAACACACTCGCTCACCAGCACTGCAGTCGGAACACACGCCCCAGCAACACAGCAATCCTCGGCACCAGGGACATTTCATGACGGCCAACCCCTTCATGCATGCATCTGTCGTGTGCATCACAGGATGCTGAGCTGTGTCCCATGTTTTCACACTTGAAATGCCAGTTAATTCACCCTCCCCATGATGACAGTGAGAATGTCTCTAGCCACTGGCAATTATCTCTTGGCAACAAAATCACTCCCATTTAAAAACCACCTCAGAAGGAAATGAAAGCAGCTTCGATGCCCATCACCAGACGACTGGATAATAAAAATGTGGGAAAATGTGGCAATTACACACAACAGAAATTTATTCAGCCAAAGAGAAAAAAGAGAACATGATTTTTTTTTTCAGGAAAATGGGTGGGTCTGGAAATTACATTAAATGACACATACTGCAATTCTCTTTCATATGTGGATCCTAGCTTCTAATTTTTTAATGTGTTTATGTGAAACTGAGTGCAGATACAGGTCGTACAGTAAAAAGGAAACCATAAGAGGGGGAAAGAAGCTATACGGAACAAGGAGAGGTGGAGGACAGCAGACAAGCTAATCGCTGGGGTGGAAAGCAGAAGGGGGCAGTGAGCAGGGAAAGAGGAGGTCTGAATCAACCAACACACATACAGTAGTAGGTCTGAATCAATCAACACACACAACACACACACACACACAGTAGGTCTGAATCAATCAACACACACACATAGTAGGTCTGAATCAACCAACACACACACACAGATTAGGTATCAACGTGCCATAAGGAGCCTTGTCACACTTTGCATGTTAATTGAAAGTAAATTTAAAATAATACCAGAATGCTACAGATCAAAAAAAATGTGTATTTTAATCTCTTGTAAGCTGTCCAAAAGGAAAAGAAATAAAGTCCCTCTATTTTTCATATTTGCAAGTAAAGAGACTTTCTGGGCTTCCCTTTCCTGACAGGTGTCCTACAATGGGCGGCCAAGACTAAGTTAAAACACACATGGGGACAAGCTGTCAAAGCAGTGGTCTGGACATCTTGGAGGTGGAAGGGAGGCAGTGGACAGTGAGGATGCTATGACCAGCGATGATGGGAGCCGAGTTTCTACCTCAGGATGCTCCGCTGGCTCCAGACAGAGGAGGCCTCGGGTCTCCCTCCTTGCAGTCCCGGGAATGAAGCAGCTTCCCATGTTCACCTACCAATCCTGTTTCTAAACACAAGTTGCAACCTCCTTAGAAAATGAGCCTTCGAAACGGGTCAGCCATGCTTGGTCTTGGCTGCACCTGGGTGGTATTGACATCAAGAAGAAAGAGAAACCTGTGTGGCTTTACCTCAGCAGCACAGGCCAGCTTCCATATCCTCCTCAGGTCTGTTTGCCTCCACTCTCACCATGGACGAAACCACCCATCATTTTCCTTAGAGACTTGGCCCTTGGTTTTAGACCAACAGTCTGTGCTGTTCCCACTGAGTACATCTTTATCTAGATGAGAAAGGGGTGCCTGGTCCTAGAACAAAGGATTTAAAAGCAGACGAGGAGGACACTGGAAACATCCAGCATTTCTCTGGGTTTCAAAGTCCAGAGCTGGGAGTTTATGGGCACAGTGTTTGCCCAGTATGCGCAAGGCCATGGGTTCAATTCCCAGACTGAGAGACTCTGTCTTTGCTTGCTTTTCGTTGCTGCTACGCAATACTGATCAAAAGCAATACGGAAGGGAAAAGGCGTTATCTGACTTACATGGTCACTCCAAAGGCACAGTCCATCATCAAAGGACCTCAGGACAGGAATTCAAGCAGGATTTTAAAAGAACATGAAACTCAAGCAGAGACTACGGAGGAATGCTGCTTACTGGCTTCCTCCCCCAGGCTTGCTTGGCCCACCTGCTCCGGGATGCCACTACCTTAGGTGGGCTGGGGCCTCCCACATCAACTAGCAATTGAGAAAATGCCTCACAAATAGGACCACACACATTTAATGTAGTTAATTCTTCAGCTGAGGTTTCCCAGGTGACCCTAGTTTGTGTCAAGTTGACAAAACCTGACCATCACAGAGTCTAAACCTTGTGGTTCTCAACCTTGAGGATACTGTGACTGTTTAATACAACTCCTCAGGTTGCGGTGACCCCAACTATAAAATTATTTTCATTACTATTTCATACTGTAATTTGGCTACTGTTACGAATTGTAACATAAGTATTTTTGGAGACAGAGGTTTGTCACTGGGGTCGAGACTCACAGGCAAGGTCACTGGGTACCAGCCTAATTCTCTTCCTATGCTTACTGTGGGAAGTGCTGAGCCTCCTCCAGATAAATAGTCTGCCGGCTACCAACACCTGTTGAAGGACAGTATGACAAACTGGTCACAGGGAACAGGAGTCATCTCCTGGCATGAGTATCCAGGTATATGAACCTCCAAAAGTAATTACCACCACAGACTTTACTGTGGGCTCAGGGTCTGCCAGTCTCGGTAAGGGCTGTGCTCTGAGAGGAGATTATGCTCACAGTCTTTCCTCTGGGTGGCTTATCTCTTTCTTAGCCTGTCTCGGTTATGAGGAAGAAAAGGAGGCCGTGGGAAGGGTCCTAGTTCCTGAGCCGGCCAAAGATATTTCAGGGAGACCTCAGGCTCCAGCCAGGAGGAGGGCTTAGCCTTGGAGACCACTCTAGAATACTCTAGTATGGAGTTCTTTCATGTTTTCAATAAGATGTCACCTGGGGACGCTACAGGAAAGATCTAGATCCGCTTTAGCACATAGTGTGCCTGAGGCAGGTCAATCTACCCTGGGGCCTTCCAGGCAGAAGGATAATTAGTTACTAATCTCAAGGCAGGACGTTTCAGCCCAGCAGCCAAGTTGTGAGAGCGCTAGGCAAAGCAGCCATGCCATGCTTGCTGCCATAGCAACCTGAGGCAGAAGAGACAGCTCCTCTCTTAGTGCCTTGTGCCCCATGGTGAGTGCCCAGGCATCTGTTAACAGCAACACAGCTCTCGCTCTGAGACCTGGCAATACTAGTGTGGTAACTTTGACTCCTTGGATCTCAGCACCCTTAACCGGTGCCTGTTAAAAATGAGCGAGGAGGTCACAGCCCAGTGACTAGCTCAGTTTCCTGAGCATGCGCCGTGCTGGGGTTCTGAAACTTCCAGTAATCCCGCACAACTGCAGCCGCAGATAAGCCTCCAGGAGCTGGAGGAAGCACTCAGGGTCCTGACCTTTCCACTGGCTCCATGCGAGCAATTCAACAATTCTACTGCATTCCTGTCCTCAGGACGTGCCTATAGGAAGCCTCTATTCAAAAGCAGGTTGGAAGTTTTTAGAAATCAGACCACATTTCTGTGGAAGCCATGGCCGGTGATGGTTACATCGTGAGGAAAGCTAAGAGGTAGGGGGACTTTCATGATGGCAGTCACTTACAGAAGAATATACATTTAGCGCCATGCACTAAAAAGCATCCTGACCTGAGTAGAGGCTAGAACTTTATTTATTTATTTAATTTTATGTGCATTGGTGTTTTGCCTACATGTATGTTTGTGTGAGGGTGTTGCATCCTAGAGCTACAGACAGTTGTGAGCTGCCACGTGGTTGCTGGAAATGGAACCCGAGGCCTCTGGAAGAGCAGTCAGTCCTCTTAACTACTGAGTCATCTCTCCAGCCCAGGCTGGATCTTATATTTGGTGGTTGTTGCTAGGAATAGCAGAGTGCTCATTTCATTTACTTTCAGTTGCTATGAGAAACACTGACCAAATGCAACTCAAGGAAGAAAGAGTTTCATTGCCTTATAGGAGGAGACAGTACACCATCAAGGGAAACCAAGTCAGGAACACAAGGAGAGACCTCGGAGGAACACTTCTTACTCTCAGGCTCCCAGGCTCCAGCTCAGCAGCTCCTATCTCTCTCTCTCTCTCTCTCTCTCTCTCTCTCTCTCTCTCTCCTTCCTTCCTTCCTTTCTTTTGTCTTTTCTATTTTTCTTTTTGGTTTTTCAAGACAATTCTCTGTGTAGCTTTGGAACCTGTCCTGAAATGTGCTCTGTAGACCAGGTCGGCCTTGAACTCAGAGACCTGTCTGCCTCTGCCTCCCAAGTGCTGGGATTAAAGGTGGCATCATTGTACCCAGCCACCTTTCTTATATATGCCAGGACACTTGCCCAGAGACAGTACTGCCTACCAAGGGCTGGGCCCTCCCATATCAATCAGCAATCAAAAACAAACAAAAAACAAAACAAAAACACCCCACAGACCAATCTGGTGTTAGTTTCTCAACCAAGATTCCCTCTTGCCAGGACTGCCTCAAGATGACAGAAAGTAAGGCTGGGAGAGATGGCTGCACAGTTAAGAGTGCTGACTGCTCTTCCAAAGGACCTGGGTTCAATTCCCAGCACCCACATGGCAGCTCACACCTGTCTGTAACTCCTGTTCCAGGGGATCTAATGCTCTCATACAGACATACAGGCATTAACAACACCAAGGCATATAACTATGTAACTCTGTACGTAACTATGTCAAGCAGCCAGTTCCTACAGATGTCAATGACCCTGACTCACTACAATACCTGGTACAACAGCATCCTGGGCCCCATGTGATCGCCACAATATATAAAAATACAACAATACATAGAAAATATCAGGGGAGCTGGGGAGATAGCTCAGTTAGTAAATAATTGTCATGCAATTATGAGAACCTGAGTTCAAATCCCTGAACCCACTTTTAAAAAGCCTGGTGTGGCAATGTACATCCATAATCCCATAATCCCAGCACTAGGGATGTGGAGACAGAAGATCTCTGGAGCTTCCTAGTCAGCGAGTCCTGCTAAGTCTGTGAGCTCCAGGCTCAGTGAGCGACCCTGTCTAAAAGTACAGGGTGAAGAACAATTTTGGAAGACACCTAACATCAAAGTGTAGCCTTCACAGGCATGAACTCACAGGAGCTCACACAAAGAATAACACTAAGGCAACATAATTTACCAGGCACACAAACAGACAAAACGATCCAAATGATAACCAACAGGCACACTGGGACAACTGGAACGGACCACAGAAGAGTCAAAGCATGGTCCTAAAGAATGCTCATGTCTACAAATTCGAGGGAGGAAAAGGCGGGACTGCGCATCTCAAGAGAAAGAACACAGATTAGAAATACACCAAAAGGCAAACTCAGAACTGAATATCACAACAAGCAAAATTGAGAACTCAACAGGAGAATTTAGGGATAGGTTAGATTCAGTGACAAGGTAAGTAAACTGAAAAGGAATGAAAACACCAAAAAAGAACATTCATAATGAAGCTAGTTGGAAAAAAAGAAAGCAGACCCAGAACCCACTTGCATGAGGGTTGACCCAGTTTCCCTTTGTTACTTCTTACATTAATTACTTTGTTACTTTGTTACATTAACTATGCTGAGCCTTTCTCTAGGCCTTTTTCCATCCCACTCCTCTCTACCACCCTTAGCCCCTCTCATGATCACAATAGTTTTCTTTTCTTTGCTTTTGTTTGTTTGCTTTCTTGCTTTTAAGATGGGGGTTTCTCTGTCCTAGAACTAATTCTGTAGACCAGGCTGTCCTCAAATCACAGATATCCACCTGCCTCTGCCTCCGGAGTGCTGGGATTAAAGGTGTGTGTCACCACTGCCTGACAGTTTTGTTTTCTTAATTTTTATTTTTATTTTATTTTTTATTTATTTATTTTTAGTTTTTACAGACAGGGTTTCTCTGTAGCTTTGGAGCCTGTCCTGGAACTAGCTCTTGTAGACCAGGCTGGTCTCGAACTCACAAAGATCCGCCTGCCTCTGCCTCCCAAGTGCTGGGATTAAAGGCGTGTGCCACCACTGCCCAGCCCTTAATTTTTATTTTATGTGTATGGTGTTTTGTCTTCATAGCACATGCATGCAGCACCTACAGAGGCCAGATGAGGGTGTTAGATCCCCTGAAACTGGAGTTACAGATGGCTGTGGGGCTCCATGTGGGTGCTGGGAACAGAACTCAGGTCCTTTGGAAGAGCAGTGAGTGCCATCTCTCTGGCACCTGCAATGTTTGTATAACAAGTGTGACATCCAGCCAACCATGCATTCACATTTCCACCTCATTGTCCATAGTTGCCTTGCCTGATGTCAGCCAATTCTATTAACATAGATGGATTTTAGAATCACTTTGTCAATTTGCTCAATTCCCTCTTAAAAAGCTGTGGGTTTTTATTAGCATTGCACTGGATGCATATACTGATCTGGGGAGAGAGGACATCTTTCCATGACTGCATCTTCTAATGCAGGATTGGGGCAAAATCCCCACTTAACTCAGGCTGTCTTGACTCTCTTGGTAATGTCATTTATTACCTTTTGACAAATCTTTTACTAGATTTACTCTTAGACATTTGATCTTGTGTGTGACTATAAATTATTTCATTTTCCATTTAGGGAAAAAAAAGACTTACTTTGTTTTTAAGATTTATTTTTATTACTTTTAATTATGTGTATATGTCTTTGTCTATGCACAAGGGTAAAGTGCCCTCAGAGGCCAGAGGGTTGGGTCCCCCGGAGCTAGAGTTATAGGGAGTTGTGAGCCACCTGACCTAGAAGCTGACAAATGTGGGTCCTCTTCAAGAGCAGAACACGCTCCTAACCATCAAGCCGTCTCTACAGGCCCCACAACTCATTTTAGATAGTAGCTAAGTATCCTGCAAGCCTGCACCACACAGTTATTATTGCTTTGGATATTTGTTTATTCGTGGGGATTATCTTTGTATGTAGCGGAGGCAGTCAAGCCCGGAGAATCACAGACTCTGCTTGCTTCGGGCTATTCACACACGGCTCTTGTAATCATGCACTTGGCACCCCAAGCCCCTCACCTTGCTCCACTCCAAACAATGGAGTAAGTTCTTCTTCCCTTTAAGAACCATCCCACTCAGATTCTATTCTATCTTACTCAGCTTACCTCTGGAATTAGACTTAGAAGGCTGATCTGGCCCACACTGGTTTGGGATGAGACACAATCAGGCAAACTGTTCTCCAAGTAAACTTTTAGAAGGAATCTCTTATTTGCCATCCTATGGCTGTGCATGACTGGGTGTTCATGTTTAAACTCAGCTATATAATGGGAAGGGACATGGGAGACTTAATCTGTCAATCAAATAGATAACCACCCAAACTATATTCCTATTAAGCAAACTTTCCATAGGAAGAAGCTCCAGGCAATAACCCAGTAAGCCCTGGAATTGTGCAGGCTGCTGTTAATCTTGAAAGTGGATTTCTGACCTGTACCTACCACTGCTTTCTTTGTAAAGGATTCTCTGCCGAGTCCTTGCATGGCTCCAGGGAGCTGACCTGAGCAGGCATGGGAATGAAAACAGACAACCGTACACAGAGAAAATGGCATCAGGTGGACTGGGCTCTGATGAAAACTGGCAGCGACCAAGAAGCTCAGTGTGTTCACTATAAAGAGTTGAGCAGGGAGGTAAAGCAGACAGATGGATAGGGAGGCAGGAGTTACATACACAACTGGATAACAGAGACAGGTGTAACTACTCACATCTGGGAGCGGGGGATAAAGAGATGGAGGACACATTCCACACACACACACTGGACATCCACACAAGGACCAGAGCAAGACTTTGCCACCCTCTGAGCCTCAGCCTCTGGGAAAGAAGTAAGGCTTTTCCATCTTCCCATGGACCTAAGGCTATGGGGTCTTTCATAGGATTGTGCCCAGAATTCCTAATTTCAGCCCATCTTCACACAGCTTCTCCCTTCTATTTCTGACTCTGCCCCCGCCCTCTCTCCCTGCTTCCCAGGGCAGGGACATATACAGGACCTCAAGCATGCAGGGCAGGTGCTCCACTACTGAGCTCTGTCCCTACCCATCTCTTCCTTTAAGAGGCTACTGAGCCAGGCAGTGGTGGTGCACGCCTTTAATCCCAGCACTCAAGAGGCAGAGACAGGTGGATCTCTGTGACTTGAGACCAGCCTGGTCTACAGAGTGAGTTCCAGGACAGGCTCCCAAACTACAGAGAAAGCCTATCTTGAAAAACAAACAAACATAAGCAAAGAGGACAGGATTTAGGGTCCACTCTACTCTGGGAAGATTGCTCGTCCCCTCTAGATCTTCAGCCTAAAAATATCTGCCAAGATCCCTTTTCCAAAAGTCTCATTTAAGTTCTGGGCCCATCTCGGGCTGGGTATTCTCTCTTCAGCACATTACCCAGAGAAATTCCTAAATCCAAAGTTATTCTCCCAGAAGTTCCCGGTGGGGGAGGTGGGGTGGCTTTCTGAACCCAACAGACTTTTATAAGTGCTTATCAGAAAGCATCCATAGGACCAGCCTGAGAGAAACAGAGCATGGTGAGCTTGGGGAAATGTGTTCCAGGGCTCCCCAAATCTACTGGAATGTGACCAGCCGCTAAGGCTTCATGGCACTAGGGGCTAGAAACAAACACCTCCATGAGATGTCTTCAGTGCCTGTGGAATGCAGTCTGTGATAAAGGTGGCATTTTAGGAAGAGGTGGGGGTGGGAGCTTCACATAGAACTTACAGAACTGGAGTGTCACTTTCCGTCACTTCTCTAGTTAACTCCATAATGGAAGGGGTCGGCATGGTGCCAACAGACCTTAAGAACAACTATGGAGCTGGAGAGGGTGACACCCCCGACTCAGTAGTTGACCCTCGAAACCCAAACCACCAAGTAAAAGCAAGGCGGGTTGTAGGCCAGCTGACCTCAGAGGAAACAGGACTGAAAAGCAGCCCCACCTGAGACAAGCAGAGACAAGCGGGGAAGCGCGGTACTGTTCGCCGTCACACAAGGTAAGAGCAAATTGGAGAGGGTACGCATGGATACGCTTAGCTGACAGCAACAAGGATTCAGTCAGCGAAGCATTTTCAGGAGACAATTCAGTGACTTGATCCAAATCTAAACATGATGTACCCACAGAGCAGCAAGCGGAGTGTTACACACGCATCCTCAAGAAACCTTGGCTTACAGACAGAGGCCTTCGTCCCAAGGACAATCACTTGGTTAAAATACAAAGAAACACACGAGATGGAAAAACACAGCTTAAACCATCCACCTCAACCCTGAGCCAGGGGCCTGGCGGTGGCTGATAATGTACAATCTAGGGAGCCTCCATCCCCACCCTCACCCAACTCCCACTAACTCCGGGTCACTCCCAGCATCCCCTGACACCACTCCTAAGGCTGCAAGCATCAGGTGCCAACAGTCTTGGCAACTGCTGGTTTAGTCAGTTCCCTCTCTACTGCCTAAAACTCAACATCCCTAAAGCAAACAAATAGACCAACAAACCCTTCCCAAACTATGCCCCTTCTCCAGCATCAGGGGTATTTATAATCACCCCATGTCCTCCCTCTGCCCCTGAACATCCATCTCCTCCAGCTCATAGTCAAGGCACAGCGATCTCTCCTAGCAGCCCACACGGGACCTTCTCAACCCGAGTGGTCTCTGAAAAGCTGGGCTGACAGGCCAGGGACCTAGCAAAGCCTGGTCCTGCTCCACTGCCTGCTGTAGATGACCTTTCACATGTAGCTGCTGCTGCCCCCACTGCCCCCAAGCCTCAGATTCCACTGACGGCAGTGGCGGTAACCTTGGAAACAGGCAGCCCCGTGAAGGCGATAAATGGTTGATGGGTAACCACAGGGACAATGACAGAGCCTCTTGTGCTCATTCAGATGACCCACGTTCTGAATGGGAGCCAGCACAAAGGCCAGTGGCGAAATGACAGGGGCTCCAGGAGCTTCTAAAGGGGGCGTAAATGACACCCATAACTTGTCACAAAAGAACAGAGGCCAGTGCGGGCCCACACCTGTGCTTTTTTGATCTTCTGGAGAATTTACAACAATGACTCAGCAGGCCTCTGTCAGATGCCATTTTTCTGCAGTGTGCTTTACAACAACTCTCTGGACTCCCTTCAGCTGCAGCTCAGAATCACCACAGTTCTGCAGCCCGGGTGTCTCCAACAGAAAGCAGCCTGGTGGCCCGTGGCTGGCCATTTCCTAAACTACCTACTGCACACACAGCTTCACATTCTATGGGCACCAAACTATGCTGGCCAGCAGGCGCTGAGAATTGGCCAGTTGATCTACATGCAGCATAGTTCCGCAGCCAAACTGTTTAAGATCCACCCGTCCATCCACCCATCCATCCCGTGTGTGTGTGTGTGTGTGTGTGTGTGTGTGTGTGTGTGTGTATACCACTGCATATATATGGAGGTCAGAAGACAGCTTGCAGGAGTCAGTTCTCTCTCCTTCCACCATGTGAGCCCTAGCAATCAGACTCAGGTTGCCAGGCTTGGTAGCAAGTGCCTTTACCTGTTGAGCTAAATGGCTGGCCTAAAAATGCTAGCTTTTTGTTTTATTTATTTTTGATTTTTTTTCCTGAGAAACGGTTTTATGCAGCCCTGGCTAGCCCTGAACTCATAGAGATCCCTCTGCCTCTGCCTCTTAAGGGGTGGGTTAAAGGTGTGGGCCACCGCACCTAACAAATGTTAGTTTGGGGTTGATTTTTTTAATGTATTTTATTTTATGTGTATGCGTGTTTTGTCTGCATGCATGCATATCTGTGCCACCATGTGGGTTCTTGGAACAGAATCTGGATTCTCTGGAAGAGCAGTCATTATTCTTACCTGCTGAGCCATCTCTCCAGCCCCAACTATTAGTTTTAATATTATTTTAAATAAATTTAATATTAGTTTAAATCACATCACTTCTTTTGACATTTGAGCATCTCAGAGGAGAAATCACTGATGATATCTTTCCCAATTCACAGAGTCAGTCCTTGGGAAGAAGTTTATTTTCCCTGACCCATTCCTACTCCTAAACGTCCTGGGCTTGAAGAGAAGGGGATCTGTGTGTTCAGGGAAACTCATGACTCCTTTATTCTGAAGGTATGGAGGAAGACCATCAGATTCTTTTTTAATTTATTTAATTTTATTTTATCTGCACTGATGTGAGGGTGTCAGATCCCCTGGAACCAGAGTTACAGACAGCTGTGAACTGCCATGTGGGTGCTGAGAACTAAACCTGGGTCCTCTGGAAGACCAGTCAGTGTTCTTAACTGCTGAGCCATCTCTCCAGACACAACCATTATAGTCTTATCAACTTCTCAAAAACCAAACAAACAAACATCCAGAATAGTCCATCGGAGAACCAGAGTGACCTAGGTACATCCAGAATAGTCCATCGGAGAACGAGTGACCTAAGTCTACTCTGGACTTTGCAAACTTGCAGAATGGTTCTCACTACCTCATTATCACCTGAGGGTCCCGGGTGAGTGACAGAACCCAGTCACAGCTTTACCATTTCCAGTCTCTCTGACTTTTGCTCCACTAACTTTAAGTCCCAAACAAGTCACTTCTTAAAGAATGTATGCTCCCAAAGAGGCAGTATTACTTTATTATTACTATTATTATTATTACTCCTAATCCAAACATCAAAGTCCAGAATGTTCTAAAGCCTGAGCATGGGAAGGTAGTGTCAGTACCCCCAAAGTTTCAGATTGTGAATGTCTGTACCCTCATAGATTGTGAAGGAGTTTGGATTTCGGATGCTGAGATGTTCAACTGTGCAAATGCTCCCAAATCTGGAGAACTCTGAAATCAGAAAGACTTTAGATAGGGGAACCTCAGACTCACTGGAGATAAGCAGCTACACCTGAGGAGAGGGTCCCCACCGGAGACTTGAGTCCTATTGCACTGTCAGCATCTCCAAGACTGTCCTGGGGAGTCTCACTTCTCAAGTGCTGCCTGCCCTCAGTTCTGCCCCTCCAGAGCCTCCGTCACGCAGCCATAAGGAGGGGTTCTTCTGGTGGCTTTGCATGGAGCGGTCTCAGCATAGCAATACCATGAGAGGGAAATGGGATCTAAGAACTGGCAGGCTGCTAGCCTGCCTCCCTGGGAACAGCAGGCACTCAGGAATCCAACCTGTCAGGGGTGTCAAGTTACAGACACTTTCACTGTCTGTGCAGCCTTTGAGGACTGGTGCGGCAGCTGGAGATTCAGCCTTGCTTCCAGCTTTCCCTTTCTTGGCAGAAGCCACACAGTTTGCAGGATGGGAGTCACTGCAGAGTACACTCCTGCTGTCCGTTCATCCTTCCTTCTTTCTTTTTTAAACTTAGATGTGCTACTTTATTTTTAAGGATGTGTATGGAGAGTTATATACACACGAGGGCAGTTGCCTACAGAGGGTGTGGATCCCCGAGAGCTGGAGTTAGAGACAGAGACAGAAAAGACAAACTTCCCATAGTAAAGTCCGTATCAGATTTACATGGCAAAAGATACCGCCTACTTAAAGAAAAACTCTGGTTACAAAAAAAAAAAAAAACCTAAAAATCCTTACAAAGCGAAATGTAAACTAATAAAAGATAAGTGCCTGGCTGAAAAGAGACAGGCAATTCACAGCAGTATAAGAGGGTGAGAGCCAATAAAAGCTGTTTATGGCCTCTCAAGAGAGACATGCAAATCAGACAGGGAGGACACTTATCCCAAAGGGCTGAAAAAGACAAGGGAGCCTCTCCTCTCTGGTGAAGGAGATCTGGAGGGTTCCACTCGCAAGCTGGCTCTGAACCAACCATGCAATATTCCCAAGGCCACTCAACCAACGCTCCCTCATTTCGAAGTGTTCAAAACCTCGTCCACCATTTCCCTTCTGGGAATCTGTAATTCAGAATGGCCTCCAAGGTTACACATGTGCCCACACCACAAAGGTATTCACTAAACCGCTATGTGGAAGCCAGCGTACAGAAGGAAGGTGCTGGCTGAGGACTGCATCATACCCGTGTGCCAGGAAGTGGAGTGTGATACACAGCCAGGCTATGTCAGGGCACTAAGACAGAAAGCCCATGCCACGCTTGTTAAAGTTTTATTTATATGTTTGTGTATGTGTGTGTGTGTTTGCACATGCAAATACACACATGCATGTCACAGTATGTGTGTGGGGAGGGAGGCAAAGAACAACTTGTAAGAGCTGCCTTGCTGCTTCCACCACATGACGAGTCCTGGGGAGAAACTTCCATGACTGACGGTGTCTTGTAAAGTGTGAAGATGCCCAGAAACACGCAAGTTTCCTTCTGTGCGAGTGTAGTCCTTCGGATGCCTGCAGGATGCCCTTGGTTTTTTGAATTAACAAGATCTTTGTGGATTTCTAAGCAAAAACCACTATCTTACCCATCCTCGCCCTTCCCTAGAAACCATCATTGATGACTGCTGGGTTCTGGGTGGCTCTGGCAGGTATCCAACATGGTGCCTCCAAGCATGGCACTGGCTTGGCCCCTGAACTGCCACACCGAGAGTCCCCTCCCTTCTCCTCCCTTTCTTTATTCCTTTGATTTTTCAGGTCAACTCCCTCAACCACATTCTTGGTTCAGACCCCAGGTGGAATCATGACAGGCACCACCTAGTGTCCCACCTACAAGCCCCTAGGTCTCTCCTTTTGTGTCCTTCCCCAGCACCCCCAGGCACCTGCCCTAGCTCCCTACCCATTTACTGGTAATACCACATCTGAAGAAGGATGCTTCTAGACCATCCCACGTTTGGCTTCTGAAACTGACTCAGGGCTCTGTTCCCTGGGGTAGAAATGGGTGCTGTGGGTCTCCAGGGAAGGCTAACTGCCTGGCAGAGAACAGGCTGCAGAATGAGGGCCCTCTGCTGCCATGGACCACGGTACCACCTGTGTGCTGGAGGCATTTGTTCCAAAGTCATGAAAGCAAAGGTGGGACTTCTCTAAGCTGTGGCCGAGAGCTCAGAGGAAGCCACAGAGGACACTGGGAAAGAGCCACAGTCAAATTTCCTTCATTGTCTGCTTAAGTTCACAGAAACTGGAGGCCATTATATTGCCCAGAATGCCACAATTACCAGTTCCCTGTCAGTGTGCAAAATGTGTCCTCTGGGAAGCCAAGTGGAGGCCTACAACCAGAGCCACACCAGACACCTGAACAGCACGGTGTTCTGGCTGCCACCAGGGCCTCTCATTGGCTGCTGAGACATGTCCCTACTGTCCTTCCACACTTCACTTAAAATCACACATGGGGCCGGGTGGTGGCACACGCCTTTAATTCCTGCACTGGGAAGGTAGAGGCAGAAAGATCTCTGTGAGTCTACAGAGCGAGTTCCAGGACCATCAGGGCTGTTATGCAGAGAAACACTGCCTCAAAAAAACAAACAAACAATAAACAAAAAATCAGACATGGGATTCACCAGCTGCAAGAAGAGGCCATAGGGTTAGTACAGTTGTCCTGGGCATTAATGAGGCCTGTAAAGTAGCTGCCTGGTGTGGGATGTGCAGAGTCTATAACCAGGCTCCAGCCATTTTGCCTCAGCAGACCGAGCATCAAAAAGTGAGGTTCAGTCCTCCAGCCTGAAGCCTGATGTTGTGGTGGATGATACCCATGTTCTAGTCCCCAGGGAAGGTAGTGTGCAAACCATGGGCTGGAACACAATCCTCTCTCCTCTACCTTACACACCAGCACACACAGGGTCTGGGCACTCCCAGGAGGTCCATGAACATTTAAGAAAGTGACAGTCCTGACCTCGGGAAGCCTTGAGTCCCAACCAGCCTGACCAGACCTTATCACCTGGCTCTTGCTCTTAACTGTAAGTGCCCCACAGCCACAACAGCAAACTGACCTTGGATATTGACCATTGGCTAATGCTTCCGGGGAGCAGGCCAGGTCTGTTT
The DNA here is from genome assembly GCA_028555095.1 of Dicrostonyx torquatus. Lineage (NCBI taxonomy): Eukaryota > Metazoa > Chordata > Mammalia > Rodentia > Cricetidae > Dicrostonyx > Dicrostonyx torquatus. Next base: position 2,292,980 of record JAQHUG010000146.1, on the reverse strand, counting down.
TTACAAATGCCATGTCATTGAGGGGATGCTCCAAGGATCAACCAGAGGAGCCATGCCAGGGAACATCAGCCTACACTGGTGGCGCTGATAGCTCTTTGTTCACACATCACCCGCCCAGCACCCTGCCTTCTGCAGGAGTCCTCTCACCGGGTGGCATGTCTCACAAGCCCAGACCTTCCTCCAAGGGGATACCCTTGCTTCCTCACTGAACCCAGATATCCCACAGGCCCTTCTGAGTGACCTTCCACCTCATCATTCCCCCTAGGAGGCAACCCCACTGAGCGGCAGAGCTCCTGTCTGCGGCCTCCCTTAGCATCCCTCAAAGACCAGGTGCTACAGGCATCTCCTGCAGGATGCTCAGTTTGTGTGAACTTGGAAATGTCTGTTTAGAAACGACTATGTCTGATGATGTGTAAATAGTAGCATCCCTATCAGAAACACTGCCACATCCCTGCAGGTGGGACAGGTCTCAGAGATGGCGACAGAGAAGATCAATAGAAGGTGGAGGAACAATCTAGCTGTTTCTTCCACCAACGCCAGAGACTAACATGAATGGTGAACACCACATTCTTGGGAGGCTCAAGAACAGGGGTGGTGTCCTCTATCAGGTCTAAGGTTTCTATAGTTGTGGCGGGGGCCAGGCCCTTTCAGCAGTGCCCTGGCCTGTCGTACGTGATACAACTGACCGTCTTCCATCCTGTTGCATGGCTGTTGCCCCAGCTCTAATCAAGCAACAGCACCCTGCTATGGGGGAAGGCCCGAGTAGACAAAGACAGCCCACTGTCTCCCCAGTCAAGTTCCAGATGGAGACCCAAGCTGGCCAGACTGCAGTGGAGGCTCCAATGAACCTGTGCGTCTATGGCACCCACACGGTGGCTCTTTATCACGTTCTTCTATGGATGAAAATGGAACAGATAATTCAAAGCACACAGCCAGGTGAAGGTAGACCAAACCAGCCTCCCTCTGCCCAGGACCCACAAGTTACAACACCGGTGGTCTGGTGGCACCAACCACTCCAGGCTATTCCCAGCCCCAAGCCAAACCACTGGTCATCTGTACTAGACCTTCAGTGGTCTTGGGGTACCCTGAAGGTGCCAGGGGCTATACCGGGTATGAGAGTAGGCTCTGTTTCAGGCAATTCTGATAATCATCTCAGTGTGGGGGTGGGAGGAGGTGGGCCTTTGGGGACATATGGAGGTATATTGAGTTATCATGGCTAAATAGCAGGGGGTATTGGCATCTCCTACACGTAGGCCAAGGTAGGGACAATGGTCAGGGTTCCACATTGCCCATGATACTTGCCCCAGAGAATAAGCTGGTATCAATAGTGTTGAAGGAGACACCTGCCATAGGACCAGACAGAGGAATGAGAGAAGGGAAGGAAGCAGTTCTGAGGGCACCTGGGGAACCGCCCTCAGGGATCCGGGAAGAGAGGCCTGACAAGGGGAGGTGCTGTGTGGCATGTTCCATAAGGCAGAGCTTGGTTCAATGACCTACAGTCAGTAGGTCATTTACTGAACACATCATGACTCGTTTGGTAAGAGACCAAGGACACTCCTTCCTCTGGCCTGACACCCACTTGGGTACACACAGGTTGAGAGTGCTTATACCCCCCAAGGCAAAACCACCTTCCCACCCAGTAGTCAGTGCTCTGATGACCATGGCACATGCAAAGAAGAGAGCCAGAGTAGGAGGACATATTCCTTTCCATGGCAGGTGGGGACAGAAGATAACAGGCACAGAAGTCTGGCTCTGTCCTCTGGGCCCAGTGGGTGAGGGCCTGCAGGTAGCACCCTAGATTCTATTACAAACTAATATTAAAGACTTCCGGTATGAGGTCATGATTGAAGACCAGGGCTCCAAGCTCAAACATTCCAAAGCGCCCATTTCTGAAAGGTAGAACGAACACCCCCCTTACCTGGGCCGCCTCTTGGAGGTAATTAAGGCAATCTTGATATACAAATGGCCCTTCAGGGCCCCACTGTTCTTGGACAAAGGACAAGCTCTTCAATATGAGGGCCAACCCTCCCGGACCCTCCCTTTCTCCCTGCGAGGTGCCTCCAATGGGCTCAGAAAGGCCCATCACCATGGCAACCCCTGTTGCTGCCAGGGCCTGGAAAAGGCTGAGTTCCAGAGCAACAGAGGATTTACCAACACTATATGCACCCTAGTTACCACCCACCCCAGAAGCAAAAGCCAGGAAGGCCTCCTTCATCATATAAGGTTCACAGTCCATGAAGACGGGGGAGTTGATGCTTAGGACAGATCAACCGCCACAAGAGCCGTTTCTGGACCTAGAGTCTGGTTGCGCAACTTCTTGCTTTCCGCTTTCCAGCGCTGGTGGAGTTTCCTAACCTGAGCATGCCTATCTTTATGAACAGAGCAGACCAAAACTATCTGTCTTCCAAAGAAAAATTTGCAGGGTTATAATAAATCCTGAAAAAATGACAAACAGGGCATGCTCCACCTTGTGCCTGCCCTGCAGCACCCCAGGTCAGGTTTCCACCTGGGAGTGTACAGTGTAGTAGGATAGAGCAATGAGGGGCAGGGAAAGACCAGCTGGAGGCTCCTGAAGATCACGGGACAAAGCAGTGACCAATGAACCTGCAAGCCCTGAAGTCCACCTAGCAGAGTGGCACAGACCCTCTTGCCAGCTTCCCAGCAGCCCAGAATACATGCCACACCCCACTAACCCCCGAAGGTTCTTAAGAGCCAGTTGGCCCCATCCGGGCTATCCAGATATCCTAGCTCTCCCTAGCAGCATGATGTGAGCAAATCCATCCTCTAGGCTGACAACACTATTGCTAGCTTTCTTGCACCTTAAACTTGAGCCCCACAGCATAGAGAACCATGGGAAGCTGGTCCATCAGAAGCCCAGGGTCCTCAGAGATTAAAGAGCCTATACAGGGCCCCTTAGAAGGCCTCAGGTATGATGGCCTTATGGGGAAAGGAGCTGAGAGCAGGTGGGGAGGGTCAAAGGCAACAGGGGAACCTCCTAGGTATGGTGGCTCTGGGATGAGGCATCATGACCAATACAGGTGCCATCCCTAAGAGCTACTCTCGGACAGTTATTGGTCTCTCTACTTAGGTCAGCCCAGCACGAACAGGGGTATCCTCTGCTAGGGACACAGAAATGTTAAGACAGTCACTTCTGAGTTTTTCCTTGTGTTCTGCCAACTTGTGCAGGGCCTAGGGTCCTCAAAGCCACGAGACCCCAGTCCAGTCCCTCATGTGGCTTCTGTGGGTGCTGCACATGCGTGTTACATATGCAAAAATGCAGTATTTATTTATTTATTTTGTGATTTTTTTCAAGACAGGGTTTCTCTGTGTAATTCTGGTGCCTGTCCTAGAACTCACTCTGTAGACCAGGCTGGCCTCGAACTCACAGAAATCTGCCTCCCTCTGCCTC
>JAQHUG010000146.1:2249539-2289070 GCA_028555095.1 Dicrostonyx torquatus | reverse complement strand
TCTCCAAATCACACCAAACTGAGGTCTGCACACCTCCACAGCTACAGTCTCCAAATCACACCCCTCAAGTCAACAAGCCTGAGAGGAATCTGGGACTCAGCACTGCCACAGGGACAGGGAATGTAAGAGTGAGTCCCTTGACGGGAGTAACAGTTCTCTTTCTAGATGGTAGATAGCCAACAGAAGCATCGTGACTATACACGGAGACTTAAAACCTAGGTTATCCAGGTGGTGGTGGCCTTACACCAAGGTGTCCAGTGAAACATGGCGACAGAAATCATGTCCTGGGCAAAGCAGAGTGAGCCAGCACTCCTCAAGCTACAGCTGGAGAATGTGAACAATACCCTCTGCACGGAATCTGAGAAGCAGGGTCAACTTGATACTGCCCATGGGCGGTTGTAATTAGTATCATTCTCCACCCTGCTGAGGGGCCAGACCCATGGCATACGTGCCACGTGGGCCTTCAAACCTCACCTGTACAAAGAGCTTCCGGTTAAACCCTGGCTGCACCATGACCCGGTAAGAAAACTCACTAACGCATGCTTGGAGTAACAGTGACTCTGTAAACATAAACTACCGCTTGGAACTTGTCATTCGCCACAGCTCCTTTCCTCATCTATCCACATCCCTCTCACAGTGCTCCAGGCTCCTGTGGGAAAATGTCAAGGCTGGAATCACCCAGAACCTTGACCATCAGTCTCTCTTTACCCAATGGATCCGGTCCAGCTTAGTTTGGGGAGTGAATGTCTAAGGTGTCCACCCTCAGATCCAAGAGCTAGACAGATGGAGGTGTAGGCAGGCATCTGGTAGGAGTCACCCAAAGGCTCAGGATAAAGGCACAGAAAGCTCCTGAGGCCAGGGCTTCCCTGGGGAAGCCAAGGCTGTGCCTCTTTGGCTGCCAGTCAGTCTTATCTAGAGTGGTGGAGGTAGGGGGCAGAGTAATAAAGGACACGGCCTGATGATACCACACTATCTGTGTGTCATCACCCAGTGCCTGCCAGAAGATAGGAACAATGGTGTCCCAGCTCCTCCTCAGGTCAGACTGGCTCCATGGTCCATCCTCCCTGTGTCAAAGGTCAGTCAAGCCTCAAGAAGTCTCTATTCCAGGTCCGCTGAATCCCAGGCCTCAGCTCACACCTCGTCATTGCAGTAAGAGGTATTTCTGAATGAACTTCCTGCCTCGCCCACCTCTCTGAGTCATTCCCACGCGAGTTACAACAAAACAACACCAAGGCTCCACCTCACCCAGGGGCTGTTGCCTGTAACCAATCCTGCCCTCAGACTTGGGAGTGGATGCTCCAGACCTACTGTGAGCCTCCTGGCACCTCCTCCAAACCCCACATCTGTGCTGGGTGCTCGCTCTCTCCTCAGCCCCACCCTACCAGGTTCGGAAGTCCCTTCAAAACAGCACCCACTCAGCTGTAGCTTTGAGCTAGGATAGATCCAAGGACATTCCTGGTACATAAACAAGATGGACAGAGAACCATTTCATTTGCCAGTCAGTCGTCTGGCCAGAGAGTAGAACCCCAGGCCTCTGTCTACCCATTCTTGACCTTTACCTGACCCACATGCTGCTGATCCCAGAGTTTATAAAATAAAATGGCATATTGGCAGATATTCCCCAATCACATGGTCCCTGCTGGGTCATTAAGGTAAGAAACAGGTTTGCTTCAAGCACAGACTCCATTACTCAGTTACATCTTTAGACAGAACACAAAGTTAGGCAGTCCGTGGTTCCTGGTAACAACAGATCTGGAAGGGCTGAGCCCTGGGCCCAGGATGGAAGCTAAGGGGTGCAGGCCAATGGGACAGGGCTCCGTCTCCATACCACCCCTAAGGAGAGTGAGGACTGGGAGCACAGATGTTGGCCAGGCTTTGAACATCCTACTGGTTCCTCCTCCATAAAGCAGGCAAAATATATGTAATTATTAAGCTCATAGCAGCCAGCATGGACTGGCCAGTCCTTGTGACAGGACTTAAACAATCAGCCCACTCTAAAGGCCCCCAACATCAACTACCTCCCATGGCATAGTTAATTGGTTAAGAAAGCAGGACTGGAGGGCTGGGTATGTGACCTGGTTGGCAGATAGTTTGTTGAGCCTGCTCAGAGCCCTGGGTTCAATCCCCAGCAACGCATAATCCAGGCATGATGGCACATGTCTGTAATCTGAGCACTGCAGAAGTGGAGGCAGGAGGATCAGAAGTTCAAAGTCATCCTCAGTTACATAGCGAATTTGACACCAGTCTGAGCTATATGAGATCCTGACCCAAAAAGAGGAGGGGCATATGGGAGGGAAGTGGGGCAGAAATGGAAGATGATCAATATGGCCCCCACCCAGGTCTACTTCTAGGAAGTTACCCAAAGGGGAAAGACAGAAACCCCAGACCATCACAAAGGACATGGAGTCCAGCTAACAGTTAAAAACTGGCCCAGGGAGATGCCATTCCACCGTTTGAAAGGGAATGACAAAGACTTAATCACTGAAATCTCATGGTCGACTTGTAGTGAAAAGAGCCAGTCACAGAACAGTTTACATAAGGTGACTTTAAAAAAGAAAGCAGACACACACCCATATGGATAAAGATCTGCTAAGACGTACTATGATCATCACTCCCAGGTGGTAAGAAGGATGGGATCTTCCTTCCTATGTTACTCTGCTGGTTGCAGAAAAGTTAGCGAATTATTACTAATGCCAGCTGGGCCTGGGTGCTAGGCCTGCCTTGCACTTCTCTGTAGAGCAGGGTTTGCAAGCTGCCAGGTTATAGACCTGAAGGCCCCATCTGCATGCTGCTACCCCTAGGAGGAGGGAAGCTATTCTTCTGCGGCTGTGGCTATAGTTCAATGGCTGGAACAGATTCCTGGACCCTGTTGGAAGGTAAGTATGGAGTCCACAGGCCTCCTGCAGGGTGGCTGCCCAGGAGGAAGGGGGTCCTGAGGAAGCTCTGCAGTGAGAGAGGAGCTCCCTTTCATGCCTCCAGTTCCAATCTCCTACACTAAAGCCCTCTCTTCTTGAAGGAAGTACCTGCAGTGGCTTGAGTCACACTTGTTGACCGATTCATCTAGCTGATGAAATTAGTTTCTCAAGAATAGGAAAATGTGGGAGACATTGCAGAATAGGGTTTCCCTCTGTCTAGAGTTCAGCCAGAGACTCTCTGAAAGCACACGTCTACATGGCCTGGCCTGATCCCTGTGCCTCCTGAGAGCACACACAGAGAGAGCAGTAGACATGAGTGTCCAACTCTGGAGAGGTGACGGCTGCCAGGAGTCCCAGAAATGATACGTCCTTAGATGGCTAGCTGGGAGAGGATGGGTGGATGGGAGAGGTGATGAAGTCGGACCATAAAACACACAGGGATATTATGTTGGTCCAGTATTCCCCTCTACAACACGGGCAGCGTCCAGAGACAAAGGAGGCCCAGATGACACAGATGCACCTGAGTTCAGGGATCTACAGCAGGAGAACGCAAAGCACAGGTTGGGTCAGGCTTCCAAGCAGACATCCTATCAGAGCTGCGGCATCACACCATGTGAACGTACTGAACGCCACCACATTGTCCACCTCTGATGGCTCTGCAAGTTGTGAGCTGAGCCACTGCTAACAGAGAAGAAGGGTCAGAGAGATGGTTCAGAAGTTAAGAGCACTTTTCCTTCCCAGTACCCACCTGGTGACTCACAACCGCCTATAACTCAAGCTCCTGGAGATCTGACGTTCTCTTCTGAACCTCCCATGGTACACAGACATACACATGTGCCCAACATTCATACACAATGAATGAATACGTCTTCTTTTTATTTTTATTTTAAATTAAATGTAAACTGGACTGCCTCAGGAAACAAAAGATTTAGGTTGCTGGAGAGATGACTTAGCAGTTATGACTACTTGCTGTTCTTTCAGAGGACCCAGGTTCCATTCCCAGCACCCACATCAGGTTGTTTACAACCACCTCTAACTGTAGGGGATCTGATGCCCTCTTCTGGTCTCTGTAGGCACCTGCACACACATGGTATACATACAAACAACACATAAATAACAATAAGTAAGTCTTAGAGAAAAAGAGAGAGAGAAAAGAAGGCACAAGTTCAGACAACGAAACCAGTCAGTCCTTTAGTAACTGCTGGTGCCAATATCTATTGTCCCCAGACTGTGCTAACCCAAACAATGGGCCACTGGACAAAAACACATAGCTTGACTCTTGCCTCCTGGGCACTCCAGGCATCAGTTTCTTTGCCCTCACCATGTTATCCATAGATCCCAGACTGGCCTGGTAGCTGGCCAAGGCAGTTCCCATCTAGGAATACCCTTCCCAGCCTTGCTGCCTCAGTTCCCTGGCTGCAGAGGACAGAAAGGGCCCTGCCTGATACAAATCTGGCCATGGAAAAGTTTAGCCTGATACTCACACTGATACTCTTGTGGCTCAAAAGAGACCAGGCCCATAAGCTAAAAAAAAAAAAAAAAACAGGAAGGAAAAAAGAATCCCTGCTGCAAACACCTAGATCTCCCAGATCAGACAAAACCAGGACTCCTGATGGCTATGCCAAACCTAAAGCCACCAGCTTCATGTCTAAGAGGCCACCTTGGCTTATTGTCGTTCCCCACCCTCCCCACTCCATCTAGCACTGGTCATTTTCCCTTTAGCACACGGTCATTTCCAGAGGGCAGAATTGGTCAGTGCCTGCCCTGGCCTGGCTCCTGGCCTCACCTTCTCAGGCACATGTGGTCACACTGGGGAACACATGCAGCACGCCATACTCTCCCCCCCTGGATTTCCTGCCCTGTACACATGCGTGCCCCCTGACCTCTGATGAAAACATGCCAGAGAGACAGGAAATTTCTCAGAACAATAAACCTTCATATTTTCCATTCTCTGTTCTCTGAAGAGTGGAGGGGCTTTTGCTTACACATTAGAATTTTCCATGCTCAGGAGAGAGCTGCCTCCCGCCATTTTACGTGGCTTCAGGACACAGAGGGAGGGCACACTTTTGTCTGTCCTAAGTGCTCCTGTACTACTGCCATGCTCTCTACCATGTGACCAGCATCATCCCCACCTTAAAGGACACCCAGAGGCACAATATTCCCTCAGAACACAGAGCACCGTCACTCCCTGGGTTATTTCCTGTCTATCAATGGGGACTCATGCTGTGTGACAGGGGAGGACCAGGGTGGAGGGCTCAGGCATCAAGCTTACAGGTCCCTCTGTCTGTGTCCCAAGAAGCCCCCTTACTCTTCATGTTCCAGGAACACCAAGCCAAACAGCTAAATATTTTAAATACTAATTCAAATGCATTTCTAGGGGTTTGGAGCGCAGGACGTGGTCTCAAGGCGGGGAGAACTGGGCCACAGCAAAGGACTGCACAGGGCGGTCTGTGGCCATCGGTACCCGCGAGAAAAATGTCTAATACAATTCCCATCCTTTCTTAAAGCCAAGTTACGTTCTTGTTGAGCTGGCGTTCTCTACACGCTCTGCATGCTAATCCTTTACCACCTAACAGTTTGCAAGTGTTTCACAGCAGTTTTTAAGATTTGTTTATATGATTTTTAATTATACATGTGTATCTGTGGGGGAGGGGTATGCGTACGTGTTCTTGTAGGTCCAAGGCATCAGATACCCTGGGAGCTGAAGTTCTCAGCACTGTAAACTAGCCAATGAGGAGGGTAGGAATTGAATTTGGCTCCTCTGGAAGAGCAGGAAGCACTCCTAACCACTGAGCATCTCTAGCCCATATTAACAGTTTTAAATGAGATGTCTCTGCACCCGCCAATATATAGGACTAAAAAGACAGTCTCTCAAGCCAAAGTCAGCCACCTGCACACTTCTGCTTTGCCAATTCTAACCCTAGAGAAAGTCAGGAAGGGGGAGGGGAAGCATCCGCCCCTAAGAGACCCAGGGGTATCAGCAGGGACCAGAGAGAAGGGTACCACCCAGACACCCTCTACAGAAGGCCCACGGACATCTCCCAACAGGAGACACTTTCTCAAGGAGCCTGCAGCTCTGGCATCTGGGCCCACACACAGGGCTTCACAGAGGTGTGGCACCCAGAGTGTGCCTGGTGCAGCAGTCTCCCTCCGAGGAACTGTGGGCTACCACCAGATCACTGCTCTCGGTCACTGCTCTGCAAGAGCACTCTTATCTCCTAATGCTAACACCACTCACGGTTTATTTGAGTGAGCAGCTGTTAGTTTACCTTAAGCAAGCGTCATTTAGATTAGATATGAACCATATCCTGAAACTGTTTTTAAATCAAAACACGGAACTGGCAGAGGAAAGACTTCTAAAAAAAGAAAGATAAGCTGGGCATAATAGTTCACACCACTAACCTAGCATTTGGGCAGCTGAGGCAGGAGGATGGCTTGGAGTTTGAGGTCAGCATGTGTTGGGGGACTGCAGACCCTCAGACCCTGAATTTTCTGTGACCCTTGCCTGCTGGAGTAAACAGCTTGCTTTCCTGTGCTTGCAGCTGCTCTGGGCATGAGACCCTCATGAGTTCCTGATGGCAGGGGAGTGGTTTCTGATGGGCTTGCAGCTGAAAAGTCCCGAGAACTAGGGGCCATTAATCAAGGAAGAACCCTATATAAGCTGCCCTGGAACACAATAAAGGGTGCATTCTTGTTTCAAGGATGACTCGTGTCCTCTCTGTGTGTGTGTGTGTGTGTGTGTTTCAATCTCCAGTCCCTTGCCCGACTTGCGAACTGTCACGTGGTAGACAGGCGGTGTGGTACAGGCAGACTGTATAAGCATGGACTATACAGTCACTTCTGGATCAGCCTGGACAAAGCAAGGAAAGAGGAAGGGAGGGAGGGAGGGAGAGGGAGGCTTAAGGGGGAGGAAAGAAAGGTAAATAAGTAGAGGGAGGAGGAAGATGAGAAGAGGGGGCGGATCGTTAGGTGAAGGCACTTACCACCAAATCTGATGATCTAATCTGAGCCTAATTCCGGGAACCCACATGGTAGGAAAGAACTGACTCCCACATGTAACCCTCTGACTGACCTGCACATGCCACAGCATGCACATGAACCCCCAAATAAATAAGCAAATATAAAAAGGAGGGGTTCACAGTTGGGAGGCGGACAGCATTAGAGGTAAGTGGTACAGCTCAGCATGAACTGCTTCTTCAAACCTCAAAAGGAACTTTCTAGGCCTAAATGTCACCCTGCACCAAAAAAGACTTGCACCCAGGACCTGGTGCCTTCACCCAGAAGTCCCCAGCTTCCTATATCTGTCCCTCACACAAGAGCCCACAGAGAAAGAGCTCCCTAAGACTCCCTTCTCTAGTGTTGGCCCCTCAGCTCTGTCATATCATGGGACTACATCTATGCATGCTATCCAGCTCTGCAGCCTCGCCCGTTGGGATCCTTTCAAGACCACCCCCGCTATGAAAGGCAGTGACCACAAGACCATGAAGCCTTAGGGATGGGAGGGAGAATACAAAGGGTATAGAAAGTTTCCATAAGTTGTGTGGGGGGCAAGAACCTGGCACGTTGCCAAGGACAAGACCAAGCCAAAGGGGTGCAGAGCAGAGAAGGCAGAGGCAGCTACTAGGCACCTGGGCAGAAGACAGGCTCACCCAGTACCTGGAACCATACCTGAGAGCAAAAGGAGATGTTATATTCCAGTACTGATAGACTGGCATCCACCACACACAAAAGGACAAAAAGAAGACACACAGTGAAATACACACACACACACCCTGTCAGCTCAGTGAAGGGAGAGCTGGCAGGCAGTGTGAGGCCAAGGACTGAGACACAGGGTCTTACTCTGCGCATTTTGGACCACTGATAGCAGACAGCTAAGCAAAGCCATCCCAAGGCCACCCTCAACTGGCCCACACTCTTCAGTTCAAATTAACACAGGGGCATAAACGTCCCTAACCAGCCCTTCTGCAAAACTGTGCCAACCAAGCAGACTTCCCTAGCCCTGTGGCTCTACCTCTGCTTAAGGGACATTCTAGCTGCCCAAGGTCTCTGCTGGCTGCCAGTGAGGCCTCTTATAAGTAGACAGACATCCCTGATGTCCTGGTATACTGGAAGCTGAGAGAAGGACAGACAGACAGAAAGACGGGAGAGTGAAGCAGCAAGGAAGAGTTGTCACCACAGACTGCTCACCTCCCTATCAGAGGAAGAGGCTACTTAGCTCCTCCCACCCAGTCTAGTCAGTGTGGTACCCACAGTCCCTGATGCCATCACATCTTAGACAGCGCCTCTAACAGCCCTCATCATCCCTCTGCAGATGGTACCTGTTGGTCCTGTTCCAGTGAGGAAACTGAGGTACAGAGATCTAACCACCTTAGGAAGATAGACCCTGATCTCCATGTGCCACATAACCCAGGGGGCAAAGTAGACTCAAAGGCCCAAAGAGCAGGCAGTCCAACACCAATCTCTGAGCCCCCTCCTAAACTCTACCCACCTCCCTATGGCTAGTGGCTCCTGTTCCCAGGTCTGGGTGGAAATGACAGACGTTACCTGTCCCTCTCCATCATCAGCACCCCCACCCCACCCTGCACGGGCTCTGGAATACAGGCTGGGGGTAAAATGGTTTGGTGGGACATTGGAGCTAAAAAGGGTGGGGTATAAGAAAGGCAGCATTCCTACACCAGGGAGCTGTCCTTGCCTGAGACCTCAGCAAACACAAATCCCCAAACCAGGCATAGCTTCCTTTGTTTGGTGGGGACCAGCAACATCCAAACACCGCAACAGAGCAGCACCCCATGGCTGACAGGAAGCCAGGAAAGCCCAATGCAGGGACAGGGAAAAGGCTGGTATGGCCTGGGAGAGCCATGCTTCATCTCCTCTCTGACATTTGCTATCTGTATAGCAAGCTGGGGATGCAAGGCCCTATCCATATCCGGAAAATAGGGAGCTGTCATGCTGATGGAAAAGCCACAGGCATCCAGGGCTCATCTGCTCACCAAGAGTTCACTTTCATGAGCAGCACCCCGGGAAAATGCAGGCACAATGCCCCCAAAGACAATAGACCTGTTCCAACAGCTCTGGGTGTGACATGTCACCTACTGTGCATAACTGACAAGTGATGTCAACTGACCAGTCCAAGGAATTCATACAGCATGACTCCTTTCCCTCACACAGGGAACCTGAGGTACTGGGGACACATTCAAGCCCCAAAATGATCCTATCTCTCAGAAATCCTCTCTTTTCTTCAGGATGCCCCTTCATTGCCACTGGAAGGAATTAAAATTGTGTTGGAATGGCTGAAATGGACCCTGTCTAAAGTGGACCCTGGTGGTGGTGGTGGTGGTGGTGGTGGTGGTGGTGGTAGTGGTGGTGGTGTGTGTGTGTGTGTGTGTTCAAGGACCTGGTTTTTTAAGAGATCAGACCCTATGGCAGCTACAGTGACAAGGAGCTGGTATGAGCTTTGGCACCTTTGGAATGTCACATCCCAAAAGGTAAGTGGATCAAGGTGTCCTCAGGTTCATACGAGATGTATATGTGTGAGAATTCAACCACAGTTTCCCGAGGGTGGGGAGAGGGGGATACCTAGCCCTGTCCTTCTTGGCCAAGTCCCCCTGCGCACAAAGAGGAACTAAAGATGTCTTTGGGGTGCCCTTGCCTTCAGTCGCCCATGTGGAGGTTGCAGATCCCTGAACTGGCATGCTAGCTCATTCTAGAAATGAGCCACAGAGGTTAGCTTAGCAGTTGGTCTCTCAGACCCTTGCAGTAAAGGACCCAGGCCTCCATGTCTCGTCGGGTGGCCTCTTCTTACCTTTCAAGCACAGGTTGCCATGTTGGGAGGCAGCTGCACCCCTCCTAACACTATACCAAGAATTTAATTCTGGACATTTATGTAAACTTGTATTCAAGTTACAGGACCAAAAAAAAAAAAAAAACACCTTAGTAAACTATTTCCCCCAAGGCTACGAGCTGAAAGAGTCATGCCAAACTTATGAGTATTTTCCACATGCTCTGCCTCACATGATAAGATCTACCTGTTGGAGTCCCAGTGCTGGCAGGGGCAGAGGCCCATGGCACAGGGCCACACACCACGCCCCAAGCACATGCATTGCTGCAAGGGGCTCCCATCTTCCACCCATCCACTTCCCCAGCAGGATTCTGATAGAACTGCATCAGCCCAAACCCAAGTGGTCTCTGCAATGGTGACAGCAGGTCCTGGATGAGTTCTGGGGTCACCAGGAGCATGATCCACTTTGGAGGCATGTCATCAGTATCCTTCTCCGAGTGCTGTCAAGGGCTGTAAGGTTACTCCACTGAGTTCCATCTGCCTGCCTCTATACCTGGTGCTGAGGTAAGTGTCCAGATGTACCCAGGTACCCTGTAGCTGGTGGTTGGGCCATATCCCAGGCGCCTCCTCCTCATGCACTAACCCAAAGAGACACAGCTCTACTGTCCAGCAGTGATGGGCACTCCAACTCCCAACACCCCTGAAAGGTGCTGCCAGGACCCCCAACAGGTAAACATTTGCATGGCTGCTTGTGAATGAATCCTGTCTTGACCTCACCCTGGCATCATGTCTTCCCACCCCCGCCCCCAGTCAAGACTTAACCCTTTCTATACCTTACTCTCAGCAATAATGTCACTTATTCATGACCATGGTTCTTATGGGACCACAACGACCCAGCACTGGGCTCACCTTGGACATACCATAACCTCAGCTCCCTGATCCCATGTGCCGTCGGTCATCCCCTCCATTCTTCTCTGTGTGTCCCTTCCTGGTCAGACTCACACAGTGCTTTCCAGCTACCAGCCCACTCAGGCTGTGTTTCCCAGAGCAAGGTCTGGGCCCTATCCTGATTACACACATTCCCTACTGCAGCCACAGGCTAAGTGCCCTGTGCACCTTGCCCTGGCTTACCTCTGGGACAGGATGATGACAGTAGAGCCTGCAACATGAAGTAGCAGCTTGAGAACTGAATATGCCCTGACAGGCCTGGGGAGAGTTCCCGACATAGAGCAGCCAACTGCCATTGATGTTCTCATTGTCTGGCATCTGATGTCCTAGCCTGGCACATCCATGCCCTGCCAATCACACTCCACAGGCACGCCCTCAGCCTCCCGAGCTTCCTTTAGTCTCCTTCACACCTCCAGCAGCAGCAGATGGGACATGACACAGCCGCTGCTCCAAATGCCCTTGACAAAACTGATGGGGCCTTGTGGTTTGCCCTCTCCAGATATAAGGACGCTTGACACTCCAGGTCTCCCTGCCAGGCACCTGCTGCCTAGTCCACACTGGACAGTTCCTCTCCTCCTCTATTCCTCAGGTCCTCCCTGAGCTTAGCTCTGTGACTGTCTATCTCCATCCAACTCTAGAAGGTCTGAGACTACATAGACTCAAAAGATCTTATACATAGTAGGTATTCAATAGTAAATACTAGTGGTGTTGCACACCTTTAGCCTCAGCACTGGGAGGCAGAGGCAGGTGGATCTCTGTGAGTTCAAGGCCAACCTGGTCTACAGAGTGAGTTCCAGGACAGCCCAGACTAAAAAGAGAGACCCATTCCCAAACAAACAAACAAAGAAACAAATATTCCACGTTATCAGACATTCAGAAAGTTAGCTGGCTACCCAAAGTGCCTAATTCCTCCCGGTGATTTGTGTCACCAGGTGAGGCCAGCTCTGCTACAGGAGTGGTTTAAGCTCCTCTGATTCTTTGCTAACTGTTGAGTTTTAGGGGAAATGCAGCACGGTGTGACCAGACTATGCCTGGTACAGCCATCTGCTCATTTCCTTGTTTGTAATCTCCTACTGAAAACTCACTGCGATATCCTGTATTTAGCTGGGCAAACACTCTCAAAAGCCGATCAAGCCTAGACGGCTCTGCACCGTGCACTCCCCACTAGGGCAAACAGCGAGGCTGACCTGAGTCCTGATGCTTTCTGACACGTCTGAATGACTCATCAGCCACTCATTGTTTACCCCACAAATGCTACTTTTCCCACATCCACAAGTCTGTGACACACGTTAATAGTAGTGGCAGGAACTGTGCCTTCCTGCCAATAGCCGCACTCTCCAAGGCAAGCTCGAGTCCCTGAACTTACAGGCACCTACATGTTCCAGGAGTGTTAAAAGATGTCAGCGTTGGGGGGTCTATGAAAATGGCTCATCAGGTAAAGGTGCTTGCCACCAGGCCTGACAACCACAGTTCAATTCCTGGGACTCACATGGTGGAGGAAGAGAACCAGCTTCCTGGAGTTGTCCTCTGCTCTCCACATGTACCATGGCACACTACACCCGTACACAGTCACACATCAACTAACTAACTGAATAACTAAATAAAGGAATGGAATATCAGCATCACTGAAAGATCAATGAGGGGACAGTCCTCAGCACTCGAGCTTCTCAGCCAACCTTGGTTTCTCCAGTGTCCATAAGAAAAAGTCCCCATCACAGAATAGAAAAAGGCATCCAAACACCCCACACAGAAAATAAATGTCTAGAAAGACCAGCTTGCAAAAATTCCAGCTGTTTGAATTATCACATACATATTCCAATATTTTTAAAAACTAGCTTGTCTTTGAGAAGTGCCACAGAACCATCAACAGTCTTTTTCCAGTCAAAAAGATCATGTAGGACCCAGGGCCAGGCTGGGAACTACCTCTTTCCCCTGTACATCCTGTCCTGCCCCTAGATGCTCCTCCCCAAGCCATGGGTCTCCTTTCCTGGCTGAGGGCTCACAACCCTTCCAGGAAGGGCTCCCACAAGACCCAACCACTGCCAGCCTCACACCTAGCACTCCAGGGCAGTAAGAGAGCTTCAAAGGCTTTAGGGCATGGCTGTAAATCCTGTTGGAGCCAATTACTGAAAACAGTGCTGAGTGAGCCTGAATCAACAGCTTTCCCACACTGTTCCTTCATAAAATGTAAGAGTGGCCTCCAGGGGAACCAAGGCCTGGTTAGGTCTCTTCACGGGCCTGCTGTTGAGACCTGCAGGCCTTGCGGTCACAGTGAGTCTCTTCTTTGAAGAATGAAGCAAACGGTCTTCTAAGAGCGCAGCATGGCAGAACTCATTTCCCATCAGAGCACCCAATGACAGCAAAAGAGTCAGCTTAGCAGCTCCTTCCTCAAACCCTTTTCCACAGCAGAGAAAAGGGAATGGGAAAGAAGAAAGTGGCCTCCTGCTGATCACCGAGCCCCTGCCCACTGGTTGTGGCTTCATATCTCTGAACCTCAGTATCTTTGTGTGTTAAACCTCCAGTTGCCAGAGGTCTGAGACTTTAGAAGGCTGCTGGGAGCCAGAAGTAATCATCATCATCATCATCATCATCACACACACACACACACACACACACACACACACACACACACACACACACACACACACACACACACACGATATGGAGAGACACATGAGGCTCCAGGTTCATAGGAGAACGCAACCTCAGGAGAGAATCAGTGATGATCACCATGCAGTAGGGCCCTGCTGAACCACCACAGCTGTGGTCAGGTTATGTACCCACACATGCACTGTGAACCAGCCTCTTGTGAGTCGATCCATGGGAGCCTGTCCTCCGGTCTCACAAATTCCCACACACTGCAGACACACAAATGCTTCTGTTCCCAGCATGGTCTGCTCCCCATTAATACTCTATGCTCTCCCCAAATCTAAGACTGACCATTTTGCCAAATTTTCTACTCTACTTTATCTAGAAGACATATAGCTGCACAGGACACAGAATCTGCCAGCAGTCGCCACAACCCTGGTTAATAACCTATGAGGATGTTCCCTAGTGGTCTCTATGCTTTCTTCCAAACAGGTTGTGGTCAAAGCCATGTTGGGTCACCCTACACCGCTTCAAAACCAAGCCCTGATGTCCCAGATGGTACGAAGAGACCACTGGAAGGGAGGCTAGTCACTCCCGCCCCCTGGAACATAAGAATATCAGCGAACACTGAGATGAGACAAATAGAAAACTAACCTTCAGGGCTTTCATATTCCCATGGAGATACCACATCCCATAACTTACTGCCCACATGATACATAGACTCAGGTGTCCACACACCTGAACCATCCTTCCTGGTACATTGGTCAGTTACCTGGACCAGCTGATCAAATCCACACCTGTGGGCCCCAAGCAACCCGGACCCCTCCCAGAGCCACTGGGGCCCTTTCATTGTCCCTTAGGCCCTGCTCAACCCTCTCTCCTCTGGGTCTCCGAGCACCCAGGCCCTGTTACACAGCAGGTTTGCTGCCAAGTCTGTGACGGTTGAGCTGACATTTCCTCTCCTTTGCCCATCCCCCACAGCCCCAAAGCAGCCTCACTGGTTCTCACACTAAATTGAACAGCCTATGAGCAAACTCCCAAATTATAAGCCCAAGTCCAGGGGCAGGAGCCGAGATCAAACGGGGCTGTGCTTTTCAAAGAGTCACCCCAGAGGCAGCACACATGAGCCGATTGTTATTATCCAGAGGAGACAGAAAAGCTAGACCGAGGGAACACCAGCCATATTACAGGGTGACTCAGGGACCATCCAGCAATTTCCAATGGTCCCACCCGGGAACTAATTGGCACATGGAACAGGGAGTGACCTTTGATCCTTCCAGACAGCCAAGCATGCAGCAGGCTTACTAAAGAGCATCACTGGGCAAGCCAGACAACTTGGATAACCCTGAGGCCAGATTTTAACAGCATGCTTTGGGAGAAGCACAGAAAAGCCCTGCACTTGAGCTTAAAACAGCCCAGGCCTGCTCCCCACAAAACTGCTGAGGGAAGCAATAAGGGGCCTCCTCCTCCATGGGCTTGAGTGGGGAGTACACCCCCAGCATGCAACCAATCATAGCAGCAAATGCCAGGATGGTTGCTCAGGCCCTGCCCAAATGTGTCTAGGCATGCCCTGGCGGCCATTGGCGGGTCCCCGAGGCTCTCTAGGAGGCCCAAGGGAGCAGCTCCTCCCCATGGGCCACTCACCTGACACAGACACCTCCATAAGCGCCTCCAGTGGCCGATTGTTGTCCAGGTCCCTGCTGAGCTGCAGCTCTCCCGTGGTGGGATCCAGCAGCAGCAGGCTCAGTTCATTGCCCTGCAGAAAGGTATAGTTGAGGCTGTCTGATAGGTCAGGGTCGTGGGCTGGGATGCGGCCGATCACACCACTGGGGAAGCTATTGGATTTATTGGTGACATAGTTGTTGAAGAGGATCTGGAAGTCAGGCAACTCTGGTGGATTGTCATTCTGGTCCAGGAGACGGATATGCACAGTAGCCCGGCTTACTAGAGGAGCAGAAGTGGCCTGCACCACCAACATATAGTCCCTCCGGACCTCAAAATCCAGCTCGACCAGGGCACGGAGGTCACCACTCAGTAGATCCAGCTGGAAGACCTCAGGCACGTTGCCCTCCACAATCTGATACATAATCTGGGCGTTTGGACCTTCGTCTGGGTCACTGGCTCTTATTCTTGCCACCACTGAACCCACAGGGCTGTTCTCCTCCACAAGCAGCTCTAGCTCGTCCTTCTCAAACACTGGGGGGTTGTCATTAATGTCCAAGACAGTCACCTGGATCTCCACTGACGCACTAAGGGGACTAGGGTTCCCCCGATCTACAGCTAGAGCACGAAGGTTGTACACAGCCACGTTCTCTCTGTCCAGCCGGCGCTGGGTACGGATCACACCAGATGTGGGCTCAATGTAGAAGTCTCCATCACCATCATCCCCACCCTGGAAAGTGTAAAGGAGGCGGCCATTAGGGCCCGAGTCCCTGTCGGTAGCAGAGACCTGGAGTACACTAGTAGATGGGGGGGCATCCTCGAAAACAGAACCCTGGTAAAAATCCCGCAGGAACCTGGGCACATTGTCATTGGCATCAAGGATAAGGATCTCCAGAGAGGTGGTGTCTGATTTCTGAGGAATGCCATTGTCCTGAGCAGTGATGGCCAGCGTGTAGGCAGCCTGATCCTCATAGTCAAGCTCTGTCATGGTATAGATGGTGCCAGTGTCTGGGTCAATGCGGAACTGTGGTACTGGGTCCTCTAACACATAAGTGATGCGGGCATTCTCACCTGTATCCTCATCTGTGGCACTGATGGTGGCAATGGAGGTGCCCACAGGCCGGTCTTCACTAACGCTGACCGTGTAGTGGGAGCTCTGGAAGACAGGTCTGTGGGTATTAGCATCAGTGACATTGATGAAGACCTGTGCAGTGTGTGACCGTGTGCCATCCGACGCAGTCACAGCCAGCACATACTGCCGTTCCTGCTTGTAGTCCAGGGGCAGGGCCAAAGTGATGAGGCCACCACCACTCTGGCTGCTGAGTGCAAAGCGGTTCCGGGTGTTGCCGCCTGTCAGCTGGTAGGTGATTACACTGTTGGCATCACGGTCTCGGGCACGAAGCGTCAGCACACTGCTCCCCACAGCTGCATCCTCATTCAGTCTCAGCTCGTACACAGGCTGTGTGAACATTGGGTCATTATCGTTCACATCCAGCACTGTGATGGACACACTGGCAGAGGAGCTCATAGGTGGTGAGCCGTGGTCCACAGCCTCCACACCAAAACTATAGTGTTCTATTTCCTCACGGTCCAACTCTGCACAGACAGTAATCCAGCCAGAGCTGTTATGGATCTGAAAGGGGAAGTCTGGAGCAGAGGCAGGGTTCTCAGGGTCAACACTGCTGCCCCCCAAGATAGGTGAAACTGTGTCTACCAGGCGATACTGCAGCCTGGCGTTCTCCCCTGCATCTGCATCCACTGCTTGGATGTGCAGCACGGAGTGCCCCAGGGGCACATTCTCCAGCACAGCAGCCTGGAAAGGGCTACTTACAAAGATGGGTGCATTGTCATTCACATCTAACACCTGCACTGAGACCAGTCCTGAGGAATTAATGAGAGGAGGCCGACCCCCATCCTGCGCCTTGATCCGCAGGGTATACTCCCGAATGGCCTCAAAGTCCAGGGGATTGATGACATCCAGGCTCCCACTAAGCGAATGCAGGTAGAACTGGCCCTTCAGGTTGCCACTGACGATGCTGTAGTGTATGGCTGCATTTTGTCCCTGGTCCCGGTCAGTGGCCTGGACCCGAAGCACAGCAGTGTTGACAGCTACGTCTTCTGGGACTTGAACAACGTAGCGCTTCTCACTGAACTGGGGGTAGTTGTCATTCTCGTCTTCGACCACTATGTGGACGGTGGCTGAGGCACTGAGGGGGCCTGGATTTCGACCCTGGTCATTGGCCTCCACCAGCAGCTGGTACTCAGCAGCCTCCTCCCGGTCCACCACAGCCCGGGTGCGCACCACACCTGATCGTGCGTCTATCTCAAAGACACCACCTGCGCCCTCCAGCAGGCGGTAGCGCATATTGGCATTGGAAGGCGCATCTCCATCGGTGGCACGGATAGTTAGCACCTCATAGCCCACCTCGAGGTTCTCTCGAATTCGTTCTCGATACTCAGACTGCTCAAAGACTGGGCTGTGGTCGTTAGTGTCACTGACAGTTACGGTGAGGTAGGTGGCAGCTGAGCGACGCGGGGAGCCGTGGTCCACAGCACTAACTTTGAGTACATGAGTGTCCTTGGTCTCGCGGTCCAGAGGGCGGGCCGTGGTCACTGCGCCCGTGGTCACGTCGATGAGAAAGTAACCATTGGAACGCTCATCGAACAGCGCCTCCATCTGGTAACTAAGACGTCCGGCTTCCCCTTCGTCTGGGTCGTGCGCGCGCAGTTCTATGACCGCAGTGCCCGCGGGCTCGTTCTCAGGCACTGACACCTGGTAACTGGGCAGCGGAAACTGCGGGCTCGTACTGCTGCCCGCGCCCCGTCTGGACCGTCGCACCGCCCTCGCCCGGGGCTGGGACAGGCTAGGCGACGGTGGCGACACCGAGAGCGACTCTGAGGGCGTCCCGGGGGTCGTCTCTATTACCAGCTCTACCCAGACGGCGCCGGCCGCGCGTCCCAGGGCGCACACCAGGAGCAGGCCCGCTGAGCCTCCCGGCGGCAGACAGATGGCTGTGCGCCTGCAGAGGGTCCCGGCGAGCGGCGGGCAGCTGCAGGAGGGGAAGGTAGTGATGGCCTCGAGCACTGAAGACAGCGAGGCTGCGCCGCCACCTGGGAATGGGAAGCAGAGCGCATCACCGAGCCCAGGCACTGAGCGGACAGACCGAGAGCGCAGTTCCGCACCGCGGACCGAGAGGCGCCGCAGCCAGACCCCACAAGGGGCACCGTAGGCGCGCGCCCTCAGTACCAGGCTCGGGGCCGTTGGGGAGTCGTGGGTGATTAACCGGACCTGCAGCGGCAGCAGCCTCCCCGTCAAGCCCGCACAGCCCCTGGTCCATGCGCTTGGCCCACGCCGCCGCCCCGCCACCTGTCCCTCGCTGCTCACGTCCAGCAGTTCCCGAGACGTGCGCGCGGTGTCCAACCTGTAGATCCAGCCCGGTCCGAGAGCGAAGGCGCGGGCCCCGCCGGGCACCCGCTGTTCCCAGGCGGCTGCTCCAAGCCCCAGAGCAGGCAGGGCGGCGGCGGCCAGCAATACCAGTGCGGGCAGCACGCGCGGCGGTGACGGCGCCATGGCCCGGAGCCGCAGCCCGAGCCGGGCGCCGGAGCACAATCCATGCACCCGGCGCACCTCCGCATCCACCCGGCACAGCCGGGGGGGCGGCTCCCGCACGCCCGGCGCCGGGCCCTCGGGGCGGCCCGCGCTCTGCCTCCCCGGGGGCCCTGGCACGGACTCCGGGGGCCGCGCGCCCGGCCTCCCGCGCAGCTTCCACTTCGAGAGCACTTTGCGAAAGTTTGCCAAGTTGGTTTCAAGATGGCTCCTCCGCGCGTCCCGGGAGGGCGCCGCGCATCAACCTGCAGCAGTGTAGGCTCCAGGCGGCTCCAGGTGGCCCCAGCACCGACTCCGCTGGGCGGGCGTGGGAAGCTGGGCGGGCCCGGGGCGGGGCGGGGGTTGCGATCACCGCACGGCCTGCAGACCCAGAAGGTGGATTGCTGACTGGACGGTGTGTTTCGCCTGCGCCCCCGCTGCCCGCGCTCTCCCCGCCCCCGGCCCCGCCCCGCCCCCTCCCGGTCTCTCATTGTTCAGCCCAGGGCCGGGTGGGGGGGCTGAGGGGGGGGGGAGAGGGAGCCAGCCGGGAGGTGCACGCCCGGATGATCTCCATGGAGACGTAGGGGCGCGGCCCGGGTAAGGGCTGGGGTTCAGCCCCCTCCCCTGCGGCCTCCCCACCCTGCCTTCGCGGGAGGCGGGGCCCTGGGAGACCAGCGCTCTACTACTTACTGCCTTAGAGTCTCAGGCTGCGGCTGCTACTGAGGCACTGGCACAGTTCTTCCCGGGGCCGGGTGCGGTTCAAAGCCTCTCCCCACACCTGGCAGGACTGTTCTTCGTGTTAGCAGCCCCTGGCGTCATTAGGGATAGACCCAGGGTTGCAGGACACAGTGGTGCCGCAGAACTTCGGTAGTCTCAGCAGTAGCAGGGGACTGGGGACTGTTAGGCTCTAGACACATGATGGCTAAAATGTTTGACTCCCGCGCAAACATTCCTTAGATTTTGAAATCTAATGGAAAACTAACCGGATTCGGGTCCCATTTTATTTAAAGTTTAGCTTTTAAGTGGAAGAAAAAAGAACCTGGTTTAGAGGTGACAGTGGGGAGGGACTTCGTTCCCCAGAGCGTGCTGTGGGGCCTAAACATTGGTGGAGGCCGCCACCTGTCACCAAACCACTAGTTACTGCCCATCTAAAGGACAAGCAACCACTATAGGGAGCAAGTTCTACAAGGGCATAGGGAGAAAAGGGGGAAGGGGCCTGAGAGCCTACGGAGCTGAGGTGTTCACTCAACACCCTTAAAAGGGTGGGGCGTGGCTTAAAATAGATATGCAAGAAAACACCCAGACTGTGAAGAAGCACACCTTGAAGACAGTGCCTCAGAACTGGGAGGGTTGATGCGGAGCTTTGCAATGTTTTCCCCACCCCTTTGACTGGGGTCCAAGCCCGCAGCCCCAGTCATGGACACACTGGGGTAGGCGTCTAGCCTTTGAAAGATTTCTCCTGAAAGAGTTGAAGGGCTCTGAAGGCTGCTTGGTCACCATCAGAGTTGGGGTTTCTGTGCAGTCAGGGCACAGCAGGGTGGCAACACAGGATAGGGTGGTTTTAGAGAAGGAGTCAAGGGATCTCCCCTCAGCATTTACAGCATGTGTGTGTCATAGATGTGCCTCCGGTTTTCCCCAGTTGCTGAAAATGATCCTTTCTTCCCTGGCAACAATTGAGGACATAATACTGACCTAAAAAAATAGAGTGGTTTCGGACTCTTGCAAAGTTTGGGAGCCCTGTTCTAGAAATGTGTGTGAAGAAAGTAGGGACAGGGACAGAGCTACTCTACCCCAGACTACTCTTTGATGGGCACTTGAGTTTCACTGGTAGGAAAAGCAAGGTTTTGGAGCCTCAGGAAGAAGAGCTCACTGAGGCAGGAGGGAGAAAGCTGGAGAGCACCTACCGAGACACCCCCCAGCTCCCCCCCCCCGTTTCCCCACCCCCACAGTGCATGTTGCAATAGGGCTTTAAATAGGGTGGGTCGGGTTTAAATAAACAAAATTCAAATACAGCGAGTAAGTTGGGTGTGGGTGCTTTTCCTGGAATCAGACACCTGCAAGCTGCAAGTGAACATTTCCTGGTCCCAGCAACCAGGCCAGACCACAAGGGCAAATCTGATGGACAGGCCGTCAGTAGAGGTCCATAGACAAGTTTTCTGCTCATAGACAGGTCAGGAGCAAGCCCCCATTCCACCCGGTGGGGGCCGTAGGGACCCCTTTCTGAACCTGCAGGTCCTGGCAGCGTTCATTCCATGGTGCCACTAAGTGCACATGTTGCACACCCATTCCTTGTGCACACTCAGGGCCACAGCTTTAGAGAGAAGGGATAAAAAGACAGGCTGTGGCTTGTGACAGAGTTGCAGGGTGGCCCAGTAGCATCCAAGAGACAGAAATGGGGTGTGGTTCAGTGGTGGAGGTAGAGTATTTGCCTAGTATGCTCCAGGCCCTGGCTTCTAGTCCCAGCACTAAAATAATAATAATAATAATATGCAGACTTTTGTCACAACCAATGTCATCTATGGGACCTGGGTGTATAGCGCCATGCTAGAGCACACACTTTGTCATGTGTCCATCAAGGAGAGAGAGGATCTGTGGCTTTCAGCTTTGATCCCATTTCCCACTGAGTCCGTGCTAGGACAAGATCCAGTCCACCAGGTACTCACTGAAAAGAGGCTTACACCTGGAGCTTTGTAGACAGATGTGCAACAGGGTGGTAAGTGGCCTCATCCAGCACTGCCTGAAGGATGTCCCCTAGCATGGATTTCTAACAGGTCACCATCTTGCTCAAATGTCATTCATCTGCAAGGTGGTTTTGAGCAAGGAGCTCTCCTTTATATTACAATCCCTGGGTCTCCGAGGCCTGGGGAGCCATTCACCCTTGACTCTCGGGGCCTCCTTGTATTGGAGGTCACATGAGGTTGAAGAGAAGCCTGGGAGTGGCCTATGTCATTCCTGAGCTGACCCCTGGAGATGACTACATGAAGCCATTTTTTTCATGATGATGGATGTGTGTTGGATTGCTGCCACTATTCTCAGGGGAACAGGGGGCCATAACTGATGTTTCTCTTTTGCAGGCATGCCAAGGTATTTCACAGGAACTCAAGTGTTTTTAAAAATAGAAACAATAAAACAGTGAGCAGAAGCTATCAATTTCTAGAGCTGAGTATGTATTTAAAGTGCTTTCTGTGGGGGGCCTGAACTGACACCCACATGAATGCTGGGACTCTGTCTTTTACACAGTACATTCCTGAGCCAGCTTTTGAACAGCAAGCAGCCCCCAAGAAACCATCCTGCAGGTGCAGTGTGATCCCGTCCTCTGCTTGTGGAATTTAGAGAGAAAAGCTTCTGGAGAACAGAGCTGGTCCATTCATCCACCCGACACTGGCACTCTCATGTTTGGTGGGGTTCGAGTCATGGAAAAATCATGAAAGTTGAAACATGCAACAAAAGCTGAGCCCTGAATTAATTAGGATGCTAACAGAGTAAAGAGAATGACGGGATTGAGATCCTAATCGCCCATGTCTTCTGGTTTGGTTTCTCTGAGAGACCGGGAGAACTCATGACAAAAAGGGAAAATGTTTTCCTGCTAGTGAGGCACCAGGACCAGCCCGAACACTAGCACCATGATTTCTCCCTCAGCACAGGTGTGACTACCCTGGGCCCCTGCACAGGACAGATGGGACTGGATCCCTCAGGTATCCCCTGAGATGCCAGCCCCTGATCCACCTGTATAACTTTTAAGGAAGCCCAGGCTCCAAAAAAGACCTGAAAGGATCCAGGATATCAAAGCTGGACTGCAATGCAGTCTCCCCACTGTAAATGGGGCGAATACAGGGCAACTCATCTCATGTCCAGAACCTCCTTGTAATCCCTTGGGTGGGGAGGGAAGACAATGTGTCCCTTACCCATATGGCATCCACCTTCCCTTGCATTCGCCTCCTTAGGTCCCCAGTTCTCATGGGTAGTGCATGGGACCAATCTCCAGGCTGCACTGGCCCCTAGTGGCTGAGCGATGTCTCTACACCTCAGGATATTCCAAGGAGTAATCTCCAATTCTGTACAAGCGCCCACCTACCTGGGTGCATGGAGATGGCAAGGACAATAGCCTCTGGACTCCAGGCTGCTGCACTGAGAACAACAGTCTGGATGAAGTGTGCACTCCAAGGGGTGCAGACCTGCACCTCAAGCATCCCCTGGACAGGCAATCTCTGCTCCGGGTATTCCTGAGCTCCTCAATGTCTGCCGCCCAAGGATGCCCAGCTCGACTGTGGATGGTGGCAAACTGAGGTTCTGAGTCTACTGCAGTGGGTCTGAGCTGGTCACTAGCTGGGGGGAACGAATGTGCCAGAGAACCTGGAAGGGTCAGCAGCTGCAGCAGAGGAAACCACAAAGAGAGTCACCTGGGATGGACTTGAAACCGCAGGACAACCAGAGCATCATCCACCCTGCTTATGTCACAGGACCAAATGTCCCTGTGTTTCTGTCATTAGTGTTACAGCTGGTATTATTTCCTGGCCCCCGTTAAATACACACTCAGGAGGTTGACATAGAGAGGCAGCACTGTCTTGCTTGACAGCATTCCTTCCTCATGCACCTCCCGTTTGGGTGAAGATAGGTTTAAGACTTGCCGTGGCCTGGTAGCTATGATGGGTGAGGTGATGTCTCCAGCTACCACTTACATGATGATTCTATCTAAACGTTTTAAAAAGATAGACCTTATGTGGTCAGAACTTGACCTTTCTTGAAGTTTATGACTGGGTGAGTGTGATTTTATTCACCAACTTGAGCTACTTTTACCACCAATTCCACAACATTTTCATCACCCTCAGGCAACCTCAAATCAAGTCCAATCTGCCACACCCTAATACCCCTCCACCCTCAGACCTGATGGTCCATCTCCTGTCTGGATCTGTCTATTCCAGAGGCTTTATAGGAAGTAATGCTCGTGTGTGCCAGGCCTTTGTCCCTCAGTGCACCGTTGGTTCTTAAGTCCTTCCCTGAAGGCTTAGTCTCTGTGGTGTGGGTGTGGGTGTTCCACAGTCCAATTAGCCAGTCATCCATGGACTGGGGCATTGATTCTACTCTAATTAATTGATTAATTAATTAATTGTTAACTGGAGTAATCTTCTTTCCCTTTCTTTTTGCTGCCTTGTTCCTTCCCTCTTTTCTTCCCCCCTCTGTCTGTCCCCCTTCTTCTTTCCTCTCTTCCTCCTTCCCTCCTTCCCTTCCTTCCCCCCACCCTTCCTACTCTTTTTTGTTTCTTTTCTTCTTCTAGCTTCAAATTCACAATCCTTCTGCCTCAGGTTTTGAAGCACGAGGGTTACACATCTGATCCTCCCTTCCTTTTGAGCGTGGCAAAAAGAAAACGAGATAGTGTTCTCTCTGCAAAATGGCACATAAAGATCATTGAATTTCTTCTTTATTTTCCCATTTTGAGTTTATTGCTACAGCTCTATCAGGGACTTTCCTTGGGGACTTTCCTTGGTCCCTGATGATCACACAGAGGAATGCCAGCACTGACCCAAGGCAGGCTGGTGGGGTCTGAGGCGAGTTAGCTGCCTTCACTTTACTTCTTTCTGCCCCACACTATCAACTGTCCTTGGTACTTGTGGGGAAACTTAGGAGGATGTGGCAAACTTAAAAATGGTCACAATTAGGCTGGACTTTGAGGACGACTCAATGGGTCTTGTTTGTGGAGTAGAAGTGAGGAAGTGAAAAAAACATTAAGGGTCCCTCACCATCTTGGGCGGGAGCAGGGCAATCAGTGTCTGGGTAACTGAGTCGGATGTTACAGCCCTTTTCCATCCCTCTAACCTTGTGACAAACACACTGGTGCTGCAGTGGGGGAAGCCTTGTCTCTGCAGAAGCCCTGCAGGTATCAGGTGACAATTCACTTATGCCCCCTACCCACTGATGCATAGGAGGTGGAGTGACCCCAATGGTCTCCTGCCTGGGTTGTCTGATGGTCTACTTGTTGTGGGATAATATTTTTGTACACCATGAAGATATGTCTCTGCCAAGGCACCTTCTGATTGGTTTAATAAAAATTTGAGTGGCCAATAACTAGTTAGGAGAGGATAGGTGGGACTTCCGGGCAGAGCTGGGAATTCTGGGAAGAAGAGAGGGGAATTCACCCACAAGAAATAGAGGAAGTGGGACACATGGTACTGAGAAGAGTTAATGAGCCTCTTGGAAGAATGTAGATTAATATAAATGGGTTAATTTAAGCTATAAGAGCTAGTTGGGAACATGCCTAAACTAAAGTCAAACTTTCATAACTAATAAGAAGCCTTGAAGTCATTATTTGGGAGCTGGTGGTCCAATTAAAATCTGAATACTTTTGGTGTCCACCATCCAATATCCAAGTGTAGGGACTGTGAACAGTTGGTTAGATACTCTGTGTGGAACTAGCTAGAAATGCCTCCCACAGTTCAGCCCAATAACTTCTGAGAGCTGGGACAGAAAAATGGGGCTCCCAGCCAGTGCCTGTGAACATGAAGCTAGGCTCTCACAGAAAGGCAAACAGTAGTTATAACCCAGATTGGTGCACGCGGCGGGGGGGATGTAGCCTAATGAAACCATCCAAGGTGGGTGGAGCCAGCTGCCGGTGCCATACACTACATAGAGGGTAGCCTGGCCAATTAAGCCTTGGCTCACACAGGCTGAGAGCTGTGCAAAAAGCCAGATCCAAACCAAGAAGACCTTTGAACAGGTATAGTATGCTCAAAAAATGTGCTTAGGTGCTGAAGAAAGAAAATAAAATGGGTAAAGACAGCCATAGAAAAACAATAAATAGTTTAAAAATAATAAAATAAAGAGAATAAAGTAATATAAAAAGAATGAGCTATGTAAGGATGAGAAATATTATAACATAGGATGTCTGGATCCTATATAGTGCTTTATTAATTTAAAATTTTTAAACGCTAATGAACTAAAAACAACAACTACTGAGAGACATTGGATTGTGGGAATTACTAAGTTAAATCATCCTATATATTTTAAGAAAGTCTAAACTTCAGAATAGAAGTCAGCAAATGTGTTGTATTGGGAAAGAGGTTATGCCTTTGTTTCCACAAGAAACGAAAAGCTATGGGTTTCTTCAAAATTAATAAAGATCAGATTTAACTGGGGAAACCTCCTGAAAATCTTAACTGCAGACATGAAAAAAGAAACCGAGAAAAACTAAAAGACAGGTGACATATATGCTGATCCCTCTGCATGGGAACAGCTCTGAGATTGGATGAGACATGATAAACGTTGTTGGCTACAGAGTCCTTATGATTTATCATCACATGCCATCCTTTCATATGGCATGAATAAAGATTTATATTACAGTTTGGTTATGCAATCCAAACGGACTTATAAAGTTGACAAATGCCTTTTATCTACTCAATTATAGAGCATAGAATATCTTTAGTAGATTTGTGCACACCACACATCTCATACTTGTGTTAATGCAGATATTTATGTTATCATTAAAAGTTTGATGTTTTCAGAACAAAAGGACCAGACATCAATGAAGACAAGTAGCCCAGGTGATCCAGCCTCTCAGAATGCCTCTTTTGCAGTTTCCTCATAAATCGGCACCTAGGATAACCTCAAAGCTGCTAATTAAGACGGTCCAGTCTCACAGACTACTCCTGCCATAACTTCAGATAAGCTCTGCACTTTCCTATCACACAAGAGACTGGACAAAAAATGATACTGCAAGCTCTCCCAGGACTTGATCATTATCCCATTTTTTTTCCTCAGGGTCCCCTAAAGCTGTTATCACCCCCAGACAACAGGAAGTAATTTTAGAACATGATGCCCACATTCCCAAGAGGTGGGGTGGGTGATTTTTGATCATTCAGTGGGTTATGGAGGTTTGTCATTGTTTAGGGGGGTTGGTTACAATTTGTTATTCATCATGATCAGGGAGGAAACTAAGCAAGGAAGTTAGATTCAGGGACCTCTTTCTGAAAAGAAAAAAGAGAGAGAGATAGGAAGGATAAGATAAAAGAGTAAATTATTGAACTACTTTTATACTAAAAAGTAACTACTAGTTTCAAATATTTTACATTGGCATGGAGCTTTGTATATTGATACAAATTTAAGATTATTTTTGTTACAACATATTGTAAGGCATTGCACCTAAGCAACTCATTTAAAATTGTAATTCTTTGGAAGCTACTATTACAAACTGTTTAGGATAATTAAGATAACAATCAAACTTGTAGTAAGGGTTTATAGATGTAGACAGAAATAAGCTTTATTTAGCCTCATGTGTTTTAGATAGATAAGTGGTCTTCAAACACTTCAGAGATCTATAGAATATAGTATTTAAGATGTTTTAATAACATAAGGCTTTTCATGACAGTGAGATATGTCTGTTCCTGGCAGGATCAATTTACTTCATTATTTGGGAGCTGGTGGTCCAAAGAAAATCTGACTACATCTACTGGTTTCTGGAGGGAAGACATGACTGGGTACATGCATATGAGGGCCCCTTTCTGTTAATTTCTTTGGTTCAACTTGTGAAACTTATGGAATATAGCTGATCTGGGCAAGAATAATTTTCTCAGTGGTTCTGTAGAGGATGAGAGAAGTACAGAGTTGACAGCCATATGTGAATTATAGTGGTGTGTGTGTGTGTGTGTGTGTGTGTGTGTTAAGGTCTCATATAAACCAGGCTAGTTGTACAGTCACCCTACAGCTTAAAATAAGCTTGAACTTTTTATCCCTCTGCTTTTAAGAATTCCTGGGATTATACTCATTTCCTACCACACTTGATTTATACTGGAGATATAACCATGCATGCTAAGCAAACACTCTACTGACTGAGCTATATCCCCAATCCTGTATGGTTTAAAAAGCATAAAAAACAAGGGCTGCAGAGATATCTGAGCAGTAGAGAGATGGCTGCTCCTCCAAGAAGAACCAAGTTCAGTTCCAGTGGCTCATACCTGCCTATAAATCCAGCTCCAGGGGATCCTGTGCCCTCTTCTAGACTACACAGGCATTTCCCTGACACAAACACACATGTACAAGCATGCCTGACGGCACAGGTCTATGATCCCAGATTCTTGAGAGGCAGAGGCAGGAAGATCACGAGTTGAATGCCAGTTTATGCTATGGTAAGACCCTGTCTTAAAAACAACAAAAGTTAAGAGGACTGAGGTACGTAGCTCAGTAGTGGTATACTTGCATAGCATGAGAGACACCTTTGTGCTAAACAAAAATATATAAAGAAAACCATAGTGGTCTGGTCCCAAAGCTGAGAACCACTTCTGTTGATGCTGCCTCTTTGTGAGTTCTCTTCCTGGGACACTGATGGCCATATCCAGGAGACCAAGGCATGGCATGGTGGGGGAGGACAAATACCTGTGATAGGTCACCTCCAGCGAACAGTGACAGAAAACGACTGGCTGTTTGTGTCTGCTGCAACGGAATGTCCTCCCCACATCTCTCCCCTGCCCTTTTCACAGCTCCTAGTGCCAGAGTCCAGTTGCCCTACAGGGATGTGTTAGAGACAGAGCACAGGCCTCCTGGCTTTGATCATAGGAGAGGGTAAAGGACATTTGCCAAGTACAGGCAAGAGCCAACCTCTGCCAACTGCTGGGACAGAACTTGTGAGCAAGTCCAACGGGATGCTTGGCTGTCAGCATGAACAGAGTTCCTTGAAAAAGAGAGCTCCCCAAATGGATGAATCTAGAAAACATCATTTTGAGTGAGGTAACCCAGACCCAGAAACACAATTAACATATGTACTCACTCATAAGTAGTTTTTAAACATAAAGAAAGAAAAGCAGCTACAAATCACAATCCCAGAGAACCTAGACAACAATGAGGACCCTAAAAGAGACATACATGGATCTAGTCTACATGGGAAGGAGTAAAAGACAAGATCTCCTGAGTAAATTGGAGTATGGGGATCTTGGGAGAGGGTTGAAGGGGAGGGGAGAGGCAGGGAGGGGAACAGAGAAAAATGTAGGGCTCAATAAAAATCAATTTTAAAAAAAGGAAAAAGAGCTCCCAGTTTGGAAAGAATTGGGGGTGAGGGTTAGCCATGCATGGCTTCTCAGCAAGAAATACTAGCCTTGAGGAACCACCAGTGCTTAGGGTCCCCTTGATGCAGGAGTCCCTAGGCAGAAGAGGCAGGCTAAGCATGCCCTCTTATCATGAAGGCTCTGCCTCACAGAGTCTGCAGAGCTTGCTAAAAATTGGCAGTGGGGGAGCCCCGGGGCCCCACCAGCACTGCTGGCAGAGGCCATGGTCCCGCAGGCACAAATAATGAGTCAGGACGACATGGAATGCCGTTAAGCATGCTGAGATCTGCAGCTTGGAAGAGGTGCTCAGACCCTGCCCTGATCAAAAGAGAAGAAGATGGATTGGGATGCTACAAATAGGCTAGAACCCCCAGTCAGCCTTTGGGGGCCAGAAGGTACATGTTCTGAATGCTCGAGGAGCCAGAACTGATGACCGTGACAAGCTACCACCTATATTGTGAGGGAGAGAGGAACCCAGGAAGCTATTGATTCCTTCAAATTCTGACTTCTGCTGCAGTTGGTTGATTGACTTTTAAAAAATTGCTTATTTTTATTTTATGTGCATTGGTGGTTTGCCATGTGTGTCAGGTCTCCTGGAAGTTTAATTACAGACTATTGTGAGTTGCCACATGGGTGCTGGGAATTGAACCCAGGTCCTCTAGAAGATAGTCAGTACTTTTAACCATTGAGCCATCTCTCCAGCCCTTTGATTGGCTTCTCTGTCCACAGAATTCACTGTCCATCCTCTGGTGTAGTGCAATGTTTTACTCTTTTGACATTTGGGGGGGGGCTCCCAAATAAATCACACATGGAAGCTTATTCTTAGTTATGAACACCTGGCCTTAGCTTGGCTAATTTCTTGCCAGCTTTTCTTAAATTATTCCATCTACCTTTTACCTCTGGGTTTTTTCCTTTTCTTACTTCTATATCTCTTACTTTTATCTTATTTTGTGGTTGGCTGGGTGGCTGGGTGGCTGGGAGGCTGGGTGTCTGACTGGGTGTCTGAGTAACGGGGTGAACGGGTGACTGGCCCCTGACACACTCTTTGCCTTGTTCTCTGGTTGCTCCCTTTTCCAAATTTCTCATTTTATTTATACTCTCTGCCTGACAGCCCCACCTATCCTTGCTGCTGCCTCATTATTGAACATTCAGTTCTTTATTCGGACTATCAGGTTTTTTAGACAGGCAAAAAACAAAAAACAAAAAAACCAAAAAACAAAACAAAACAAAAAAATCTCACAGCTTCACAGAGTTAAAAAATGCAGCATAAACAAAAGTCACACATCTTAAAATAATATTCCCCAACATTTCTCCCCCTTTTTCCTGGCTGTAGGGTCGAGGAGATGGCTCAGCAGTTAGGAAAACTTGTTGCTCTTGTAGAGGACCTGGGTTGTTTCTAGAACCAACTGTGGACAACTCACAACCGTCTGTAACTCCTCTAGTTCTAGGAGTTCTAATGCCCTCTTCTGGCCTCCTTGGGCACCTGCATGCACATGGTGCATGGACAGACAAACACACCACACACACACACACACACACACACACACACACCAATCTTTCTTTTTGGTTTTTCAATACAGGGTTTCTCTGTGTTACCTTGGCTGTCCTAGAACTCGCTCTGTAGACTAGGCTGTACTTGAACTCACAGAGATCTGCTTGCCTCTCCTAAATGTTGAAAGGCGTGCACCACCACTGCACAGCTATAATTTTTAAGACAGTTCTCATGGTGGGTTTAGACACACCTCTCTTCTCCCTGAGTATCTTGTATTCTCCATTTCTTGTATCCTGTGTAACAAAATCTCATACTCAGGAGTTTAGCACAACAGTCCTGGATTATTTAATAATCCTGAGGTTTGGCAGTCTGTAATGGGTCTCAGCCAATGCAGAAGTCAGATGTCAGGAGTGCCACATGTCTCTCTGGAGACTGAAAGGAACACCTTCGTGTGTCCAACTTTCTGAACCCACCTGGGTTCCTTGGCCCCTTCCTCCATTTTCTTTTCTTTTAAAGATTTATTTATTTATTTATTTTGCCTGTGTGTATGTCTGTGTGAGGGTGTGATTGGAGTCACAGACAGTTGTGAGCTGCCATGTGGGTGCTGGGTCCTCTGGAAGAACAGTCAGCTCTTAACCACTGAGCCATCTCTCCAACTTCTGCTTTCCTCCACTTTTAAAGCCAGCCATAGCCAGGTGAATCTTTCTAATATTTTGTCTTTCTGAAGCTGGTCCTCTGATTCCCTCCTTCACCAGATTAGATCCTTCTGGACACTGGGCCCAGCTAGACAACAGAGGGTATTCTTTTGTCTCACAGTCAGCTGCTGAGCAATCCAAATGCACCCCCCTGCAAAGAATCCTTTGTGAGGGACTCTTGGCTCTATTCCAGCTCAGGTTTCAGACACCAAGGCACAGATGGGCACCGCCTAGAGGCACTGAGGAGAATGAGGTATGTGCTCCCTAGAGCAAAGCAAGGACCTTAAGCAGGGTGGAGGAAGGGGGTGGGACACTGGTCACATACAGGTCTGTTCCTGGGATGAGGGCTCTCAAAGGCACCCAGAGCCGTTATGGAACAAAACCTGGCCAGGTGTGGAATGCAGAGAAGCTATGCTCCTAGCTGTGAGGCAGATGCTGGAAGATAGGTGGGGCTACATCTGTTGGAATCTTCTGGAAGCATGCCATTCAAACAGAGGGTATTAAGGTTACCTGATCAGTTAGCTGTAAGAGGTACAGGGACAAGATGGAGGCAAGATGTTCAAGCACTACAGCTGGTGTGGACTTCCTTGTTGTCATGGTTCAACCCGGAGCTCAGAGCCTCTAGGCAGCCAAGTCTTAGGGGAGCCATTTCTGAGAATTTGGGAGCAATAAGCAGGGCAAACATGTGTCTGAGATGGAAGGAGGAACTGTATAGGGTGCGGCTAGGGAGCTCAGGTGAAGAAGAGCCTGGGCCTGTCCTCAAGATGGGCGGTATTGCAACTGGTTGTGGCATAGGTGTTTCTTCCAAGGAACTCCATTTGGTCACAGTCACACCCATTGTAACAGAGAAGGAAGCTATTGGTTTTCAGGTGCTTTCTAATCCAGATAGAATGACTCTCACGGCTCACCCCCTAACCTCCTGTGGTCTAGCTGTTCCTTGGTGCTGAGTATCCTCAGATGTGTCCACAAGGTGACCAGTGTGGGTATGTGGGATGACTAAGCCTTAATGGGTCTGAGAGCCAGCCAGCCTAGACTGATATTAAGAGCATGTCCAGTAGCTATTTCCTAAAAATCCAGCCTGGGTCTACCAGAGGACCATAACCTATGGACCGCAACCATATCACCTCAGTAGATGTCAGCCCAGTGAATTCCCCCTGTCCAGGCTGGGAGATATACAAGTCTTTCCCCTTCCTGAAATAACCTGAGCTTGTTATTTCAACCTGTTCCCAGTGCCTATGTCACTGGTTTCATGCCTTCTTTTCCCTCTCTCCCAAGGGACACCCTCTGGGACTCTGCTACATCTAGCGCCCAACATGGGGCTCCACATGGTTTTTATTGAGCCCACCTGGATTGCAATCATCGTTGTCGTTGCCTCAGTAATTTTGGGGCTATCATTTTTGCCCTTTCCTGCCGCCACCACATTCAGCACCCATGACCCAATCATGCATTTGTGTTTTGGCATTTCGGCCCAGCAGATCCGTTCTTCTTACTCACAGTGCTGGATAGTGCTCCCTGATGGGTGTTTCAGTGATTAGGTTCCCCTGTGTTGAACGTTCCTTCAGTTCCACTGTGTGGCCCTCTCTCTTCTTTGTAATGTTTGTTTGTCTTGTGAAAGTGATCGGGAGGCACATATCATTTGTCCTGGTTTGCCTGGTTTTTCCACATAAGAGTTAACCCCTCAGGAAACAGAATCAAGGTTGAGCTCCCAACAATCGACCGCCATCCAGAGATACCATGTGGGCTTATAGTCATGGCCTAAAACACCACAGAAGTTCCCCACTAAGCACAAGAAATTTGGGTCCGACACACACTTTAGCTTTCCTTGTTTTTTGTCATGCTTTGCCGCTGTGGGAAATCTCCCTTCTCATTGTAAGAAGGCTCATGTGGGGCTCTCAGGTCCCTTTCAGCCAGTCTAGGGTTTCGGGCCAGAACTGAGGACATAGAGAAACTTTGAATGGAGGCCACCATATTAGTGCCATGGATCTCCCCCAGAGACTCTGTAGGACCCCATCTCTGGATGCAGGTTTTGTTTCTGGCTAAGAAAAGAGAGTTAGCCTCGGGAGTGACCCCTGAGTCATCCTTTATGCCTGTTTTGTTGATAATCGCTAGTCTAAGATCCTCCTCAGCAGAGGAGGTGATTTAGGCCCACAACGAGCACTGTCAATTTATCTACCACCTCCATTCAACCAATGTCTGGATCCCCTCTAACTCTGAGGAGGAGGAGGCCGCAAGGAAAGAGAAAGGAAAAGAAAAGGAAAACAAAGGAGGTGGAGGGAACAAAAGATGGAGAAAAGGAGAAAATAACATCCTTCAGGTCCATGTCAGCTTCCCCCTCTGTTACCCCTGCGCTGCGGGTGGCTATGCCTCCCCTACAGTACCCATGAGGGGGGATTTACCACACTGTTCACCCGTTGCAGCAACCACCCTGCCAACCTTTCAACCCTATCTCAACTGTGACACCACAGGGTTTAACCATGGCCTTTCTAGTGAACGTAGGCCCTAATGCAGCCATTCAGCC
Source organism: Dicrostonyx torquatus (assembly GCA_028555095.1). NCBI lineage: Eukaryota > Metazoa > Chordata > Mammalia > Rodentia > Cricetidae > Dicrostonyx > Dicrostonyx torquatus. The sequence continues at coordinate 2,255,859 of JAQHUG010000146.1, read as the reverse complement.
ATGGATACCCACCCCTTGGCCTATTGCTCCCTCATTTGTAAAGTGGCCAGTGAGTCTGGCCCCAATTCATCGTACTTCAAACAGGTTTTAAGGCAATGAGCGAGCATTTACAAACCTATTATGATTGGTGCCCTCTAATGAAGGCTCCTAAAGCCTGCGGTCTTAACTGGTGCTCTGCCTATGATGATCAGGCTACATCACAGGCCCATATTAATATACAATTCAACCTTCCTGTAGCTCATGACATGCTCACGGGCTGTGGGCAGTATGTCAACCCCATTATGAAGGCCCAAAGTGAACAGCAAGCTTATTTTCAACAGGTCTCTGACCTGGCCTTTAAAACCCTAAAGGCATGCATGATAAACGATTAATAAAAACTCAGAGACAGAAACTTGGGTTCAACCTGAAGACCAGAAAAAGCAATGCGCCAGCCACTGGCTGTTACCTCTTCCTCAGTTGAAAATGGTGATCCTGTCTCCAGGAATCTCAGAATGAGATGGAGAGTGAGAACTGTCTCCTCCCATTTTATATTCCTCTCTAGGGCTAGGATTAAAGGTGTGCACAGCCCAGTTTCTATGGCAACTAGTGTGGCTACTTGGATTAAAGGTGTGTGTTACCACTGCCTGGTCTGTAAGGCTGACCAATGGGGCTGCTTTATTCTCTGATCTTCAGGCAAGCTTTCTTTATCAAAATACAAATGAAATATCACTACACATGCACCCCCAGGACCCATCTGTGTGCTACCATAACCTCATCCAGCAGTCGGGGAGCTGTTTACTGACTTCCTCACCCCAGTTAATGAGGCAGTGGAGTGAAGGATGGACCACAGCTGAAGGATGGTTAATAAAATCTCAGAGATAGAAATTGGGGTTCAAACTGAAGAGCAAAAATAACCAAAACAGCCAGTCACTGGATCTTTACCTCAGCCTGAAATGGCGATCCTGCCTCCAGGAATCTCAAAATGAGACTCTGTCTAGTTCTGGGATTAAGGGTGTGTACCACTACCGCCTGGTTTCTATGGCAAGCTAGTGTGGCTACTGGGATTAAAGGTGTGTGTCATTGCTGCCTGGTCTGTAAGGCTGGCCAGTGTGGCTGTTTTACTTTTCTGATCTTCAGGCAAGCTTTATTTATTAAAATGCAAATGAAATGTTGTTACATCAAGCCCCCAACAGTTAACATGGGAGGGGCTTAATGCCCCTACCCATGATGCAGTTGCTGCTGTTCACGGTGAAGTCATTCATAAATGGGTAATAGCAACCAGAGACCTTGATCCCAGCAACTGCCGATAGCTTCCCTTAGTGCCCTTCTTACTGACAGAGAACAAAGGGAGAGCTCTAGCAACACCCGATGACAGAACTTGCTGGGGCTGTGGAAGGCCCACCTGTCTATCCATGAAGAGATTGTGCAGGGGCCAAACCAAAACCTAGGTGCCTAAGATGCAAAAAGGGTTTTACCGGCTCAAGGACTGCTTTTCCCTGCCTGAGGAGGCTAAGGCTCTTTTGTTGTTGTTGTTTGTTTGTTTTTTTGAGACAGGGTTTCTCTGTAGCTTTGGAGCCTATCCTGGAACTAGCTCTTGTAGACCAGGCTTGCCTCGAACTCACAGAGATCCGCCTGTCTCTGCCTCCTGAGTGCTGGGATTAAAGGCGTGCGCCACCACCACCCAGCTCGGCTAAGGCTCCTTAAAACTGCAGATGGGGCACTCCTCAGCCCAGCAAGTAAGAAGAGGCCTCCAAAAATACCTTTTTGTATGGGATTGTTTTGGCTATTCTGGATTTTTTGGTTTTCCATGTAAAGTTGAGTATTGTTTTTTCAAGGTCTGTGAAGAATTTTGCTGGGCATTGCATTGAATCTGTAGATTGTTTTTGGTAAGATTGCAATTTTTACTATGTTAATTCTACCTACCTAAGAGCATGGGAGATATTTCCATTTTTTCTGATGTCTTCTCTGATTTCTTTCTTCAAAGATTTAAAGTTCTTGTCATACAGGTCCTTCACTTGTTTGGTTAGTTACCCCCAAGATATTTTATGTTATTTGTGGCTATTATAAAGGGTGATGTTTCTCTGATTTCTTTCTCAGTCTGTCTATTGCCTGTATAAAGGAGGGCTACTGATTATTTTTTTTTTTAGTTAATCTTGTATCCTGCCACATTACTGAAAGTGTTTATGAGCTGTAGGAGTTTCCTGGTAAAATTTTGGGGTCACTTATGTATACTATCATATCATTAGCAAATAGTGAAAGTTTGACTTCTTTTCCAATTTGTATCCCTTTGATTTCCTTTTGTTGTCTTCTTGCTCTAGCTAGGACTTCAAGTATTAACCTGAATAGATATGGAGAGAGTGTACAGTCTTGTTTTGTTCCTTATTTCAGTGGGATCACTGAGAGTTTCTCTCCATTTAGTTAGGTGTTGGCTGTTGGCTTGCTGTATATTGCCTTTATTATGTTTAGGTATGTTCCTGTATCTCTGCTCTCTCCAAGACCTTTATCATGAAGGGATGTTGTATTTTGTCAAAGGCCTTTCCAGCATCTAATGAGATGATCATGTGTTTTTTTCTTTCACTTTGTTTATATGGTGGATTTACATTAACGGATTTTTGTATGTTGAACCAACCCTGCATCTCTGGGATAAAGCCCACTTGGTCACGTTCCATGATTTTTCTTGATGTGTTCTCAGATTCAGTTTGCCAATATTTTATTGGGTATTTTTGCATCAATGTTCATAAGAGAGATTGGTTTGTAATTCTCTTTCTTAGTAATATCCTTGTGTGGTTTGGATATCAGGATAATTGTAGCCTCGTAAAAAGAGTTTGGCAATGTTCCTTCTGTTTCTGTTGTGTGAAACAACTTGAGAAGTATGGGTATTAGTTATTCTTTGAAGTTCCGGTTGAATTCTGCACTGAAACCATCTGAACCTGGACTTTTTTGGTTGGGAGACTTTTGATGATTATTTCTATTTCCTTAGCAGTTATAGGTCTATTTAATTTGCTTATCTGGTCTTGATTTAATTTTGGTATGTGGTACTTATCCGGAAAATTGTTCATTTCCTTTAAGTTTTCCAATTTTGTGGAATACAGGTGTTTGAAGTATGATCTAATGGTTCTCTGGATTTCCTCAGGGTCTGTTGTTATGTCTGCCTTTTTATTTCTGATTTTGTTATTTTGGATATTCTCTCTCTGCCTTTGGGTTAGTTTGAATAAAGATTTGTCAGACAGTCTCCAGAGGCCGCTGCTGTCACTGTGACCTAACCATCCTGCTGAGGCTTTCTCTCCTGGAGGTCTGGCCCACCTGCCATGCTGCTGAGCTCTTCTCTCTTTTCTAGATTTCTCCTCCTATTTATTCTCTCTGCCTGCCAACCCTGCCTATCCTTTCTCTGCATAGATATTGATCTTTCAACTCTTTATTAGACCAATCAAGTGCCTTAGGCAAGCAAGGTTAAGTAAATGCAGCACATCTTTACACAATCAAGCACAGAGCCTTACATCATTAAACAAATGCATCATAAACAAATGTAACACACCTTCACACAGTTAAAGTAATATTTTGCAGCATAAACAAATGATCAATTAAAATAATTTCCCACAACACACATGACCTCAGGAGATCAATCTTAGTCAGCGGGGTTCAATCCTGTAATTTTGATTAAATTGTTAGGAGAACAAAAATCTCTGCATTTCTTAGTCCTGTAATCAGGAAGAGAAGGTTCTTCTGGATAGACCAAAAGGTAAAGCCAGAGCAAAGAGAGCCCGAGGCCATTGGGACTTGCCTGACCCCAACTGTGCCTGAGGGATACTTTGGATTTAGCCATGTTATGAATTAGTAATTTTGTTGCCTGGCAGTGGTGGCACACACCTTTAATTCCAGCACTCGAGAGTCAGAGGCAGGCAAATCTCTGTGAGTCCGAGGCCAGTCTGGTCTACATAGTAAATTCCAGGACCGTCAGAGCTGGGTAGGGTATCCACATAATAAGGCTGTGTCTCAAAAATAAACACAAAGAGTTCCAGGATAGCCAGAATTGTTTCACAAAGAAACCCTGTTTTGGAAATCAAAATAAATAAATAGATAAATAGATAGATTTGCTTCAAGTGGAGCCAGTGTGAGCTGCTGAATCAGTATTTTTCTTATTTTTTTTTTTTTTNTTCTCTGCACATCACCTTTCTCTTTTCTGTGAAGTAGGAATGGTTTTATATCCTGGTGATCATCCAATGACAAAATAAAAATCAGCTCAGCCACTCTCTTGACACACAGTGTTGCTTTATAAACGGGAGAAATCTTCATCATTGGTTTTGTTTGTTTGGGTTTTGAGACAGAGTTGGTGTGTAGGCCGGACTGACCTTGAAATTCTAGTGCTCCTTTTGCCTCTGCCTTTAGTATAGCCCTAAGTTTTGCTCTGAAGGTCATTCATTCACCTACACTTCTCCCCATAATATTAAAGGGAGCTCTAATGGAGTCCTGACTGATTTGTAGAGGGCATGTGTCACCATAAGCTCAATGTTGGGTTCGGATTAAGTCACAGTTTTTATTCATCTAGAAAAGGCACATGATGTCTGAGACATATTGCTGCCACATAGTAAGTTGTAGTAGATATTTGTAACTTTATTAATAAGAAAAGAAATACTAAAAATCTGGAATTGAGTAATTGTTCCTCAATATTATAATGTCCAGCACTTGGGAGGCAGAGGCAGGCGGATCTTTGTGAGTTCGAGACCAGCCTGGTCTACAAGAGCTAGTTCCAGTGCAGGCTCCAAAGCCACAGAGAAACCCTGTCTCAAAAAACCAAAAATAAAATTAATTTTATGTGTATGGATGTGTTTGCCTGCCTGTATGTCTATGCGGCATGCGTGTGCCATGTGCACATGAAGTCCAGAAGAGGGCATTAGGTCTCCTGAGACTGGAGTTAACAAACACTTGTGAGGTGTACTTGGTTGCTGGGAATTGAACCCAGGTTCTCTGAGAGAGCAGTCAGTGTTCTTAGTTATTGAGACAGCTCTCCAGCCCTATCTATTTCTTTCTTAATCCACCATGAAGCACTAGAATGCTCCAAGGCTGGGGGTCCCAGGAAGATCTGAGGGGTCAGGAAGGCCTTCCCATGGAAGGGCACAGCATGGCCGCTCTTGTCCAATGTCACAGTGAGCTGGAAGTGAGAACAGACCAGGCGTTCCCTTCCAGTCCCAGATGTCTTCCAGAGAACCCCTGTAGCACACAGACTCCAGAGTGTCTCTGCCTGGGCAGGTCCGAGACTTCTAACTCAGCTCGCAGCAGCAATTAGTTTCTGGTGACATCAGGCCATGGCAGGAGCTGCAGGCCTGAGCAGAGTAACTCTAGCTACAAGACAGTCTGATACCCTCCTTCTTCTGGCCTACACAGACATCCATATACATGTGGCAAACAGGTAGACACACATAATACGCATAAGTTAAAAGAAAATAAATCTTTCAAAAGTAAGAAAAACAATCTTTAAAAGTTAAAAAATGTGGGTAATTTCATTCTCTATATAGTTATATGCATAATATATAGTGTGTTTGTGTGTGCGTTTTTAGGAAGCTTCTACAGTAGTAGGTTTCTCTATGTATTTCTGGAAGGTCTTGGATGTTATTTATCCCTCCCCATTCTCCCTCCTCTAACCTACCCTGCACTCCCCCTACCCAGTATGACACTTCCTGTCCCACTATTCCCCTTTAGCCCTATACACTATTGCCCCTCCCTTACATAGCCATCTCCATGACTCTTCAGTAAGTTCCCAGACTCTGTGGATGCTCTAAATGAAACATACACATGCATCTGAAGATTCAAAGCTAACGCTGACTGATGAGAGAAAACATACGGTGGCTGTCTTTCTGGGTTCAGGTTACCTTACTCAGAATGAGTTTTCCATGGTTTCAGCTCCATCCTTCTACCTGAAAATTACATAATTTCATTTTTCTTCATAGCCAAATAATTGTGTAAATATACCACATTTTCAATTCCCATGTATCGCCATGGACATCTAGAGTGTTTCCGTTTCCTGGCTATTGTGAGTAGAGCAACAACAACCAAGGATGAGCAGGTGTCTCTGTTGTAGGATGTGGGGTCCTTTGGGCATATACCCAAGAATCAATAGTTGAATCACATGGGAGATCTATTTATAGCCTTTTGGGAACTCCACACTGATTTTGATGGTGGCTGCACCATTTTGCTTTGCTACCAACAGTCAATAAGTTTTCTTCTTTCTCACATCCATGCTAGCACTGTCACCCCCTTTCCCCACATCCCCACCAGCACTATCACCCCCTTTCTCCACATCCCCACCAGCACCATCACCCCCTCCCCCACATCCATGCCAGCAC
>JAQHUG010000146.1:2208411-2248898 GCA_028555095.1 Dicrostonyx torquatus | reverse complement strand
TAAGATTATAAACTGATTGGCCCATTAGCTCAGGCTTCTTACTAGCTCTTATAACTTATATTAGCCCATTATTCTTATCTATTTTAGCCACATGGCTCGGTACCTTTTCTCAGCTGGGCAACTTACATCCTGCCTCTTCGATGGACTGTGCAGGAATGCCAAGGGAGCTTCCTGCTTCCCAGAATTCTCCTGTTATCACCTCTACTTCCTGTCTGGTTTTCTCACCTATACTTCCTGCCTGGCCAATCAGCGTTTATTTAAAACATGATTGACAGAATAAAGAATTGTCCCCCACCAGCTAATGATGCTGAACATTTTAAAAAGTGTTCCTTAGCAATTCATAACTCATTTTTCAAGAACTCTGTTTAATTCTATGTGTCATTTTAAACTATTTGCTTTTCTTGTTTAAGATTTTGAGCTCTTCATATATTCTAAATACTAACCCTCCATAAGACACCTAGCTGATAAAGTTTTTGTGTTTGTTTTTCCATTCAGTAGGCCGCCACTTTACTGGAGTAAGGGTGTCCTTTTCTGTGCATATTATTTTTTAGCTTTATGAAGTCCTGCTTATTAATAATTGTGTTCCTGTTCAGAAAGTCCTTTTATTGTTCAAGTGAGTCCACGCCTATTCTCTACCTTCTCCTCTCTCAGAGGTAGGGTCTTGGGGCTTATGGTCCTTGATCCTTTTAGAATTAGGCCTTGCATAGGGTGAGATAAGGATCCGGTTTCATCCTTCTACATGAAGCTATTGGGTTGAAGCAGCACCACAGTTTCTCCTTGGAGAAGAAACAAGCTAGATGTGAGATCAGCCACAGCACAAGGAAATGATGCACAAAGTAAGCTGACTGCAGAACTTCATGCTTTATCCTAGACTCCCTATAAATAGAACCCCCAATTAGCGTTTGCACTGTCAGCTAGTAACTGTCAGAATAAGGATTTATGCAAAGCATGCTACACATAGTATCATATTACTGTGCAAACAGGTCCAGTTAGGGGAAAAAACCAAGTGGACTTTAATTACACAGTTAGTGACAAGACTCCCCTCCTCTTGGGAATGTAAAACATCTCATTTAAAATGTTGCCATTATGATACACAAAGTAGCTATAATAAATGACAGAATGTGTTCTACAGCTTCGGAACTTACATTTGTGTGGTCAGACTTAACCGTCTCAATTGTCACATCAGAATCAAGTCATGACCAGTTGAAGCAAAGGAGCCTGTACAGCTTTATTTATCAATTCCAGTATGGAAGGACTCTCCTATAAGCCATTAACATAGAGAAATAGACTTCACCAGAAGCAAGGAATGCCACCATCCCTTCTGCATAGCAGTTAACTCATTCCTGCTGAGCCCCAGTGCTCATGCCACTCATCCAGAGGGACTTGAACACAAAGCAACCCTATTATAAGCAATTTCTTAAAGAAAAAAATCACAAATTAAGGAAAAGAATGTTACAGAACAAATTACAAAATGCCATTAAAATTACCTCCATTAAAAACAGCAACAATGACAAAAACTACCTTCATTTCCACTCTACATGTGTCTGGCAAGGGACCGCATGTCTATGGGCATCCTGTGTGCTGGCACACGGATACTACCTCAGGTGTACTTCACAGGCCTCCTGACGCTCACCAATGACTATGCTCTACAGTCTCAGGCTGGTCCTGAAATTCCAGGCGAATTCTCTAACCAACTGCTGAAAAACATCTTAGGGACTACTAGGAACTGTGTCAAGAACTATGAGGGGCCAGAAGTATGGCTCAGTGGCTAAGGGCACTTGTTGCTCTTGCAGAGAACCTGGGTTTAGTTCTTAGTGCCCACATGGTAGCTCACAATCATTTAGCTCCAGTTTCAAGAGACCAGTTTCAGAGCCCTCTTCTGACCTGTGTGGGCAATGCACACACACGGTGCACATACATACAAGCAGGTAAAGCACTCATACCCACAAAATTAAAATAAAAAAATAAAAAAGACAAAAAAGAAACTCCAAACCTGGGACTGGAAAGATGATGGTCCAGCAGTTAAAAGCACTTGCTGCTCTTGCAGAGGTCCTGAGTTCAGTCCCCGTAACAGCATGGTGGCTCACAACTATCTATAAAGGGATCTGATGCCCTCTTCTGGAATACAGACATACATGCAGATAGAGCACTTACATACATAAAATAAATAAAATCTTGAAAAAAAATAAGTCTCTTTTTAAAAGTTTTTCTTTTGCCTTTGTCTCTCTCAAGGTACAACGTAATGTGTTTATTATTTGTGTCTCTTTAGTTCTGTTTTCATTTACTCATTATAAAACAATTTCCTGGCTGGGCGGTGGTGGCACATGCCTTTAATCCCAGCACTCGGGAGGCAGAGGCAGGCGGATCTTTGTGAGTTCGAGACCAGCCTAGTCTACAAGAGCAAGTTCCAGCGCAGGCTCCAAAGCCACAGAGAAACCCTGTCTCGAAAAACCAAAACCAACCAACCAAACAAACAAACAAACAAACAAAACCAATTTCCCTTTTTATTTCTAACCATTTCCCTGTTCTTCCCAAGTAGCTTCCCTCTAATGCACTGGTAATGGGCTGGTTTGTTTTCTCACACTGAATCACGCTGTCCTTCCACAGCCTCATCATTTTTGCGACTTCCCTGGCTCCAGTTTCCACTGCAGGTTGGCCTGTGCTTCCGGTCTGCTCCTCAGCTAGGCTGGCAGTCAGCTTGCTCCCTCCACTACCCACACACACTGTTTGCATTGGAATCTGTGAAGATGAAATACAATTGCAAGTTCCCTTTCCTGGAATTAGCTACGTTTCAGTTGCTCAGTAGCTGCATGTGGCTAATGGGTACACCTTATAGGACAGACTATACTGTAAAACACTTCTCTAATGCTAGAAAGTTCTGTAGACTATAGTGTTGGTCTCTAGAATCCTTAACACTTCCCTCCCAAGAACTCTAGATGGGGTCTGACTACCATCCTGTCTAGGAGTCATTTCTTTTGTTGTTTGTTTTTCGAGACTGGGTTTCTCTGTGTTGCTCCAACTGTCCTGGAACTCGCTCTGTAGATCAGGCTGGCTTCAGACTCAGAGATCTGCCTGTCTCTGTTTCCCACGTGTTGGGATTAAAACTGCCCAGCTACAGTTCATTTCTCCATCCCCTGCTCTCAGGGATCTCAGGGACCAGGAGGGCTTTGCTGGCCATGGCTCCCCACCTCACTACCCCGTACCCCCAGTGTTGTTCATTCTCTCCTCTGTAGTTCTTCCACAGACAAGAGGCTCTGTCCTGGAGATCTGTCTGTCTGCCCACTTCCTCTTTGCTTCTGGATGGTCCCATTCCTTTGCCTCTGTGATCCCTGTTTGTCTCCATGTAGACCGGACTGGAGGATTGAGTAAGGATGTCTCTTTAGGAAAGAAATCGGGTCTGGGGCCCTCCGTGCACAGACTGTCTACATTGCCAGATCTTTTGTAGCTTGCTCCCCAAACCACCAAGAACCGCAGGTCAGGAAGTCCCCTCCTCAACCACGTACAGGCCCCACAAAAGTTGCTCCTAGCCCTTGGCTTTCAAGAGGCCCCGTCATCTTACCTTTCCATCCTTCCCATGTGCCAACCTCCTTCAGTGTTCTCTATACAACCTCTCACTTCCCCCACTTCCCGCCCCAGCTCCCAAGCCCCCTGCTAACCCCTCACATCCCTGCACCGACTCACTGCCCCTGCCCCTCACACCCCTGCACCGACTCACTGTACCTTCTCCTCATACCCCTGCACTGACACAATGTCCCTGCCCCTCACACCTCTGCACTGACTCACTGTCCCCTGCCCCTCACACCCCTGCATTGACACACTGCCCCATTCCCCTCACACCCCTGCACTGGCACACTGCCCCTTCCCCTCACACCCCTGCACTGACTCACTGCTCCTTCCCCTCACACTCCTGCATTGACACACTGTCCCTTCCCCTCACATCCCTGCACTGACTCACTGCCCTTTCCCCTCACACCCCTGCACTGACACACTGCCCCTTCTCCTCACACCCCTGCACTGACTCACTGCTTCTTCCCCTCACACTCCTACATTGACACACTGCCCCTTCCCCTCACACCCCTGCACTGACAAACTGCCCCTTCCCCTCACACCCCTGCACTGACACACTGCCCCTTCCCCTCACACCCCTGCACTGACACACTGCCCCTTCCCCTCACACCCCTGCACTGACACAATGCCCCTGCCCCTCACACCCCTGTACTGTTTAATGTCCTCATCTCCTCACCTGCTTGTGCCCTGGTTCACGCCTTCAGCTCCCCAAGCCCAGGGTTTACTTGTCCCCACTTCCCCAACTAAAAATCCTGAAGTTTGTCACCCATCCATGGTCTAACCACCTCAGATACCTTCCTAGATTTTAAATTCCCTTTTCTGATAACCCAAGCCTCACACCAGAACAGGCCCTCCTCTCCATTCCTCCAGCCCTTGTGAACATGTGGCAGATGGCTCACACAAAGGTTCTTCATCCTCAGAAAGTCTTCATAGGCCAGCTCTGCTGGTCATGGGCCTCTGTGCATGGCTGTGGAGGGAGAAGAGGACAGGAAAAGGAAGAAGGCAATCACCATCCTTTGAAGTAAAGAAACTAGGTCTCCAAGAGCTTACAGGGACTTGCCAAGGTCACCTAGCTGGTGAAACTCAGAGCCTAGACAAGACCAGGGCAGGAGTCTGTCCCCAAGTAGACAGAGACAGAGGTTCAAAAAGGGAAGACCCTGCCAAGTGGCCCCAAGTAGTGCCAGAGTTTGGCAGGCTGTTGGGTAGGGAGAGGGTAAAGAAGTGGTACAAGACAGTGAGCCAGCTGGGACTGAGCGGGCTCCTCCCTGTGCTGTGCCACCATCTGCAGCCACAAGGTGGAGCACCTTTCAGCTCCGAAGCCAGAAGCTTAACTTTGCAACTTGGCTCCAAGGGGTGGGCAGTTTGCTTGCTCCCTCATTCTCTTTGCACTAGCTCCCTACCCCCAGCTCCCGTGCCAGGCTGGCAGCTCAGAGCCTGCTTTCTGCCACCCCCATGAGGCCTGGTAAGGCCATTAGAGAAAACCTTTTATTTCGGGGGCAGAGTCTCCAACGATCAAACCCAGAGTTGGGGTGCAGAGTGGAGAATCTAGAGCAGAACCCCCAATGCGTCATGCCACATCACATCTATGTTCCTTCCAGTCAAGATGCCCAGTAGTGCCGATTCATGCTGTCACGGAAGAACCCTAATGCAACAGGGTTTGGGGGTTTCCTGGAAAACAGCTGTTTCGTCGGTGGGCACTCTCACTCCAGAGGGCATTTTGAAGTCCAGGAAATATGAAAATTAGGTTTCTAGATGACATCTGAGCACATACTGGGCTCCTGCTCACTGAGTGTCTATAATGGGGAGAAGAACAGGCACTGTGCACTGACGCACATGCAATTGCTCGGCATGGCCCGACTGCCGCCCTAGCTGCACAGGCTTCTTGGGTCCCAACGCTTTCTTGGAGACCCTGAGCCCTGATCTCCCCACGGGCTGCTCTTTACCTCCTCTTGCAGCGCGGGGGGGTCGGGGGTAAGAGACTGAGACCCAATCCCAGCTGCCATTTGGTTACAGAGGCCGGTTTACTCCTGCACCTCACAGACACGGAAACTGAGGTTCTAGGGCAGCGATTCTCAGTCTGTGGGTCACGATGCCTTTGGGGGCCACGCATCAGGTATCCCACATAACAGGTATTTACAGTACGATTCATAACAGTAGCAAAATTACAGTTATGAAGTAGCAATAAATAATTTTACGGTTGGGACTTGCCACAGCGTGATTATTTAAGAGTCGCAGTGTCGGGGAGGTTGAGAACCACTGCCCTAGGGATTCTGGATTTTGTGTGAGTTGCGCCACATCAAGTTCACTGGTCTCTCTTTGGGAAGAATGGAATAGGCTGTAAATGGGGCTTGTGTGATGGGCTGGGCTCTGCGTGTCCCGGGGGTACTATAGCAGTGAGTTCGTCTCCTCTCACTTTTACATTCTTCTCTTATGCTGGGAAGTCAGAAGATGACAGTCACTCTTGATTCTCCGACCTCTGAGGTGAGGATGTAGGGAACCAGAGGGTCCAGCTGGCCAGACTGCAAACAGGTTCTAGCTACCTTCCGACAAATGCCAACAAGACTCGGGAGCTGGTGCAGCTCCGACCTTTGCTGTCCCTCCATGTCTAGCTCGTGAGTCAGTGGTGACATTATTGATTCTCAGTGTGTGGCCTTTAGCATCAGGTGACCTCTGGGACAGCTGGTGCAGCAGAGATTCTCTCACAGTTCTGAAGTCCAAGTTCAAGGGTGTGGAGTCACGGCCTTCTCTGTCTCCATATGGTCACCCCTTTGTGTGTGTCTGTTCCTGGTGTCCTCTTATAAGAACCAGGCAGACTAGACTGGAGCTGGCCTATGTGACCCCACTGGCCTTACTGGCCTCAGTGAAGCCCCTGCCTTCAAACGTAGTCGTGTTCTGAGGTTGGGTGGATTAGGACTTCCATATTCAGATTTGTGAGACACGGTCCAGAACACAATAAATGAGAGACCATGGTTGTGAGGAGCCGCTGAGTAGATGGTGGGCATGGGAACCTCAAGTTCCCCTTGGGGCAGTGTATTCTAGAATGTACCACTATTGACTAGTTTTGTTCCCCACCAGGAAGTGGCTGGGAGTGGGCACCCAGGGGCTGTTTGTCTACAGTTGGGGGGAGGGAGCAGGATAGGACTCCTTGGGAAAGCCCTGGAATCCTGGGAAAGCCCTGGAAGTCTGTCTCCCTTGTTGGGCTCCTGTTTATCTCCTTATCCTGGTCAGTCAGGCAGAGAACTTTTCCTGGGCACCCCCTCTGTGTTATATCAGGGTGGAGGTGGTTCCCTTCCTGATGGGCTGCTGCTATGTTCTCAGGTGACTCACTTTGTCAGGAAGCCCCAGCATCCCCCAGGCCCCAGGCAACGGTGCACCTGAGCTGGAAACAGCAGAGAATGAGATATACTACAGGGATAAGGTCAGGGAAGATCCTCCCTGGGGTCAGGAGCTGAGGGTGGTGCCTGTCTACAGTGGGAGGAACAGGAAATCAGAGAGAGAGAAAGTGTGTAAGTGGAAGTGAGGGGCGGGGCTTCCTGTAACTTCTTGCAGAGTGCCCTGTGCAGCTCCCTTCTGAAGCTCCACTGACCACCGGCTTCAGGATGTCCTGTGTGATCCTGAGGGCCTGCCTGCCCAGTGCCATCCTCATGAGAGCTGTGTAGCAGGGAATTACCCGTCTGTCTTATACCTTTCTATTGCTTTGATGAGATACCATGACCAAGGCAACACACTGATGAGTGTTTAATTTGGGACTCACATGGGTTTATCCGTGACCATCATGGTGGGAAGCACAGCAGGCAGCCAGGAATGGCGCTAGAGCAGTAGCTGAGAGCTTACATCTTGAGACCATGAGACACAGAGAGAGCTGACTGTGTGGGCTTCTGAAACCTCAAATCCAGAGAAACACCTCCTCCAACAAGGCCACACCTTCTAAACCTTTCTAAGCAGTCAAGCATTCAAACACATGGGCTCATGGGGCCATTCTCATTCAACCCCCCACACCTCCCATCAAGAGTCCACTCATGTAAAACCAGCACCAATCATAAAACAATCCTGAGGGTAATCAACATGCCACACTGGAGCACTGGGGATTAAGCTTGCAGTGCAGGAACTTTGGGGACACATTTGAACTCTAGCAGGAAGGGACACCTACACAAATGTATGGGGCCTGTTCTTGTAGAAGTTGTCCAGCTGAGTTCATGGGAGAGGGGTGTTGGAGTAACTCCTGAGAACTCTGACTTCATGGGAGGCTACAGCCATTTTTTGACCAAGCTGGCCAAGGCAGCTCTGTGGAGTGGACTCTTTGGAGTTAGCCTAGCAGGCTGGTAGGAGCAGAGAAGCTCTGTCTGGGAAGCTGTGACTTAGGCACTGACCCGAAGGCAGGAAAGTGGATCTTGTGTTTGGGGACAACCAGAGTCCTGTTTTGCTGGAAGACAAAGAGGAAGCAGGAAAAGCCAGAGGGAGGAGGAGCCAGCAGGATTGGTGTGGCATTGGGCTGGGATGCCACACAAAGGTGACTCAGAGCAGGTTCCTGCCCAAAGTAGCTCTCCTCTTGCCAAGACCACAGCCCTGCGGACAGCTTACCCTGGCAGCTCACCCTGCCAGCCAAGAGCCATGGGATAGACCCCACATTGTGCTGCTCTTGGGTATTTCTGAGACCACTGCTTCTCATTCTGCCAAGAGGAGAGGACTTGCCCACTAGAGCCCACCTGAATGCCAGTCCCTGACACTGATACAAAGGGCTGTCTAGAAGGCAGGAAATGCTGGAGGACACAAGGGGCCTGAAATCCTGTCCCCAGGAAGCCTCAGGAGCCCTTGAGCTGGGGTGTTTGAGACAAAAAGTGGGGCGCACTTCTGAATTGAGAGGGTAGGAGGTGACTGTAGCAAGTTCAGTGTCAACTGGTAGAGGCAGAGCCTTAGGCCTGTGCCTGCATGACCCATGACTCTGGTGGGGAGAGGCGGGAAAAGTCAGCAGAGCAAGCCTAGAGGCCTGTGTGCCTTCTCTCTCAGCTTCCTGTGCTCTAGTCGAACCCTGAAGTTGGCCTCCTGGGTCAGACCCCAGAGGGTGCTATTGGTTGGTTCTCCAGCCTGGTAAGGCCTGGGTTCTGGAGGGTGCTGCCTTTACCTGGTCCACTAGTTGTCTTTCCAGGAGCTTGTCAACCCTTGTTTCTGAAAGGTGAGTCAAAAGTGGGGGAGGTGTCTATTGGAGATCTCAGTTTCCAAGGGTAGTGCCTGGGATGAAGCAGGCTTCCTATGGCTAAGGTGACATTTAAAAGTGTGTGGAGACATTCCTGGCTAGGTACTGAATAGGGGAGGAGGGAGGAGTTGCCCACTGCCCCTCCCGATGCAGGTACCACGTCAGTTTCCCAAAGAGGAGCTGTGCTCTGGGTCCAGCCTGGCAAAGCCAGGACAAGTATTTCTACTCCAAGTGCGGGTCACCACAGGCAGCAACTGTCAAGACCACACACTAGAGCGAAGCGACAGTGGCGTGCACGCTTGCTCGCGATTGTGTCCGTAGATGCGACTGGCAGGCGGCCGCGCGTGCGCGTGGGTATGCGTGGCGAGGCCCCACGTGGGTCACCCAAACAAAGACGGCGCCGCGTGATCGGACCCGCGCGCGCGCGAACCAGGCAGGGCGGGCAAGGAGGCGCGGGGCGGGGCGGGGCGGCGGCTGCGCAGGCCCGGTCGGGGGCGCGCAGACTCCGCGCAGCAGGACGTGAGCGCGCGACGCGGCGCCGCCTCCGCGCTCGTGGCCGGCACCCGCGGGGCCGCGTAGTCCCCGCTCCCCGGCGCCGCTAGGCTCCCGGGAGGGCGGCAGGTGCAGCGGGGCCGGGTGGCCGGCCAGGGGGGCACCGCAGCGGCGGGTGAATGAGAGTTGGCCCCGATCTCCCCGCAGGGTAAGCGGCGCGCACGCGGACTCCTACACAGACCTGGGCGACGCTGGCCAAGCTCTGTCCCGGCCGCCGGGCCGCGTCCCTATACGCTGTGCTGCTCTCACTCCGTGGCCCACAGCGGCGACCCTCCCTTCGTGGAAGGGCGCGGGCTCGCCCCGCACACACGCGTCCGGGGCGCGTGTCACGGCCACCCCTCGCGCACACCGCGGGTGCTGTGCGGAGAAGGGTCCTGTTGGGAGAGAGGCAGACGTGGATGGGACGTAGGGGCCCAAACTACTGTGTGTGGGAGTCATTAGATGGGTCATCATGCCTAGGCCGCTAGCAGGGGACAGGATGAGGGCGCAGCAATTGTCGTCCTACTGACCCACTCTTGTGGAGGTGGGTGAACTGGAAAGGGGGAGGGCTCTCCAGGCCGGTGTGGCTCAAGAGATGACCTGGGGGAAAAGTTGTGGACGCTTGCTTCCTTTTCCACGCTCTGCTTTCTGTGTGGCTTTTCCCCTTTTCTTTTGGACATTAGCTTGTGGGATCCGGGGGGACGGTTGGCACCTGGCTGGAGCTTAGGCCTGTGTGTTTATTATAACCGCTAAGGTGGGGTTCTGTGTGGCGGTCCCCAGCCTACGTCCTCACTTGTCCACAGCGGGTCTGGCACCTCCGAAGGTTGGAGAGGGGCCAGTCTGCGTGTTGGTTCCCCTGTCCTTCTCTACCTGTGGCCCAGTAGTAGGGTGAGGAGCAGGCTTCCAGGGCTAGCGACAAGCGGGCACACCTTGGAGCTTCTCCGTTTCCAGAGGTAGGAGAGATTCAGTATGGGGAAGACCTTTTTAGGGTGCGTTCTCTTCTTTTCTTTCCTCTGTAGATTAGAGACAAATTAAAGTTCTAAGGTCCCGAGTCTCAGCCCTCCACAGTCTCACTGAAACCCAGCTAGGCAGAGAGATTTGCTTTAGGGTCAGACCCAAGAGGAGGGTTATGGTCTGTGCTCTGGAGGGCTTGAGATAAAGGACAGTTGGAAGTTCCTTTTTCTTATATGCCTGCTCTGTGACATTGGGCAAAGCAGTGAGTATCCCCTGCCTCAGTTTCCCTATCAGTGAGTGACGAAGAAGGAGATAAGAGGTTCCACGCTGGCCAGACACACCCTCGGTCAGAAGTCAGGCCAGGCTGTCCGGCCCTTTGCCTCTCTGGTGACCTTAGTGAACCTGCGATATCTGAGGAATCTTCTCTCATTCTGCCACCGCCCAACCTGTTCCCAGACCCGTTTGGGGACACACAGCCTGGCGTTGTGAGGGTGTTTTATTATCCCTGCCCCATGCTAGGATGAAACCACAACCTACAGATACTCTCTGGAACACCCCAACTTAGGGGGTTCTCAGTATGTCTGCTCCTCCCTCCTTCCCACGACACTTCTGGATGTTGGAACCCCCTACCTTTGCTGCGATACTGAATACTGAACTCCCAGGGAGAATGGGCTAGGTACCAATGACTGGGGAGTTAGATGCCCAGGACCACATACTTTGTGGACCACCATTTCCCTGCTCTGCTTGTTTTTCCTCAGCTGTCCTGGCTGATGGGAGGGAGCGTGGCTATCCTCAATGATCCCAGTGATGTCTGAGTTCATGCTAGGATTTATATCTCGCAAGCCGTCTGGGACAGTCTCAGAGTTGAGATCTTCCACACAACCTAGGCACCTCTTTAGCCTGTGCTTCCTACCCAGGCAGCCAGAAGGGCTTTGCAGGGGTGCCTCTCCTAGAGAAGGACAAGTAGTCTTTCTTTCCAAACCTCCTGGGTGTCCTCTGTTATCTGTTACCCTGGCTTACCCAGACTGGCGCCAGCAGTCAGAGCAGTTGCCAGCGCCAGCAGCGATGGCCTCTGCTGCCCTCATTCTTGCTGGGCTTCACCTTCACCACCTAGAAAGAGGAGACTCAGACCTGTTTCCTGAATCGACATTTCCGCCTCACAATAGAGTGCTTGCACAATGGAAACAGTGCCATTGAAGGCCCTGGGATGCTCTTGGTAGTGCTGGCTTGGCCTCAGCATAGCTCCATAAGGAGAGCACAGCAGGGAAGTCACAGATGTTTAGGAACACCAGCTTCAGCCGTGCCACATCTGGACAGATGCAGAATACATGTCTGGAGAACCAGAAAAGCTCAGTGTTCTGATGTGGGATCCTTGTTGGCTCTTGTGCTACCTGGTGTTCCTTCCATCTCTGGGGACAATACGTGGAAGCCCCATCCAGTTGCCCATGCTCTGGTATTGTTTCTCTCTAGAAGCCTGACCTACTGAGCCTTTTACAGGGTTGGGGTATTTATTCTGGGGTGAAATATCTCCAGCGAGAGGCTCATGTTTAGTGGCCATCCTCTCTTGGGGAGCGGGGCAGGTTCTCCTCCTGAACAGCCCTGGTGTTTGGCCTTCTTTTTGTTTCAGGATGGGGACACTTAGTGTCTGTGGTGGCAGCAACACCTGTCAGTGGGGATGCTTGTCACTGGTGTACGGTTGGGTCACCTTTTCTGAATCCGTGCATTCTTCCTGCAAAGTAGACTGTGAGGGGACAGGTGGCCCTGTTAGCAGCGAGAGGTGTGTCTGTGGCCCACTGGTGTAGATAGCTGCTGGGACAGCTGCTGGCAGCTTTGCAGTGGGTCAAGGGTGTCCTCTGTGGAGAGCGGTTATTGTGAATCCAGGGAGATAAGATGAGACCCATGCGAATAGAGTCACAGGTGAATGCCGATGAACTTGCTCTGAGGTAGATCTTCTTTCCCTGGCCTCAGGTGACCATTTCTAGGGAGGCTGACACCCCAGAGAAGTTTGACCATAAATGTAGGTTCTGGAAGGTTTGGTATATGAGCCGTGCGAACTAGCTGGGGGCTTTTTGGTGCCATAGTGGCTCTGGGGTTGCTTTCCCCTTGGATTTGCACTGGTGGCTTCCTGCTTTCCATTCATTCTGGGCAGAGCTAGGAAAGAGTGTTCAGAAAGGGGGCGAAAGTCCAAGTCTTCCTCAGCCAGGCGTGGGGAGGAGGCCTGCAGGGAGGAGGCCTGGATTCCGTGTGCAGTCCAGCTCAGGTGGGTCGGCCTGAGGCAGCTGTACCTGGCCTGAGTCTGTGGCTGAATGTGAAATGTGGCTGTGGAGAAATGTCCTATAAAGCAAAAGAACAGATGTGACAGACCAGAGTTTCCCTAATTGTAGAAAACGTTCTTCTCCTGGGGTGTCTGCGTGTGGCCAGTACAGAAGGCCTGAGAGGGGACTTTAGGCTGTAAGTCACCACTAATAACATTTGACATCGAAAGCCATTGTTAAGACTGTTTGGTGTTTGAGTTATAACCAGGGTTGTGATTCTACTTAAGCCTGTGATTAAAGTCCCCTGTGGTTCTACAGGAAGACAGGAAGTATTGGCCTGAGAAAAAAACAGTAGCAGGAGACAGACGCTGCACTGCGCGTCTCTCCAGAGTCATCTCTTCCCCGTGCACATTTGCTGCGATCACCAGGTGAGGAAACTGAGGCACAGAGAGGGAGGGGCACAGCTTGCTCAAGTGCTGGTGAGGTCTGTAGCAGAGCTCGGATTTGAGCTTGTGTGGTGGCTTGTGGCAGGGCAGAGCAGCTCCAGGGCCCCGTGGTAATCCTGTAAAGCTGAGTTTAGAGGGGTCGTGTGACATTCAAGGCACGTGGCAGTATTTCTCACAGGGCCTGGTGACATTCCTGTGAGATGTTCTTCTGGTTTGTTTTTGTGGCTTCTGAAGCTTGGGCTGTGGTGGGCTCCATCTCACAATAAGGATACCTCCAATACAGAGAAGTTTGGGGCTTTTCCCAAGATACAAGACTTTGCCTCTTTTCCTGTTTGCCTCCCATGTAGAAAGTGGACTTTTCAAAGCCAGGGTCTCTCTACACTCATGTAGTGCCATGTTCCTTGTCTTCGACAGCCTCTAGTGAGCTGTCATGGCACTGAGTGGCCATTGTGCTCTGCCTTCTCTGGGTCATTTGGCAGTTCATACCGAAGGGATCCCAGCTTTAGGGTCCATCCATAGTTGAGCCGAGCTGTGTGGCCAGGAGGGACCTCTGACAGCTTCTGCAGGGAGGGAATAAGACCAGAAAAAGAGTTTTTTTTTTTTAAGTCTTTGTTAAGATGTAATTCACGCACCACACTACCCACCCTTTACATATACAATTTACCACTTGTTAAACCATTCATAATCTTGTCAGCCATCACCATAATCTAGAGGATATTTCCAGAATGAGGCAAGGACCGGATAGCTGGTACCCCACTGCCTCTTTCCATAGCTGAGGCCACCACCATGCTAGGTTAGCTATGGGTTTGCCTTCTCTGGATTCTCCATGTACCTATAATCATAGGGTGGGTAGCCTTTGTGTCAGCTTTCCTTGTTCATTGTGGATGTGTTGTGGTGACATTTGTGCCTGTTGCGACCCCCCCACTCTCCCCTCCCCTTCTACCTCCCTCCCCATCCCTCCAACCCCTCCAACCCCTCCAACCCCCCCATCCTCCAACCCCACTGTCGTGGTTTACTTTGTGGACCATTTGTGGACCAGTGTCTTACATTTATTTACGTTTGTATTTGTGGGTACAAAATGCCACAGCATTCATGTGAAGGCAAGAAGACAACTTTTGGGAGTCAGTTCTCTCTTTCTACCATGTGGGTCTCCATCCCTAGGGATGGAATGCAGGCCATCAGGGGTAGGTGGCCACTTCATCATCAGCCTCTCACATGGTTATTGATGAAGTCCTTTGCTTGACAGGTTGCCTTCATTTTTGCCTCCTGTCCTTGTTTTGGTCCCAGAACCCCATCCGGGTCCCACATATGTCTGATTGTCACATCTCCTTAGGCTCCTCTTGATTGTGACCCTGTCTCAGACTTTGGTTGACTCCTAGAGATTGTTTGGTGGGCTGCAGGGCCCTGTGTTGAGAATCCTCTTTTGATATGTAGATGTTTTTATTGTAATCAGTCTGGGGAGATTGGTGGCTTGGGAAGGACAGCATTCTCAGTACCTGGGTTCTGTCTTTCAGTGTGACTCATTGCTGTTTGTGTACCCCTGGCCTAGGTATATTTGTCAAGAGGCCCCTGTGTCAAGGCCCTCCCTGCCACACTCTTTGGAAGGAATTTACAGTGTATAGCACCACTGAGGAATGAAAGGGGCTCTGTGCTATCTCCTTAAGGACCATGGACTTGAGTTATTTGGAATTCTGTGTAGATTTGGGAATTGTCTCTTCTTTATTTAGCCAGTTATTAAGCATTGATGTTGATTCGTACTTTACATTTTACCGTGTGATTCCACTTGATTCATTTCCTTGCTGTTCTTTTGCTGTTGCCCCTGGGTCCCATAGACACCACATCTCTGTGAGAGCCTGAACACATCACTGCTGTCTGGCCCACAGGCTGCTCGAGGTTCAGCCCTAGAGTCTGCCCATTCTATAAGGAGCCCAGGTTTCTTTCCCGGAGACCAGTATCAGAAACCCAGATATAGGGGGCAGTGGTTGCTACTGGGGTTTGGTTGCTTTTAGACCCTTTCAAATAGAAGAACAGGAAGAGCATGTGTGAACTCTGACTCCTGTGTAGCTGCATCGGTCCGTGAACGCATCCATGCATGGTCTTGTGCATCTATAACAAGGGATGACCAGCTCCAGTCTGGTCACCCCATGGATGGTTCTGATCTCTTCTCCTTGTAGATAGTACCATTCCATCTCAGCATTGTGGAGTTAGGCTCTTTCTCCCTTAGCCATTCATGTGCTTAATCCTTCAACGTCAGTACTCACAAGGTGGGATCAGAGCTGTTATCTTGCAGCACTTAGAGAGAGTTTTCTAACCCAGACCTTTCCCAACCTATGCAGTGGGTATGCACTTTGGGCCTGCAGAGCTTAGAGAGGGGCAACCACCTCCCCAGAGATGCTTCTGTGATTGGTTCTATGATAGGAGGGAGAGACAAGGAGAAGCTGTGGATGGGGACTCCCCTGCTGTGCTCAACAGCCTGGCTGTGGGATGAGCACAGATTGGGACATTCCTTTAAATGTGAGAGTGGGGCTTCACTTTTGAAGGAATCCCAAAAGTGAGACAGGGAGGAGGAAGACTGTCAGCTGGCTGCTTGGAAGCTTCGAGATCTTTGACTTTTAGTCCTGGCTGGGTCTGTCTCCTCTCTGACTCTAAACTTGCCACTTCAGTAGGGAGGAGTCTTTGAATGGTTTTCTGGGCACACAAGGTACACCTACTTGCCATTCAGGGAAGTGCCACACATGCGCTGTTGCCACCCATGGCAGGAAAAGGGAACAAAGTGGGCATTCAGCCTTTGCTGACTTGGGTTTTTGCTTGGTTTCCTTTCTTTATAGTGGACTCGATGGTAGTCACTGGCCTGTCCCAGCTGGCTGTTCAGGTCATCAGCTGCCGGTGCCTGTGGCAGGGTAGGGGGTGTGCACACACAGAACTGTTTTAGACAGGAATTGTGTAGGTTCGAAGTGAGCAGGGTGCAGGCTGAACGGATGGGCAGGTATGGGTGGACAGGTCCCAGCCCTGATGAGGGGCCTTAGAGCAGGGCTGAGGAATCTCGCTATTTCAGAAGAAAGCAGCCAACTGAACAGGCTGAGGAGATGCCTGGACAGTACCTCTATTTCACATTGCTGTCCCCTTGAACCGAAGAGAGACAGGATACTCAAAAGACTCTGGGCTAGGCTCAATGGCACTCTTCAATGGTTGGGATTCTATTTTCTGTGCTATGTAGGCTGAGCCCTGTGTGTCCAGGATTAGATGCCACCCCAATCCCTGATGGGCATGGAGGTGATAGAGGGGATTCGTGGTGTGTGTGTGTGTGTGTGTGTGTGTGTGTGTGTGTGTTTGATCTGTACTGTCTATATTTGTAGGGAGGGGCATGTACACTGCTATCTATACATAATGACATCTGGGTTTTTTTTTTTTTGATCTTAGAAGGATGTTTTGTTCTCCCACTGTTGAATACTGATATAGGGAGAGAGTTTCTGGTTTCATTTTAAGAAGCCCTGGCTCAAAAGATCCTAGCTTCATCTGTACATCCAGCCTTTTCGCTGTACATGCTTATCAAGGACCTGCTCCATGCTGGACAATAGACAGTGCTGAATGTCCCCACTGAAGGGTAGCATGGCTATGTGTTGCCTAAGAAATTAACTGGTAAGTGTGGCTGCAGTCCTGGTAAGCGTGGCTGTGTTAGTGAAGGTCTGTGGTCCTTCGTGGTAACCTAGCTGTCCTACCCTGCAACCCATGCAGGTTGCCAGGGCCTGTAGCTCTGCGAACACTTGGGATGGGACCCATGATGTCAGGAAGGCATACTCCGGATGGTCCATTGAGTGAATGATCTAAGGTCAGGGTGGAGAGATGGCTCAGCATTAAAGAGCACTTGCAGTTCTAGCAGAGGACCAGGGTTCTGTTCTCAGCACCCACATGGCAGCTCACAACTGTCTGTCACTCCAATTCCAGTGGACCTGATACCATCTTTTGACCTCTTTGGGTACCAGGCATGGATGTAATGCACACACATGCATGCAGGCAAAACACTCATATACATAAAATAAAAATAAATAAATATTTAAAGAAAGAAACCTCAAATTCCCCCCCCTCCCCGCTTTCTTTGTTGTTTCTGATTTTTTCGAGTCAGGGTTTCTCTGTGTAGCTTTGGAGCCTGTCCTGGAACTCACTCTGTAGACCAGGCTGGCCTCGAACTTACAGAGATCTGCTTGCCTCTGCCTCCGCCTCCTGAGTGCTGGGTTTAAAGGTGTGTGCCACCAACTCCCGGTAAAACCTCAAGTTCTTAAAAAAAAAAAAGACAGATAACTAGATAACTGGGCATATGTCCACAGAAGGCTGAGGCAGGGGGACTGTGAGTTCAAAGTCAGGCTTCACAGAGAGACCCTGTCTCAAAACAAAATTAAAAGAGCCACAAATGTAGCTCAGTGGTATGGCCGTCACTTAGCTTGTATGAGGCTCTGTGGTTCAATACTCAGTACAGACTAAAAATATATGAATAAATAAAGACATCCACTTCAGTCATTCTGTTTTCAGGAGAGGCCCTACTACAGCTCGCTGTCCAAGGAGTGCCTGCAAAGCCACAACCTGGTAGGCGTTTCTTGGCTTGCTCTGTGCCCATTCTTTTGTTTTCCATAGACTTCTAACAGGATGGATTAATCCATGTCCTAGCGAAGTTTTCAGTTAAATACAGGACCCATCCGGGTTTTGATGAGCTGGGGACTTGGGGAAGGGATCATGAGCTAGAGGAGATGATTTTTTTTCTTCCCTAGCCACTGCTGGGCATAGAGGGAGATGCATGAGTCATTTCCCAAGTCTGAGAAGTGGAACCTGAGGTTTGAGTGTGTGTGGGCATGGGTGGGAGGCTGGCTGGAAGCCCAGCTGTCCAGAGTGACATCCCTCAGCATAGGAGAAAGCTACAGTGTCTGTGCCCTGGAGAGCCTCAGAATATGCCTTTTTGGGGTCCCATTCTAGCTTCAGTGCCCGGTATCTGTAGCTTGTCCCTTCTTCACCCATTTTACCCAGGGGTCTGATTGAAGAAGGGAGGGGGTCATGTGTCATTTCCCAAGACAGTGCTGAGAGGTGGCCAGGGATGAGTGATGGTGATGGTGGGGGCTGGAAATAGGCTGGGGATGGGTTATAGGTCAGAGGTGTTGTGACCTCGAAGAACGTGTAACAGGCGTTCTTCGTAGGTCCTGGATCAAGAGGGAGGTGACATTTTGCTCAACAGCTTGCTGAAGAGTGCAGGGGTGTGTGAATCACTTCAGAAAGCATTTCCCTCAGAAGGTTTAAATACAGTTGAGAGGGGGAGGGTGTGGAAGGAGAGAGGGAGAGTGAAGAGTGGAAGGGAGGGACTCGCAGGTGCTGGAGGTGGGACTCAGAGGAATGCATAAGTTGGTGTCTGCTGTTGGTCTTCGGGGCCACTGCCCAACGGTGGGAGCGGCCCACGTGCGACGTTACCACACGCATAGTTGTCTTTGTGAAAGGAAATGAAACATGAGTCAGCCGCCCGCAGCACCAGGGTGGAGCCCCAGGAGGATGGCCTGGATGGCCTCCTACACCCCCTCCCCACCCTGCTGGGAGCCCCACTTCTCTCTGGATTGGAGGCAAATGGCAAGACACAAGGGCATAGTCGGGGTGGGGGCCGCCAAGGGCAGAGAAGCGACTGAAGTGTGTGGTATCCAAGCTGCTGGTTTTGGGAGGTCAGGCTGTGTCGGGTTTGGGCTGGGCCATCTGAGCATTGCTCTCTGAGCTGGACATCAAGAATTGTAACTCGCAGAGTGGATGGCCCTGGGACTAGATGGGATTCCCTAGGAGAGGAAGGCCCTGTGATCCAGGTCCACTAGTTCTAAATCTGCATAGGACAGTGAGTGCCAACAGGTGCCAGGCGCCTCATGTGACTGTTACATATCAGGGCTCGGGAGGTCCAAAGGCCAGCTCCCTAAGAGGAAGACAAACATTCCAGCCCCTTGAGACCTGCAAAGCTGTGTGGATGCGGGGAAGACTGGATGACTCCCAACATAGCCATGGGTGGGTGCTCTGTGTATATTGATGTATTTGGGTGGGGCAGGGTGGGTTGCTGATAGGCAGGAGACGGGGAGCTGGGCCCTGGCCAACTACTTTCTGGGCTTTTAAAATCCCCAGCTGACCTCCCACAGCCACGTAGCCAGCTCTGCATTTTAGGACTGGCCATCTACAGATGGGGCTGGGCACTGGGGTCCTCAAAGCTCTTAAGTTGCTCTTTATTCCTCTGGCCTCCTGCCTAGCCTGCTCCAGGCACTCTCCCTTCTCCCAACCCGGGGATATCATAGTGACACTTCCCTTAGCCCTACGTCCCTGTCACTTGGGCTAGGCCTTGGTTGTCCCACAAGGTGTGGGGAGGGTATTGGATTGAATGAGTCTGGGTGGCAGTTGTTGGCCCTGACTGACTAGTGCCCAAAGCCCTCTGCCCTAAGTCATGCCATAGTGGTGGGACCTGCAGCAAGCGGCTGCGCTTCCCGGAGTGCCTCTTGTTTTTTATCCAGAGTGAGGTTAGTGACCACAGAGTGCTTGCAGGCGCTGAGACACCATGCAGAAAGGGCCCACCCAAGCAGTGTCAGCTGTGAGACCGAGTAGAGCCTGGGTCTGCATGCTGGTGGTCCATAGCCATCCAGGGCAGCTGCTGGGTAGAGCAAGGTGCCTGCGATGGTGCTATAGAGGGGAGCCTTTCCACAGTATGAGACCTTCTTTGCAGCTACCAAAGCCATGGAACCTCCATAAAAGAAGAGTCCTGGATGCTGGGGAGCCCTGGATGTTGGGGAGCTCTGGATAGCAGAATCTCTGCCCTAGGTAGCCCAAGGGCAGATGGCAGTATGGGGGCTGGGTTGATTGGGCCCAGGGAGAGATACCTGAGGCCGTCCTAGGCAGAGTGAGTGAGCCATTCTTTTATAGAAACATCTGCAGGGGGGCAGGGGGGCATGGAGGAGGCTGCCATCCCCCTACAATAACCTCAAAAGGTACCATGTCTCCACAGTGCAGATGAGGAAGTGGGTATCAGAGAGGTCCCCATCTTGCCTTTTGGCAGGGCCCACACTCTCGCCATCCTGTTACCCACCCTGTTTATGTATTTCCAAAGCTTAGCCCTGTCTTCGCTCTTGTTCATGGGCATGGGCCTTGAGGAGTAACTCTCAAGTCTTCCAATGACCCCCTCTCCTCAGTCTTCTGGGTGACCCCCCCACCATGTGCACTCCTGAAGGTCCCCTTGTATCTGCCTGAACCTTTTCTTTCCCCTCCCCTCCCCTCCCCTGGGAACCTCGTAGCAGACAATGTCTGCATGGTTGTCAGCCGGTCACATACTATCCCATTCCTTCTTAGGACCTTCCCACCGCTTATTATATATAGCACGAAATATTTCATAGTAGGAGATGCCACAATCTCGTAGATTCTGTCTGTGGTTTAGAGAGGTTAGGTTCCTTCCCCAAGGCCAGATAGCCAGAAAACTGTGAGGCCAGTAGCTCTGAAGCTAGTGTGTGTCCCCACTGCTGACCTGAGTGGCTGAGCCAGAGACTGGTGTAAACCCAAGGCTGTCATAGACCTTACCAGTGTGTGTCCCACTGCTGACCTGAGTGGCTAAGCCAGAGGTTGGCGTAGACCTAAGGCTGTCATAGACTTTACTTTGGAGGAGAAGAGGGCTTCTAGGAGATGCTCAGACACCAGTTATGGATGCCACCACTGACATGACCTGGGGTAAAAGGACTTTACTGCTTTAAACCTGAATTCACTGACCTCCCCAGCACAGTCAGACTGTTGTGAGTTGTGTCCCATAGAAAGGCCATCCCCACCCCTCACTATGAGCTAGGTACAGTCACATGCATCAAGTGACATTGATAGGCTATCAGGGCTAGCCCCAACCTGAGGCCTGGCCAGTTTGCCACCCCTTCTTCCCACTGCAGTAGGGGCTACGAAGGCAGGTACCTCCTCCCTTCTGTGCCCAGCAGTTGGCCGAGGGCCTGGGACAGACATTGAGGACACTGTAATGTCTGAGGAGAGCCCATTGGTGCCCGTTGCCTGAGTACAAATCCTGTCCCCAGGGCCTGGCTCAGCAGGCCACCGGGGCTTGTCTTGGCTGTGCAACAGGTATAGTGCAGTCTCTGTAGAATCCTGTTGCCAGGGGATGGAGGCCAACTTCCCCTGTCAAAACCCATCCCCAACTGCTTACTTAATTGACAAATAAGTATTGTTCCTTTAAGGTAGGCGAGGGTGTATTTTTTTCTTTTGTAATTGAGTATTTAATGGTAGGATTGAAAATAGTCCAGGGTGTTGCTGCACTGACTCAGAATATTCAGCAGCTACACTGGGGCCTTGCTCATTCATTGTGGGATTGGCTGATGCATAGGCTTGGGGGTGGAGGCGGGGAGGGGGAGCTTCAGCTGCCTATGCTTGTCACGGCATCCCCCCCCCCCGCGCAAGGGACTTAGGGTCCAGCGGTTTACATGGATGCTGTAATTGGTTTTCACTTCCAGGATGCGCCAGGCTGCAGGAGGGGCTGGCTTCCTGCCTTGTTGCCACCTCTTCCTGACACAGGAGTTAGTCTGCTGTGTTGAGTGTGAAGGATTTTAGCAGCAAAATGAACTCGTTATGACCTTTTTTATCAAGTATCTCAGAATTGCTTACATGAATATTTTGTCCTAAATTCCGTGTAATTAGAAGATAGAACCCCCTGCTCGGCCATTATTTTGGTTCACCAACATAACCTAAATTAGAGCTATCTCTGCATGTGTTTTCAAAAGAGGAAAGCGTTTGAATAACGGCATGAAAGGAATTGATTTTATCTACTGTGCTCTCAAATGCCAGAAAATAATGGAGTTGCTTAAGTAACATGGACGCTTGTTACCTCTGTTCGATTTGTTGGTGTTTTCTCTTTACCAGTAACAGAAAGGGAATAGACTGGAGTGTTAGGAACTCCGACTTCAGGGACCCAGGATTATTCGTTGGCTCCTCACCAGTGTGTTCTTTGTCCCCAGACCTTGAGTGAGAACATCTCTCTTCCAGGAATGCTCTCCCAGCAGACAGTCTCCCGTGAGTGAGGCAATATGATGAGGAAAGGGATGTGTGGCTCTTTCTGCTGTTTTTCAGTTGCTCATACTTGTGGGGCCTACCCCATGTGGGGGCAGGTTGGCTACTCCTTCCCTATCCTCTGAGGAGTGCCCGTAGGGCAGGTGTAGGTGCATCCACCTAGAGTTGCCTAGAGTGGTAGGGCGGGTCTTTAAGAAAGAGATCTGAGGGGGAGATAGCCCAGTGGGTAAGATGCTTACCGTGCATGTGTGAGGATGGAGTTCGGACCCCCAGCACCCACATAAATCAGAGAGGGAATGCAGCCCCCTGTAATTCCAGTATGCAGGAGGCAGAGACAGGCTTGAGCAGGCTAGGTGGTGTAGACTAGCCAAATCAGTGAGCTCTGGGTCCACTTGAGCAACTGAAGAAGACACCTAGAGTCAGACTCTGGCCTCCATACACACAGGTGCATACCACAGCTTGTCTGGGGAGCCTGGCGCCTGCCTGGTCAGCTTTCCTCCCACCTGGCTGGCCCCACTCCCTGGTCCTTCCTACTGGAGAGAGGCAAACATGGTCTTATCAGATGGGGCTGGTTGGGTGGATGGGGGAAGGACAAGAACCAGGACAGGTGTAGAAAAGCATGCAGGTGGAGGGGCCAGGCATGTGTAGGCGTGCTTGGGGTGGATGGCTTGAGGCATAAGTGGGCAGGTGAGGGATCAGAGGGAGACTTCTAGGTCTTCTGGGGCTCCAGGCAGAGGAACAGTTATTCTCTGGTTCAGGAGAGACCTTGTGGGCAGCTCTAGACAGGGCAAAGTTAGACAAAGGGCAATCAGTGCTGATGGGACAAGAGGCCTGGGGCTGGAGATGGAGGCTGTGGCTCTTCTGGTCCCTCATGAGGCAGCATTTCCTGGGAAAAGTAGAGACTCCTGCCCCTGCAAATGCAAAGGCATAAGGAACCAGGCTGGGAGGGAGTAGACGGGCTCCCAGGTTCCCTACTTTGACCATCTTGTGGTCTGCTGATGTGTGTACACACCACACAACAAACCTTTTGGTGTGGATCTAGCTCCCAAATCCATTCTCCTGTGCCTATCTGCTACAGGTCACACAGCCATGGAGCAGAAGAGTGAGATGCAGGGTTCTATACCCTTGCCCACCAGGCCCCAGACCCAGAAAATGTCCCCTTCCCTGTGTCAGACACCAATTCATGGGAGACCCACACTCTGCCTCCAGCCCCTGGAGCAGTCCAGAGGTGATTCAGGCGTGCGGTATCAGCCAGTGGAGTAGGTTTTAGCCTACTTGCTTTCCCCTCTTCCCACTCTGTGTCTTTAATGCCACATGAGATGGGAACACTGCCCCCCTGCCCCGTGGACACCTGCATAGTCCATCATGTAGATCACTATGTTGTCAGTGTAACAAACATCATCTTCAGACAGCTGGGGACAACTTGCAAGAGACCCCTGAGATAGGGCCTGTTGACTGTTGGCATTCCTTTATAGAAGGGAGCAAGGAAAGCCATTGGACCCTAATCGGGGATCCCAGCCACTCCTGCACTTCCCAGCCAATGCCGCGTATGATTTTGCCCTAGTTACAGGTGGCTTTATGTTCTGCGAAGGGGCCCTAGTATATTGGGAACGGAAGGCTAACTCTAGGGGATTCTACCTTTGCAACTGTGGGGAAGTCACTATCCATGCTGAGGTAAGACTTTCCAATGTGTGGCTCTTTGGGGGTGACCCATGTCCTGTTAGTGAGACAATAAACTCATTGATTCAGTAAGTTGGACATTGGTGGAGTAGTACTTTGGTCTGTCGTTAGTGCTGCATCTGGGGGGAGCAGACATTTGGCTATGTCTTCTCTAGAAAAGTCTGTCCAACAACCCTTTCTTAGCAACCATTGCAGGCTGTGTACCTGGAAAAATGAGGTGACACCTGATATTCGGGCCAATGGTCCTTAGGGACACTGGGTTCTCAAGGGCGGAGAATTATGGATTCTGAGAAGAAAAGGGGGCTTCTGATTGAGACAGCCCAGCCCTTGTGGGGCATCAGCCTCTGCGCAGCCATGGGGGACACCTCTTCCTGCCCCTCCAAGAGTCCCCTCCCAGCCTTGAGGGGAATAGCTGTCTGGTTTTTTTTTTTTAACCTTTGGAATTGGGAGGTGAGGCTCACGGAGTTGTTCATTTGGCATCCTGGGACCTTTTCTCATGGTGCCCCACCACCTCTTCTTTGAGTTTCCTTGCCTTACATTTGACTCAGCTGCTGTCCGTCTGGTGGAAGACCAGGAGCCTCCCTTCTCTGCATTTCTCGTGAACCTGTTCATCCGGCCCAGCTGGGTCTTCATGCTTGCTTTCTTGAGACCTACCCTCCTCTGGGACTTAAGGCCAGACGTTTGGGCTCTGGGCCCTTAGCCTGGAGGGCTGTGAGTGGCTGTGCTGCGGGAGCAGGAGCTGTCTCTGCCGGATAGAGAGAGAAGGCCCCAGTCTGGTGCCAGGTGTGGCCTTGGAGCTGTGGTGTGATTGTGGACGGAGACATGCCAGGAGGCAGGACCGTGTTACAGTTGGATTTTCATGCTTCAGAGCTTGGGTTTTCCCAGAGGGAGAACAGTCTTAACCCCGAGGCCTGTGGACTTGAGACAATGTGAGTTTGGAAGCTTGCGGAGGTCTCTCCTCCTCTGTCTTCCCCCCTTTCTTTTCAGCCAATTTTCTTGAGTAGTTTTCATTAGGACAAAATAAATGCACCTTTTTTTTTTAAATCTGAAATTACTGTCTATGACAAGTTTACTTGAGAGGCAAGTTTTGTTCTGCTCCAACTGTTGTTTGTCACCTGTCTCTACCTTTGAAGCAGAGAGCGGTCTGTTGTGGTCGGATGTGTTTATTTTTTTATTTGGTTGTTCCCTTTAGTTTACTACGGTTTGACTGTGGTAGCCTTTTTCTGGTAGATGTGAATGACTCATAAGATGTTTGGGGTTCTCTTGCTGCTGTGAAAAGTGGGGCCAGGGGATAAGGTTGTTGGAGGGAGGGGAAATGGGGATGGGTGGGGAGAAAATAGAGTGGAGACGGGATGGTGGTAATGGTGGAGGGAGGCACCCCTGGGCTCTAATTATAGAAGGTTCAGGACTGGTCTAGGTAGTCCTGGCCTGGATCTATGAGCTAGCTGCTCTTTCTTTCTTTCTTTAAATTAATTTTTTAATTTTTATTTTATGTGCTTTGGTGTTTTGCCATGGGTGTTGGGTCCCCTGGAACTGGAGTTACAGACAGTTGTGAGCTTTCATGTGGATGCTGGGAATTGAACCCAGTCCTCTGGGAGAGCAGCCAGTGCTCTTAAGCGTTGAGCCATCTCTCCAGCCCTGAGCTGCTCCTTCATCTTTCCTTTGGAACTCTGCAACACTGTATAGTTTCAGATTTGCCAGCTGCTGGGTCTTGGTTTATGGATGCTCTGGGTGTGATGTGAGGTTCCTTGCATGAACCCATCCCAAAAGCATAGGATAGGGGACCCTATGGTGATTTGGCCTTGGCACAGCGCTGAGTTCATGGAGAGCAGCATTACTTGAGATGGAAACAGGAGCTGAAAGTCAAGGCCACAGCTGTGTGGACTCAGGAGATCTTGAAGCACCAACCCTTGCCAGCTCTCAGACTGGATTCAGGCCGGGCCTGAGGGAGGAGTGAATGAGCCAGGGGAGGTGTGCGTGGAAAATGCTGGGGACAGGAAATGGGGAAGGTTCGGCTGTGGACTTGGCATTCACTGAGGTGGTGTGAGGTCAGATCAGTGTGGTCCAACACCTTAGGAGAATCCAGAGCATGCAAGCAATAGACCCTTGGAGATCCTTGCCCGTAGGAGTACAGGGCAGATCTTTCTCCTGTTGAGCTGTGTTGAGTTGCATGGGAGTGAGCCTCGGTACACTGGGAGCTGCGCACTGTGGGATACCAATGCAGAGCTGGCTCTTGACTTTTCCATCTAGATATTTACATTGTTAAAGAATTAATATCGCCTAGCACAGGATTGCCTGACAACCCAAATTTAACCAGTGAACTTTGTTCTTTGACATAAGACTCTGGGGAAAGTGGGAACATTTCACCCATCAGTCCCTTGCAGT
Organism: Dicrostonyx torquatus; assembly: GCA_028555095.1. Classification (NCBI taxonomy): domain Eukaryota; kingdom Metazoa; phylum Chordata; class Mammalia; order Rodentia; family Cricetidae; genus Dicrostonyx; species Dicrostonyx torquatus. Next base: position 2,222,841 of record JAQHUG010000146.1, on the reverse strand, counting down.
GAGATAGCCCCACCTATCTCTGGGTTGCTCCATCCTGGCTGTGGCTGGACAAAGGTGTGGGTGGATGTCTGATAGGCCATGTTGGGAAGGGATTCCCCAAGCAGGTGGGAGGGGCAGGGTTTCTCCTTGCCTCCCAACTGTGTCTGGCCACCAATGACCTTTCTCTCCGTAGCCTGGGCTATGCTTGGAAAACTTGCTGCTTATGACATGAATGTCACTGAAGCCCTGACAGAAGAAGAGATTGTTTAAAGAGAGACTGTCTCCTATGGCTGTCCTTCATCTTTGTTCATGTTTAGAATCCACATGTTACAGGAATGGGAACTAAAACTGACCTCCATACAAGATGCCAAAGACTTTCACTCCACACTTACCAAAGGAAAGGCCAAGGGACAAAGAACTGCCAGGCTCAGGACAGTTCGGGACCTTACATCCCATAAACCCGTTGAAGAGGTATTTTTTGTTTTTTTGTTTTTTTTTCCCCCTTGAAGAGTTTATCTAATTTTTTTTTGTTATTATAAAACCTCAGGAGTCAAATATCGGGGTAAAAACCTGATTGATCAGACAAGCGTCAGAGAAGCAACCAGCGACCTCCTTCCTCTCTCCTTCCCCTGATCCAAAAGGGCCTGCGAATCTTTCTAAGCTCCTCTTTACTACTTTCTGTGTCTCTCTATATGTATCCTGAGTCCTCCAAAACCTCCATGGTTAATTCTGGTCCACTAGTCACTAACCCCACCCCCTGATTCAAGGTTAAACTTTATTAACAGTCAGAGTGTCACTATGCAATCAAATATCCTGTAACATTCCCCCATTTTTATCTAAATAAAAGGACAAGTTTTTAACTATATACAATAAGAACAATTATCAGGTAAAAAATATATTCATAATGTCCAGTCTATTTGTATTTAGCAAATTTGGGAAAAGTAGTCTATTATCTATCTTATCTTGGTGAGTTCAGAGTTTTATATCTAAACCACTTTCTATCATAACTTGTATTAATAACCTAAAAAATTATTTTTAGACCTTAAGGCATATTCTTAGACTTAAACTTTTATATTTCTCTAGCTTATATACTTTACATTTTTTTAAAAATATTTATTTATTTATTATGTATACAGTATTATGTCTGTGTGTATATCTGCAGGCCAGAAGAGGGCGCCAGACCTCATTACAGATGGTTGTGAGCCACCATGTGGTTGCCAGGAATTGAACTCAGGACCTTTGGAAGAGCAGGCAATGCCCTTAACCTCTGAGCCATCTCTCCAGCCCTATACTTTACATTTTTTTTGTGAGTTTCTTTTCTAAATTAGTAACAAGGAAACCGTAACTATAACTGTCTCATCTTCAACCCCTTTAGAGACCTGAGAAGGATATAATGTCACCTGAGTAAATAGGAAGTGCAGATCAAACAACTTCTAAAACTCTAGAAACAACAGAGACATATGACTGCTTGGATAGTCAACCAAGTTTCCCCTGCAAAGTTGGGGAATCCATCTTTGGCCTACAGGCCTAGAATATCTGAGACACTTTTCTGTGAAGCAGGAATTTTGAGGACTTGTCTTGACAAAGTTCAGCATTTGCCTTCTTTTATGTCCTGCTTGTTCAATTTGAGCAGCATACTGTCAGCATTCAAGGTAAGATCAGTTTCTTGCCCAATGGATAACTTTGCCACAGTGAAAACAAACTCCATATGGAGGTTCTTTGATGCCCATCATCCTTTTTCTTTCTTTCTTTTTTTTTTTTTAAAGTAAATTGGTTCTTCCAGGAACAGATGTGTCTCACTGTCATGAAAAATCTTATTTTATTAAAATGTCTTAAATGCTATATTCTGTAGGTCTCCAAAGTGTTTGAAGACCATCTATCTAAACTTATCTATCTATATAGACCATCCATCTATCTAAAATATATCTCTCTTTGACCTTGAAAACATACCTAATATGGCCACAAATTTGATTTTTATAGATGACTAACTACTAACCTGCATTTCTTAATTATCTGAAATAATTTGTCATAATTTTCAAAAAAATAGAACTTTGTATTACATTGTTTAATGTGATACATAGGTGCAATACCTGAAACAAGAGTAGAAACATATACAGTACAATAAAACTAACTTTAACTTTGTATCAATATACAAAAGTACTTTAAACAAGAGTAGAAACATATATACATTATAACAAAAGTAACCTTAACTTTGTATCAATGTACAAAAATACTTTAAACAAGAGTAGAAACATATATACAATATAACAAAGATAACCTTAAATTTGTATCAATATACAAAAATACCTTAAACAAGAGAGGAAACATTTATACAGAGTAGCAAAAGTAACCTTAAATTTGTTTTAATATACAAAAATTCATACCAATGTAAAATATGTGAAACCAGTAGTTGATTTTCTTTTTTTTTAGTTTAAAAGTAGACTCAGTAATTCACCTTTCTTCTCCTATTATTACTATTCTTTGCTAGTTTCCTCCCTGAGCATGAACAAATAACAGTTTGCAACCAACTTCCCTAAATGATGATCTATAACCCACCGCATGGCGAAAAACATCCTTCCTACCTTTTAGGAATGTGGGCATCGTGTTCTTAAAGTTACTTCCTGTTGTCTGGGAGACGACGGCATCTTTGGGGAACTCTGAGAAATTGAGATCATGGTCAAGTTCTGGGAGAGCTAGCTGTTGTCTAGTCTTGGTGTTATGGGAAAATGTAGGGCTTATCTGAAGTCCTGGCTGGGGTAGTCTGTTAGGCTGGATGGCCATATGAAGAGTTTATCTAAGTTTTTTATTATTAATAAAACATGGGAGTCAAATATCGGGATAAAAACCTAAATGAAGATTAAGTTAGGTTACTGAAGCCCTGGAGGTATCCCAGCTATGTCTACTCTTTCCAGCAGCCCTTATGCACAGTGACCACAGGTCAGGACAGGGAGGAGCTCTAGCCCTGCCACTTTCTCCACCCCCTTAGTTTCCATCCTGGCACCATCTGTTTCTGCCCAAGCCACCTGCTGGCCTCCAGGCTAACACCCACCTTTCCTTGGCCTCACCCCTGGGTGCCAGCTTCTCCCAGGCTCTGCCTGTCAGTGTGAGTTGTGGACAGTGATCGCACTGTGAAGTTTATACAAGGAGCCAACCGCCAGCCTTTACTCTAACTCTTGGGTCCTCTACGAGGTACATGAGGCAGACTAGAGGTTCTGATATCTTAGTAACTTAGAGATGGATCAGGGCTGTTTCTGGCTGTGACTGGAAAGGAGATGGCTGCCCTAGGTGGCCCTGTGACAGGAATGGTGTTCTTGGTCTCCTCTGCATTCCTACTCTAAAGTAAGACCCTCCTCACACTGGCTCCTCTCCCAGATTATCCTTGTGGGACCCGCTTCAGCTTTCCAAGACCTAGGTGGTAGGTCAGAGCCCTTTGGTGGGCTGTCCAGTGGTTGCCTGGTATCTATTTAGGAGGCCTCTGAGACTACTTTCCACTCCTCCTGCCTCCCACTCCTTCCTGCTTGGGCTCCACCTGGCCTTGGTTCCTTTACAGCCTTCAGGGGCTGAGGATATTCCGGGGCTGTGTTTATATGGGTTGTGTCTGTGGCTACCTCTTATACCAGAAATTACTTCAAAATATTTATTAACTTATTGAAGAATGTCCACAATAGCCCCATTACATGTCGGCATACACAGCACAAGTTCACTTACAAAAATGATGAGGAAAACAGTGAAGAGGGGCACCAGCATCCCTGTAGCTCTCCACAGGGTCCCCTGTGATGGGCCAGGGGGAATATGACCATGTTCACCTCTGAGGGTGTTCTGCTATGGACAGAGGTATACGGGCACCTCAGCCCCTGTTGCCATTCTCTTGCACCTGAACTCAGAAATTAGCTTGCTGGGTCATTGGGGCTTTCAGTCTTACAGGGACCTCCTTCCTGATGCTTTTCATGGTCCCCTGTGGTTGTGACTGCACACACACACACACACACACACACACACACACACACACGCACGCACACATGCACGCACACCACTTACTGTGCCTCACACCCGGGCTCACACCTTGGCTTGGCCCCAGAGGCGTACTAGAGCAGCAAGGCCAGATTCCATCTTCTGCTTTGTGATAACTGTGGCTTCCTTCCCCAAGTCCTCTTTGTTCATTTATTTAAAATAGTGCGTGCCATGTCTAAAGACAGAGAAGAGGAACCAGGAACACTGCTGCCATGGGCTTCACTAAGGCACAGCCTGAGAAGTACCAAGCAGGTGCTTGTCTCCAGCAGGGTGTAGTTGGCTTTGAATTGTTGATGGCTGAATGGTGTGATATTACCTATGGCTAATTCCTGCCACCTCTACTGCCCCATGAAATCTGGTTGAGCCTCCCAGATGAACCCTGAGCTGCCTGCTGTGTTCTGTGTCCACCACCTGTGTTCCGTTTCGTTTCCTGAATTTTTTTTTCCACTTTGGTGCCTGTCCTGGAACTAGCTCTTGTAGACCAGGCTGGCCTCGAACTCAGCTCTGCCTGCCTCTGCCCCCTGAGTGCTGAGATTAAAGGTGTGCGCCACCACCGCCCAGCCCTGTTTCCTGAATCTTGACCACTGCCTTCTCTCCTCTGTGGGACACAGGTCACTTGGGGGAACCATTGCCTTCTTTCTTCTGTGAGTCACAGGTCACCTGGGGGAACCACTGCCATTTCTCCTCTGTGGGTCACAGGTCACTTGGAGCCCCATGCTATGCTTGGAATGAGATGATCCTTGACAAAAGATGCCTCTGCCATTTCCTCTCTGGTTTGTTTTGGTAAGTAGACCCTGGCCATTCCCTTCCCTGCACATCCACCAGCTGGCTCTTTCCCTCGGTGGTGTGGCCTTCTGTAGGGTGGCCCTCCTTGGCTGTCACTGGCTAACCCTTAGGCCAGAGCACTCTTCTTCTCACTGAGTCCTCTCACCTCGACCTAACCCCAGCACTAAAGCTCATGCCTATACCCCTGGCATTCTAGAGGCTGCGGCAGAAGGATTGCTGCTAGTTTGAAGCTAATCTGGGTACAGAGTGAATTACAGGTCAGCCTGGACTCCAGCATGAGATCTTGTCTTAAACACGGACAATTTAAAACAAACAAATGAACGAACCAACAGCACACCTGACATTGCAGGTGCACCCAGAAGCCCTCCTAGGAGGTTGTCTGCAGTGCTCCTGAGCAGTGGCCCTCACACACTTTTCTGGCTGGCTGGAGCCGCTCCTGCAGTCTAGCTCTCCCTGGAACAGTGTCTTCCTGCCACCTTGCCCTCAGGCCACCAGAAGACTCTGCCTTAAAGCCAGCACCGATTGCATCATGCAGGCTTTAGCTCTGTGGGCTGTAGGTGTCAGGCGTATCTGCAGGGCTTTGTAGTTCCCTTTCAGTTTTTCTCCTATTTGTGGGACTTGAGTGTTAAAGCAGAAACCACAAGTGAAGGGTGCTGAGGGGTTCCTGGCTGCCAGGCAGGTGGGAATTGTCTCCTTGCCACATGTTGTTTTAGACATATAATGTTTGGTAGCAGTTACACTGGTAGTGCTGAGCTTGTACATATTCAGGGCTCAGTCTGCGTGTGGGTCTAAGCCCCACTGTGTCTCAGGCTGCCATGGCCTCTGGCTAGAGCTGAGCCAAGCTGAGAAAAGCAGGAGAAGCTGGAAGGGAAGCTCATTTGGTGGCTCACAGGTTGTTTACCTGGGAAGCTGTTTAAGGCTGGAGTTGGTTCAGTTATGGGGATCACTGGACTATCTCTCAACTCTACCTGGCTCCCCACCCACCTGATGCTAGCTATCTCTTATTGATAAGTATTTTGAAAATCCCCAGTTGTGGGTTTCTCCACCAATGCAATAAGTTGAGTCCTGCTGAATTAATGAACAGAGCAAAGCAACTCCCAAGTTATCTCAGAAAAGATAGGAGAGAAATCACATGACAGGTCTAGAGTCCAGTTTTTTTTAAAAGCTTATTTATTTATTATATATGTACATGTCATAAGAAGGTTCCAGATCTTACTATAGATGGCTGAGGGCCATCATGTGGTTGCTGGGAATTGAACTAAGGACCTCTAGAAGAGCCAGTGCTCTTAATCTCTGAGCCATCTCTCCAGCCCTAGAGTCTGGGTCTTAAATACCCTGTAGGCATGATCTTGAGCAGCTGTGGGGGAGGAGTCATCACTTGGGCTTTCTCAAAGGGGGCAGAGCTTGAGTGGGGACTGGGGTGGAACTTCCAACTAAACACTTGTGTCTGGTTGTATATGGGGAGACATGAGCAAACTTCTATTCACCTCAGAATCAGGCATGGACAGTAGACCAAAGAAATGATCTAGTGTAGTGAGCCAGTAGATTTACTGGGGTTACTTACAGGAGCAGGGGAAACTCAAAGGCATTTGCACCATCAAAAAGCCCATCCTAGCATGGTGATAACTTAGAAAAGCTACCACAATGGGAGTTCCCTGCACAGCGCAGACAGCTTGACCAGTTGCAAAGTCTCCACTGCCCAGAAAATGCTGCTTCTATCATCTCCAGGAGGGGCCTTGCCAATCTTTTAACTTTTTGAACTGTGTAAGTTTCATTAGCTCTGGGTGTCACAGTCCTCCCTCCTCCCTGCAGAAGGGAGTGTTTCACATCTTCTACATAACTCCTGCAGAGAGATGCACACTGGGAGATTGGCCAGGTCCACAAGCCATTGGATCCAGTTGACCAGTCAGTGTGCCCTGGGCACATGGAAGTTGTGCAGGGGTCTGGGAACATGGCCCGGAGTCTCCAGGTGGTGGTACTTGATCCAATGCCCTGATGGGCCTTGTTGACTATCAGGTGTCCTACATGTGCCTGCCACCATGAATAGAGGAGCCAGCTGGATCTCTGAGAAGGTGCTGGTCATCCTGGGTAGACCGGCCTCTGACTGAACCGTCAAATGGCTGTCCATCCTGTCTTGGTCTGATCTGAATCTCATGATGTCTTCTTAACTGTGAGCCTGACTGGGAGAGTAAGACACAGCCCCTGTGACCCCCAGGCACTGTGACTGTTCACATTGGGCTTTCCTCCCTGTACCCATGGCTGATACTGTTCTTGTAGACTCTCTGGCCTCAGGTCTAGCACAGAGCTCAGGTGGGATGAGAGGGTGAGTGGCAGGCAGCATGTGAGTTCGTTCTGATTTCTTCTGTCTCTGTAGCCTGGGTTTATATAAAACACCCCTGGGCTTTGCTCCCTTTCTTCAGGATGTGTGTTCCTCAGGCCTTCAAAAGTGGAACCCTAGTGCTGGTTGCGGGGCTGAGGTTCTTGCTGGCCTGCCCAACCATTTAGTGGCTCAGTAACTCCTAGGACCATTGTGGAGGTCTTACTCTTCATAGATACATTGGTCTGGGATAGAAGGTGTGTATAGCTACCTGCATCCTGCCTGGTTTTGTAAATGTTTATTGACATGCAGCCATGCCTGTTGGCACTGCGACAGGTAACTGGGCAGGGGCTAGATGGCCCCCATCCCACCTGGCCACTGGGCTTCACACAGCACCATCTGTGAAGCCTTGTGAGTGCAGAGAGCTGCACGCTTTCAGATCAAGGGTGGTGCTACAGTTTACTTTCTGGAATGTGGGCTGGGGAAGGGAAGCAGGCTGTATCTAGGAACTGTAGAAGGTGTCTCCTCCAGATGTCTCCTTGGTTCCATCCTCCCTGTTCCTGGTTGCTTGGAGGATGACTGGAATTGGTAAAAGAATGCTTCACTAGTGAGGAATTCTTGCATAGGTTTCCTGTTACTGAGTGTTGTCACTTAGGTAATAGGGGTTTTTGCTTAATTGCCTGCTGAAATGCAGGTTTTCTGTGGGCTCTGTTTTATTAAATGAACCCGTGTGTGGCTGCTCTGTTAGGTTCCCACTGAGTTGTCTCAAAGGCCGAGGGACCTGTGGTGGTTGTGTCAGAGAAGGGTTATACTGGGAAGGATGTCTGGGCTTGGAGCTCTGGAGTGTGTTGGGATCAACTTATATTGCTGCTGTAGGACCTTTTACCCTGCCTGCCTTCTTAAGCCTCAGTTTCCCCATCTGTTAGTTGGACTAGCAATAGCAACCCTCAGTGTAGTGACCAAGACTAAAGGAGATCCAATGCATGCGGGTAGGAGATGGATGGTTGGGGAGCTTGTTCTTGTCAGTTGAGAATGGGGCCAACAGGTGAGATGCTGGCTGTCAGGCAAGGGGGCAGACATCCTGGAGTGACTGTACTTGTCAGTGACATTCCGACTGTAGCTGCTTTGCCAAAGTTGCAAAGAGGGTTGTGTTCTCTGAAAACTGGAGGAAAGTTCCCCCCTTGGAGTCAGACCACTTGGTTTCAGGGACTATGGAGGCTTGGGGGAGGTGAGAACAGTGCTGGGATTTTTAAACATGCCATAGTCCCCACTGCCTGGCTCAGCCACAGGACTTCTGTCTGGGGTCTGTGCAGTGAGCCTGGAGTGTTTAATTTGGGGCTCACAGTTTCAGAGGGTTAGTCATGACCATCATGGCTGGGATCACAGCAGCAAGCAGGCAGGATGGCATTGAAGCAGTAGCTGAGGGCTTACATCTTGATCCACAGGCAGAGAGCACTAACTGGGAATGGTGTAGGGTTTGGTTTTTTTGTTATTTATTTTTTTTTTTAAGACAGGGTCTCACTATGTAACTCTGGCTGTCCTAGAATTCACATGTAAATAAAACTGGCCTCGAATTTACAGAGATCCCAAGTGCTGGGGTAAAAGGCATGCACACCATGCCCATATGGTTTGGGCATTTGAAATCTCAAAGCCTGCCCATGTTACACCTTCTCCAACAAGGCCAGCTTAACATTCAGGTCCCCAAGTCAGGTGCATTTGAGCTCCTATCAGTTTCGCAGCTTACAGGACCATGGTATGAATCTAGAGTGCAGGAGGTGGCTTCAGGGATGCATATTGGTTTAGGGAAATGTGCTGGTTGGTAGCTTTGTGTGCATGTTGGGGTTCTTGTGTCTGTTATTGTTAGGGCAGCCAGCAAGCCATAGGTAGGGTTGGAATGTGGATTAGAACCTGTCTTGCCTATTGATCCTTGACCCCATTTACCATGCAAAGTCTCAGAACCCTCTGTTGCTCCACCCTCTTCCTTCCAGTTGCTTCATGGTATTTTCTTGGAGAGAAATATTACTTGCCTCAGACAGGCCACCAATGACAAAACAAAATAACAGTTCTGCCAAAGTCCAACCTGGTGAGCCAATGAGTTTATTGGGCTTACTTAAGAATATGGGAGAAGAGTTACTGCCTACAAGAGTGTGGGTGACCTCTAAACTGCTACGCCACCCAAAAGTCTCTGTGAGCTGGAAGCTTGAACACAAGCAGAGTCATTATGTACTTGTTGTTTTATGTGCATGAATGTTTGCCTGCATGTATGTCGGTCTGTGCTCTGCGTTCATGCCATGCCTCTAGAAACCAGAAGAGGACGCTGGATCCTCTAGGGGCTGGAGTTTACAGATGGTTGTAAGCTGCCATGTGGGTGCTGGGAATTGAGTCCAGAATAGATGACAGTTTCTCCATAACTGCATAAAAGGAGTCTCCCTTTCAATTAGGCTTTGCTTCTCTGTATATGCTTACTCTTACCTCCCAAGACCAAAGGATCACCTGCAGCTTGGGCTGAATTACTTATAGCTAGGGGAGGAGGGAGTTGCTGCAATCTGAGGCGGGGCTCTAGGAACCCTCTTCACCCTCTTCTGTGAGGGAAGATCTTTGCAAGTATTCTCAGATACTCTGCTGATGGCTGTTATGCTGAGGGGCCGGTGTTTTACATGGCTGACTGATGTGGTTGCCTGACCATGGGAAGTCTAACCCCCTTCATGTTCTCGAGGCTTAGGGGCCACCTTCCCAAGAAGACAGAGCTTTGGCTGAGGGCCAGGTGGCTCAGTCTTGCTCTGCAGCTGGCGGCCCCTGGGATTGTTATGCAGGAGCAAGAGTTGGCGTCCAATGGGAAAGAGGATGTGGTTTAATCCCAGGATCTGTGGGAGAGCTACCAGATAAGGAGAGCTGAAGAGTGTGGCCAGGCCTCAGCTTGTGGGTCGTGGGTTATAGATCTGTGTATCCAAACTCAGTCTGAATTCAGAGCGGAGCTTCGGCTGGAGGAAGGTGAGCCAGAGCTGTTCTCAGGCCAAGTGCTGAGACTGGCAGCTGCTTTTATTTTCTTAGTCCTGGGCTTGGAAAGGGAAATAAAGCCCTTTGTGGTTCCCAAGTCCGGAGTTCTCAGACACTGCCTCCTTTGTGTGTCTGGAAGCCATTCAGGGCTTGCCAGTGCCGTGTGTGGTAACACTCCAGGGCTCACTTGCGGGTCTGGGCAGCTGGCAGCATGCCACCCGAGCTGAAGGAGCCTAGACAGCAGAGAGCACCCACTGTCCTTCCCTGCTAAGGCCTGCAGATCCTAGATCATCAAAACCTTTGGTGCCAAGCCTAGCTCTCAGGCTGGCAATTACATGTGTCCTTGAAACATGCCCCTGAATAGTTGTAGCTGGGGGTGTGTTTAAACACACCTCCTTCCAGATAGAAGTGCAGGAATGGCCCAGCTGATGGCATGGCAGAGTGCACTCTGAGTGTATGTCACTTCCTTGAGGGAGTCTGTGACTTATGGGGGAGGGGGCATTGAGCTCCAGGTGGCATCTGCTCATTTGAGTCTGCCTTGTCTTGACAGAAAGGCACACACCCCTCCAGGTCAGTCAGTCAAGGCAGAGTCTGGTGCAGCCTTGGGAGAAGTCTGAGGAGGGATGGAGAGGCCACCTGAGAACCTAGTGGCACCAAAGGAGCCAGCAAAGGAAGTGCCCCATCTCAGGAATTGCCACTGCACTACACAGAATTTGATAGGACAAAGGGAACGGGTGTGAGGGAGCTAGCTGCAAGGAGGGCTGGGGTGCATGTAGGGGATGTGAGGTATGCAGGGGTCCTGTGGATTCATGAGAGGGCCCTGCTGTAGGGAGAATAGCTAGGCTATAGGCCAAAGAGTCACCTCCTTCCATGACCTAGGGGTGGTGGTCAGTTGCACACAGTGAAGTTCGGAGGGGCCTGTGGAGGATACATGGCAGCTGAAATCAGGGTAGCAGGGGAGACTTGAGCACAGTGTTGGCTTGGTGGGCAGTGCTTCTGCCCTTTGCATCAACACCCAGCCTTGGAGGTTGAGGTGCGGTCACCCTGGGGCGGTGATCCAGCCAGCAGGAGTTGCCAGTGTGGGGGTGGCAGATGCCCCTCACCGGGCCATGTTTACTAAGAAGGTCAGAAGAGACCTGTCTCTAGTGACTTGAGTTTGGTCCTTTGGCGCTGAAGCCTGAAGAGTTCATCTTTTTGAGGGAACTAAGGGCTACCAAAAGGAGAGCGGCGGGGCTGGGAAGAGGCCCTCTGGTTCCCCTTACTTGGGGAGAGTCTACGCGACCTGGTTCTCCCTTCAGTACCTGTGTGAACAGCTCAGCAGGACCCAGGTGTGGAGCTGAGCAAGTGGCTGGGAGCCTGAGCTCCCATGGGTAGCCAGCCTGCCATGCCTTCTTTTGGGTGGTGGCAGGCTGGATGCTGGGCACCTTTGTGTGCTTTCTTCATTTGCTTTCTGAAGCTTAGTAGAGAAGTTGACCTTAGTTCCAAGGAATTCCAGAGTCTCAGACTGGGGAACCCTCTTGAGGGAGCCCTCAGGGAGCTAAGAACTCCATGTAAAAGCATGCTTCCTGCCTTCTTCAGCCTCTGTCTGCTCAGGTGCGTACCCTCCTGCATCCACGGCAGTCTCTCCCCCACCCCTCTTCTCTGCAGCCTCTAGCAGCAGAAACAAGGCTGGGCATTCCCAGAACAAAAGGAGGTCAGTGTCAGGTTGCCGACACTCTACCTGCTTTGCTCTCTATCTTCCTTTCTTCTTTTTCGCTTTCTTTTTATTTTTGTGTGTGCACCCATGTGCTTGTTGTGTGCCTGTGCATGTGCAGAAGCCAGAGGAGGACATCAGATGTCCTTTGTCACACTCTACCTTAGTGCCTTGAGACAAGGTCTGTCATGAATACTAGAGTTAGGCTGGCAACCAGCAAGCCCCAGTGCGCCTCCTGTCCCCAGTCCCCGTAGCACCAGGTGGACTTGTCTTTTACATGGGTGCTGGGAATTTGAACTTGGGTCCTTATGCTTGTTAGCAAGCCCACTTACACACTGGGTCCTCTCCCCAGACCCTGATCTTAGTTTTCTCAATTAAAGCCATAGGTGCCAAAGTTCCTGGAAGTGGGCTGGAGTGCTCGTGTTCATTGAGGGAAGGTGGTTGGAGTTTTACAAGGCAAAGCCTTTTAAGATGGATAAATATAGTTTATGTCCCCAAATGCACCCTTAAAAGTACTTAGTACATTCTGTGGTGTGTGCATCTTACCATAGTAAATAAACTGCTGGAGCAAAGATATTGGAAGGCACTGCGGGGCATTGGAGAGAGACTCCCATGAAGTCACTCTGAGCCAGCACCCTGGTGAAGTTGTGTCTCTTCTCATACCTGTTTGCTATCTGCATTCCCTATTGCAGTGTGGATGTTTTTACTTTTAAATGTTTGAGCTTTTTGTGGTTGTTTTTTTTTTTTTACATTTGTCTAGCAGTCTATGCTTTTTTACTTTGTAAATTTATTTTTCAGTCTCTTTAAAAATTTTTTAGATTTATTTATTTTACATTTTGTATATGAGTGTTTTGTCTGCATGCCTGTGTGTACACGATGTGCATGCCTGGTGTCTACCTGATCCCTTGAAACTGGAGTTTCAGATGGTTGTGAGCCACCATGTGTGTGCTGGAAACTGGTCCTCTAGAAGAGCCGCCGATGCTCTTACCTCTGCTGAGCCATCTGTCCAGCCTCTCCTTTCCATCCCTCAATGTAGACCATTATTTCCTCTCTGGTAGCTTGCTGTATATGTTTTTGAGTTTAATGTCCCTTTGGTTCCCCTGAAATTCATAGTTCCTGTATGTGATATATTTCCATGTGGCTGGCATGTGCTCCCATCCTGAGTGACTGCTTGCCCCACCCACCACACTGTCTACAGCTGGGTGTAGGTTAGATTCCATTTCCCTGGGGGTCTGCTTGCACTCAAAGGCCCTCAGGCCCTCTGACAGGCTGCTGGCCTCCCCTGTTCTGCAGTTCAGAGCAGAATAAATTCTTTTTTTTCCTTCTTCCCCCACCCCCACTTCTTTTGATTTGTTTCCCTTTCTTTCCTGATAGGATCTCATGTAGTCCAGATTGGCCTCGGACTTGCTATGTAGCAGACTTTGAGTTTCTGATCCTCCTGCCTCCATCTCCCAAATGCCAGGATGACAGGCAGATATTGCCACAGTACTGGGGATTGAACCCACGGTTCCATCCACGCTGGGCAAGCATTCTGACAACTGAACTATTTCTCCCTGATATAGGCAATGTCTGATCTATTCTGACCGGTCTTACGGGATCCTCCATTAGTGAGCATAGCTGTAGGCCTTGATGGCCAAGGAGAGCAGGAGCCTTGGGGGTAGGCAGGCTTATCTGTTACAAGTCTGTGTCCAGGCTGTGATTTGTCTGTCCACCGAGGGCTTCCGTGCTGCTGCCCCAAACAGGAAGCTCTTCCCACCTTGCTGCACTGAGTCCACCCAGTTCACTCCCCCGGTTTTCCTTGCGTGAAAACAATCCTGTGGTTGACTGGGCCTAGGCCCAGGCCTGGGGTCAGGCCCTCAGCATGTGTCATCTTGAGTTCCCAGAATACTTTGGCCTGGTCAGGATTATTTCTGTTTCAGAGGCAAACATCTCTGCTCGGAAAGGAGGTGACAGTGGAGCAGGTTGGAGCTCAAGCATTTCACTGTGCTGCACCCTGGGGCCCCAGTGTTCTTGAAGATGCCAGGGTGGGGTCTGTAGATCCTGACCTGTAGCCCTAGACCTGGAGCTGTATAGTGGAGCTGGGCCCTTCCCTGCCTAGTTAGCCCTGATATCGCCTGGGAATGAAGCCAGCTGGACACTGGGGAAAAACAGCCCTTCCCCTGCCTCCTGGGGATTTTGAGGGTTGCTATGGCTCTCCTGGTCCAGTTAGGATAGAGGAGGGGAGAGCAGGCCTCCAGGGGGTGTCCATCATTTGGGACACTTTGTCTGTTAATTTACATGAGCTTTGTATGCGGCACACAGCGTGTAATGTGACATGGTACCAGGCCTTTGCCCATCTTTTAAGTCCATTTCTGAGAGGGCTTTGTTGTGGGAGCTGAGTCTCCAAGACCAAGCCAGTATTTGATAGCGAGGGGGGAAAGATGGACCGACAAAAAAATGGATGGATTCTGTCCCTGCCCATTTTTTTTCTTATTTTTTTTAAATTGTAAAAAGAAAAATTTACATTAACTCCCCTTGTTTCCGGCCCTCCCGCTCCCCCACTACCCCACCACCCTCCCCCTGCTTCTTTAAGATGGGGCAGTATACCCTGCCCTATGGGAAGCCCAAGGCCCTCCCCCCTCCATCTCGGTCTAGGAAGATGTGCATC
>JAQHUG010000146.1:2090590-2197570 GCA_028555095.1 Dicrostonyx torquatus | reverse complement strand
TGTGAACATAGGTGTGTGTGGATAGGTATGAACATAGGTATGTGGGGAGATAGGTATTAACATAGGCATGTGATGGGTAAGTATAAACATAGATGTGTATGGGGGATAGGTGTAAACATAGGTGTGTGAGGGGTAGGTGTGAACATAGGCGCGTGGGGGAGAGGTGTGAACATAGGTGTGTGTGGGGATAGGTGTGAACATAGGCATGTGGGGGATAGGCTTGGACAGAGATAGACATGGACTTGGATGTCCCCACATGATACTTCCCCTCTGAACATGTGACTGTTGCCTGTTGCCTCACAAAAGCCAACCCTGCCCTGTGCAGGTAGGATGAGGGAGCATCAGGAGTCTGGGAAAGGAAGGGCCTATTCCATGAACTTGGTTGGTTTTTGTGACTCAAGCAGTTTACTCAGAATTTTCAGAGCTCCTTTGAGGAATCTGAAGCAATCTGTCCTGTTACGTACTGGGTCTGTGGGAGCACCTTGGGATCCTTCCCCTCGTGGCTCCTGCTGGCCAGCTTCTGATCTGTGAAGTAAGGAGGATGTGGTTTCAGCAGAAAAAGAGCATTTGAAGTCACCATCCAATAGCATCTCATGTTTGGTCTTTCTCTTGACTTCTGTGTCCTCCTGGTGAGAAAACTGAGGCACAGATGACTAAGTCTTCCTACCACATGGTGGGAGTAGTAAGAACTTAAACCAGCCTGGCTAGCTCCAGAGCCCGTGCTAGTGGCCCCGATGTGAGATAATGTCACGGTTGATGCTCTGCAGGAGCCGAGGCTTCTGAGAAGCCAGTACAGGAAGAGAGTGTCAGTCCTGCTTGCCCAGAGCTGGTCACTGTGAATCTGTAGAGCAAGTCCAGGCCAAGTAAGGCTGCCTGAGTGCTCACCCTACTGTGGAAGAGTTTGAAGGTGCAGCGTGGAACCAGCTAGATCCCATGGGGATGAGGCAGTGGGGGACTTAGGGTGATGGATCATGAGGAAAAATGTCTGAAAGTGTGTCCTTGGCCATTCCTCTGTAGGACAGCATGGTTGGTATCCTAGGATCGTTCCCACAATTCTTTTCTCAGGCTTGCCCAAGGAGCTATCTCATCCTGCTCCTTGGTCACTCCTAAGGTGTGCATTTACCCTGACAGTGTGGGGGCAGCTCTGGGCAGGTTTGTTGTTTTTGTTTTTGATTTTTTATGAAAGATTTTGAATATACATAGAAGCAGAGCAGAACTGTCAGAGATGCCTGTCGACTCTTAAACACCTGCTTCTATAGGAGCAGATTCTAAGCCAGGCTGGCTTTCGCCCCTCCTCTCCTGGGCGTGTTGGGCGAAGCCCAGCCAGCACTCTATGGCTTCATCTGTAAATATTTTAGTAGATAGCTCAATGTTTTAATGACAAAAGCTGAGAAACCAAGATGGCAAGTAGAACAGCAGACAGCTTTTCCTGGATTGCAGCAGAGACCAACTGGAGCTCAGATTTCCCCGATAGATAGGCTCATGATTTTTGACAACTTTGAATTGATACTCATCAGGGTCCGGGGGTGGGAACGGCTGGTGTATCTCCTCAGTCTTTTGGTGCCTTCTCTCTCTATTCCTGCCTTCACCCCAGGTGGATAGCTCACCAAAGCTGGAACTACCCCCTAACTCTGTGAATCGTGTCCTGTGGACTCCCCACATCTGCTGTCCCTCCTCAATAGTGGTGGCTGTGACTGGTCTTGGGGACAGACCTTGATGGTATTGCTCTGTGTTGCCCTGAGGCATGCTGTCCCTGAGGTTACAGCAATCATTAAGTGCTAAAGGGACTCTTGCCAGCCAGAGCATGGCAAACATGGCTCTGGTGGGCTTTGTCTTTCTCCCCAATTCCCTCTGCCTTGCTAAAAACCATTAGATTACATTCCTAAAGCTAGTCACCAAGGTCTAGTCCCTTATTTGGCCACTTCCTCCTTCTGAACTGACTACAAAGGTTCAACTATCAAAGTATTGAAGTCCAGCAATCAAAACCTTCCTTTGGCTCACCTAGCTAATATGCCCTCTTAAAATTAAGCTCCTCACCCTAACACGGGATTTCTCCTTTTACCTTTATAAACTGTCATTTGCCTATGGGTCACACATGTCTCCTCTCATCCCAGAGGCAATCTTTTGTCATCCCCCTCTCCAGTACAAACACCCCTGGTCCTCTCTCCCTTGTTCCCTTCCCCTGCTCCCTCCTCCTCTATCTCCTGTCTTTGTCTCTTTCTAAGTGCCCTTTGTCTCTAGGGTAATTAGATGTCCTTTGTGCTGAGAGCTTGGTCTTGGGGCATCCTGGGAGAATACCACTCCTTTCAGTCAGTCCTTCGGAGTACTCACACTGGTCATTTTTGTACATCTGTTGTTCTTGCTCATTGATTAACCAGTGAGTTTCTGAAAACATATTTCTCTTTGCTCTCTGGTTGTCTTGAGGTGTGGTTCACGTGGGAAAAGCTAGATACACAGATTTCCCCGCCTTGGGTCACAGTTTTAAATATGAATAGAACATTTCACCTGAGACCAGAGAGGTAGGTGCCTGCTCCGCTATGTGTTTTAGAGCTGTGTCATCAGGAGCCCTGGGAACAAATTGTGATCATGGGTTTATGACCTATGTATGTGATTATAGTCCTGCCTCTGGGCTGTAGACGCTTCAGCCTTGACTTCTTAGCCTGCTCCCAGTAGGACAAGATGTTCGAGCCCCCTCATTAAACACCTCTCACCCTGCTGCTGGCATGAACCATCTTTCAAGGCAGTTCTGGCTCTTTTCACTGGAAGTCATCTTTTGAGGACAACTGAGGATTACAGGGTGGTCGCTCTAGCTGGCAGCCTTCATGCCTTGACTATTACAGTCACCAGGGCTTAGGAAGTTTGAGTTCAGACAGGTGACTCTGTAGGAGCAGACCTCTAGGACTCCTGGGTGGCTTTTGAACCTCAGGGAGTCTTTACTGTGTCTTCTACTTGTGACAGTTGGTTCTTGGAGGCAGGCAGCACCAACCTTACTCAGTTGTTTCATCTCACGATGATATATGCAGGTCTCAGGAGCACTTGGGAGGTAGAGGCAGGAGGATCGTAGGATTGGAGGCCATCCTGGGATACAGAGCTAAAGACCATTGAAACAAACACCAAAATCTACAAATACCCTAATGCCAGCTCTCAGGAAGCAGAGGTGGCTGTGAGTTAGAGGTCAGCCAGAGCTACACAGTGAGACCCTGTCTCAAAAATAAACAAAATGCCAGTGTCACCACCAACCTTGGGACCACCGAGCCAGTCTGTGTTGGGTTATGCTGCTTTTGCCCTCATGAGGACATCTCACTATAGAATTATCAGTTTCTTCATTGGAATGCCTCTTGCAAGGTTCCTCCCCCTTCATGGTCCTTCCATCAAGGAGAGCATCCCACTCCCGATGTTTATGGAGATTGCCTTTGTTTTTTGCTTGAATTTATTTTGACTTTATTTCAGAGTTGGAGGAAAATTGCAGAAATAGCACAAAGCGTTTCCACGTGCTCTTCGTGTGGTTATTTCCTTTCCTCAAAGTGTGGCTCTTTGCCACACTTATTTGTCAGTGGTTCTTAGTCGTCAAGCCCCCCTTCCCACCATCTAGCTGTCTATACGTTTATATATACATGTGTGCGCCCACCCATTTGTTTATCTCCCACCCACGTGTCCATCCACCTCTCATCTGTCTGTCCATCCACCCACATATCCATCCATATCCCCCCCACATATCCATCTCTCATCTGTCTACTCATCTCTCCACCCACATGTCCATCCATCTTCCTCCACCTTTCCATCCATTTACCTACACATCTATCCATCTCCTACTTACCCATTAATTCTCCCACCTACACATCCATCCATCTTTCACCCAATCACACATCTATCCACCCACATCCATCTCTTGCCCACCCACCCACCCACCCACCAATCCATCTCTTATCCACCTACCCATCCATCCATTCATCCATCTGCCTGTCTATTTATATGTTTTTTCTGAGCTACCTGATGGTCTGTTTCAGATGCACTGCTTCTGAGTTTCAAATACTCTGCCGTGTTCCCTAAGAGCAAGGCTATTCTCTTCTCTAGCCACAGTGTGCAGTGATCAAAGTCAGGAAATAATGTTGCTATGCCATTATCCGGTGTGAGCCTCACCATTGTCTTATTAATGTTCTTTATAACAAAAGAAAGTTCTGGTCTCAAGTAGCCTCTCGAGGCTCCTTTTCTCAGCCTTTGTTTCCTGAACTAGGCATTTTTCGAGGCATGTGGGTCAGTTGCCCATAGACTGGGTTTGGGTTTAGATGTCTACTGTTGCTTAATAGAGACTCAGGTCATGTGGTTTTTTTTTTTCCCTGAATGTCTCAGACATGATGGTGTTTCTTGAGTGCCAGTCAGGAGGGACAAGATATCATCTCATCTCATTCTGCAATGCCAAGAGTTCCTTGTCAAATTAAATTCTTGTATCTATCTAAAATTACTGTGCTGGGGTGTAGCTCAGGGCAGAAGGCTTACCAAGCATGTTCAAGGGAGGCTCTGGGTCCCTTGTGAAGTGCTGGGGGAGGGGGAAACAGTCAAAATAAATCAAATAAATAAAAAGAAAATGTTTACAGTAGCATAAGTCTGTGGTCCCAGCACTAGAGAGCCTGAACCAGGAGGTCCCCTGAGCCCTGGAATCCAGCGCCAGCCCAGGTAACACAGTGAGACCCGATCTCAAAAGCAGACAACAGTGAATGGTTTACCTGGCTGCACTATCAAGTTATATCCAGAGAACTTGGGTCCCCTCCCACTGGAACTCTCTGGAATTCCAATTGTCTTCTAGGTTACTAGCTCCTTTATTGATTTTTGTGTTTGGTCATACCTTCCCCTGTAGATAAATGTTAGCACACTCATACTTTGTGCACACTTGTATTCTGTTCTGGCAGTCACTCTAGGCTGGCACCAGAGATAATCCCTGGTCTGTTTTCTGTCTGTGTCCCTAGTCAGGGTGTGGCTAATCTCCTAGTTGCCTGTTGGTGACTGATTATACCATCCTGAGCCTTTTGTACTTGGTGTTAGTAAGATGCAGCTCTTCCCAGGCCATCTGCACCCTGTGGATGGGGTGGGACCTATTTTTATACCCCAGGCTTGATGTCTTGGGTGTGGTGGGTGCTGAATTACTGAAGAAATCGCAGGAAAGCCTGGCAGAGGTGGAGTTTGCACAGAGAAGCCTGTGCCTCCTCCCGACATGGCTTCCATTACATTTCCCAGGGTAATACAGTGTTATAGAGTCTTGAGACACACAAATATGTTTTGGCTGTCACTCAGCCCATACAGGTGTGTGCTGTCCTGGTCATTCCTGTTCCTCTTGGTCTGCAGGGGAAATACCATGTGCAGGGTAGAGAGAGCTGTAGGCTGGCCTTGGGACCTAAGCTTCCAGCTCTTATTCCTCCCTGGCAGCTCAGCTTTTGCTGTTTAGGGCCTTGGCTCTATCCATAAGTGCCTAAGTGATTAGTGTTCCAATTCTATTTAACTCTCGGCTGTACTTTCTCTCTGACAACAGGCTGTCTTTCTTCACCGAGAAGAAAAATAGCCCAAGTGCACAATAGGTTTCTTCGGTGATTAAAAATTGAAGGGTACAGATATTCCCAGGAGGAAATGACATGCGACGGAGAAGGTACAACAAAATATACCTTAGCTACAGCCCAAGGCAGGGGCCTGAGCTTGTTAAAGATCTAAGTGACTGAATGGTGTCCATTTGCAGCAAGCCTGAGATGCGTCGCACTGGATTGTCACTTGTTGGACACAAAGGCGTCTCTTCCAGGGCTTTTGTAACTGACTGTTTATTGTATTTATCGATCTCTCGCTGCGTGCAGGCCCTGGGAAGTGGGGTTTGCCATTGTTGTAAAGCATGCACACGGCCTCCACCCCAGAGCAACTCGGCATGGACTTGGATTTTGGCGGGGAAAGTGCTTCCGGACTTTCAGGGGCCTCTTGGGTTTTGGGCTGGGCTGCAGAGTTTCTTATGGTTTGAGCTCTTCTGAGTTGATACCTCCCTGGGGTCGTTTCTGCTGACACCTCCCTGATCAGGCTCGAGGAGACTCCCCTAGAGGCTGTGCTTTGTCTCCAGCCACTGCCACCTGTACAGTAGAGTAAGTGGGTTCCCAGTGGAGGCAGCCAGTGGCTAGCAGTGATTCCTGAAGCATGTGACTCCAAGGGAGGAGGCTTTTGCTCCATAGCCCTTGATACTCCTGGCAACCTGCTTCCTGCTCAACACGTGGGGGCCAGAGTGACTGACTCCTGCCTGACTTACAGAGGAAGCTAGTTGGGAGGCAGGTGGTGGCCACTTACCCTTCAGGGCATGACGGGTGGATCTTGCACATCTTGCACACAGGGAGGTCTGGGGTGGCTGATCCAGATGATTAGAGGTGAACAGGCCTGCCTCACGGTCAGTCTTGGGAAAGCAGAAGGCCTGGGAGCCACATGAGTGCCGCCAGTGTTTTGAAGAGTTGAGGCAGCTTTGAAGCCAGCTAGAGACAGAGCTAGGTATATCCCTGACAAACGTGCCTGGGCCCACTCCTCAAGACCTGGGCCTGCAGCTATTTGTTGGAAGGCCTGGCCTCCTACCTCTGCCTCCTCCTATAAGTTAAGTGCTGTGGAGCTCAAAGATAAGCCCCAGGGACAGAGCCTAGATGAGTCTGCTTCTGTCCCTAGTGTGGAGTGGAGTGGAGCCAGTGGGAAAAAGAGGTCAGAGGTGAAATGGGGACAGAAGGCTGAGATGAGCTAGAAACAGTCCTATACACATTTTTTTTTTTCCAGGAAAAAAGGTGAAGTTGACCCTTACGAAAAAAATTAAAGATCTGACGGATTAGGTCCAACAGTTTCATATTTTTGTCTGTGGGCATGACTTAGTGCTTTTCTAACATATGTGAGGCTCTAGGATCTATAAACAGTACCATGGTGGGAAAGACCCCCAAGCCTTTGCTTTTCTAGATCATTTCTATTGCCCACTAAAATACACTCTGAAGTCTTCATTGCAATTGACATAATTGACTCTAAGACTTCTCGTTGCCCAGGATAGATGTTTTTTAGTACAGAGGCTGAGCCACTCACCAAAACCCTGGATTCTGCCTGTAGCTCATATTTCAGAGGAAAAATTGTTGCTGTTCCTAGGGCTAGGGCTCGCACTTCTGCAATATTGGGGCGAGATGGTGAAGTCATAGGCTGTATGTGCTCATCTCTTGTGTCATGCTGAGGTCTAGCAGGGTGCTTTGGGCAATGACAATTGATATTCATAGGGGTGTTCTAATCAGGAGCCACTGTCCATCTCTGTGACCTCTTTTTGGACTCCTGCTCCATGAGCACAGTGTTAGCTCCCAGGGTTATGAGAGGGTGTCATCCTATCCTTCTGTGGACGGCATGACCGAGGGGGGTCTTGTGTTTGCATTGAGAGAGAAGTCACTTGGACTAGCAACCTTCTATCCTTTGCTGCTCCCAGTGGTCCCCCGTGGGGAGCCTCATTGGGCTTGAGGGGTATATAGTTTAGCCCCATGGAAGGCAACTTTTCACATCGGCATCCACCAACTGGACTTTATAGGAGGTAGAGATGGCAGCTGCTGTCTCATCTGTATGGTCCAGAGCCTGGCAGCTGCAGGGTGCTCAGTACACATCTGGGTAGCTGGCTGGATGACTCAGCAGATCTCTGGCTGTATCAACCAGTGCTGAGCACGTAGATGGAATGGTGGATAATGGGATGAGTGAATAGCTGGATGGAGGTGCTGCCCCACCCACAGGCATGCCTTTCTGCACATCCTGTGGGGCCTTACTAGTACCTCCCAAAGCCATTTTCCAGTGGTGTAGTTTCCAGGCGTAGTTTCATCTACTGCCTTTGTTCCCTAGCATGTGTACCCAACCAGAGCCTCTGGGGCTCATCTCACCCTGCTGGTGATGGAATAGTCCTACCTGACCTCCTGCCCATACTTAGCAGAAATCAGTATCTAGCAGTGAATTTGATATTCTGAGAAAGTTTGGCTGCTGGTGCCTGGTTGGAGGGACATATCCACAGAGCAGACACCTAAATAAAATTGTGTATATGGAGTTTTGTATATTTGAGTACCACATGCGTGCCTGGAACCCATGAAGGCCAGCAAACTGGAGTTACAGATGGCTGTGAGCCACCATGTATTTACTGGGACTCAAATCTGGATCCTCTGAAATAGCAGCCAGTGCTCTTAGGTGTTGAGTCATCTCTTCAGCCTTTGCCCTTCGCCTTCCAGACCTTAGGGCAGACACTTTTGAACATTCACATCTCAGCCCAGTGCTAGCCAGGTCTTCCGAGTCCAACTCTTGAGCATCAGAGGCAGTCTGCCACCTTAGTCCCCCATCTCATACTGAAGAGCCGTGATGGGTGAGGTCTGGAAGCCAGACATTCTGAGCAGTAGTAGTTCTTCCTAGAAACACATTTCTTTTTTTTCCTTTCATTATTAATATTATTATTATTATTATTATTTTGCATCCAGGAAGAAAAAAAAAACAAACCTTAGGGCACCACCCTAGTCCTGTAACTGACTCCCTCCACTCAGTAACATGTCAAGGCCAAGCAGCCTGTCATGTTAGAATGTGAAACATCTAGAACTTGGCCGCACACTGCTTGACTGCAGAACATTAAGCTTGGCGTTGACAGTTCATCATGCAGTAAATACCACCTCCGTGCAGAGCAGTGGACAACTCAGTGATAGTAAGTGCTAGGAAAACACGCAGGTTGTGGTGGACACGGAGAGCAAGACACCCCTTAGTAGAGTGGCCTGGGAAGAGGAGAGCTTCACACAGCTGCTTCTCTGGGGCTGATGGCGAAGGGATGCCCTGAGCTTGGGAGGTGACTTGTACCCGGTCCATTGGGGAGGATAAAGCATTGTCTTTAGAAAGGTCCTCCAGGATAACTGGACGGGTAAATTGGGAGCAGTCCGTTCAGGTGCCCAGGTGTGCAGCCCAGCCTGGCCAGATAACAGCTTTCTCTTTCCCTCTGGGTGGCTTCTGTGTGTGTGTGCTCCAGCTGGGTGGGGAGAGATTTTTATTTAAGGCTTATCATTTGATTTTTTTTTTTTTACCTCTGGCTGAGGCTGGGCCTGTTGCATCTTGTGCCAAAGGGACTCCTGCTTGAGAGATCTGCTTTTACAGTTTTAAAAATAGCTTTGAAGTTGTTTTTCTTCCCTGTGGGCCAGGAGCCATGGAGGCTGCGCAGCTTGAGCAGGCTGTGACCGTAGGCTGAACTGAGTATCTCCTCTATGTCCCCTTGAATCAGTACACTAAGAGAGAAGGCATAGGTTTCTTTGGGGTCAGAGATCCATAAATTTCCTGCCCTTTGCCTTCTAGACCCTGGGGAGACCACAGTCTGGATGAAGTGGGTGGACAGGTGGCCCAGCTGTGCCAGGCTCCCATAGTCAGCTGTGTTCTGCGTGGCATACTTTACTGTATCAGGTCCCTCTGACTTCAGGGGCTCACACTCTTAAGTTCACTTTCCTCTTTGCTTTGGCTATGTCTGGCAGTCTCCACATGAGGTTGGGTGGGGGATAGGAATGTCTCCTCCTTCTTAGGGTACCTGAAGGTTGCTATCACAGGTGACCTGGCATTTTTAGACTCACGTATATATAAGGGTATACCTCGACACAGAAAGAGTCTGACCTCTCTCCTCCACACGCATTTTATGCGGTGGGAATTGGGGGTGGCTCTTGTCCCCCAGGGACTGTCCTGTTCCCTCTGGTCCTCTACACCTGAGTCATCTTGTCTTCCTGGTAAGTGGGTTGCTGATTTGCTTGCATGGCTGTTGTGTGAGCAGAAGTCTAGAATTGGTACTTCTAAATTGTGACACTGAACCCTTCTTTTGAGGTACACCCTTGGAACTTAGAAATTTTGGGGACTGACTCATCCTCAGCAGCTGTTCTCACTCCCCAGCCTTCTTCAGGCTCCATGGCCATCTCTGCAACCTGGGTTATTCAGGGACCCTGAGAAGGAAGTGCCTGGAGTTGGTTATGGCCAGTACTGCGCATGTAAGAAAAGCTAGACCCCGGGCTAGGAGCTGTGGCACAATATTGGTGGCATGCGATAAGCAGTCTCACAGCTGTGCAGCATTGACTCTGTGGTCTAATGTGCTAGGCTGTGGCTTTTGCCTAAATCCTCTCTTGTGACTTAGACACAGGCCCTACCTATATGGCTTCTTTGCTTGACTGAGCCTATGAGAGCCCCCTGTGGAAACTGGGGGACAGGACAGTCAGCCACAGCCTGGCCTCTGAGTTTGTATGCATCTCTGTCCTTGGACAGGGGGGCATAGGAGAGCAGGTGTCTTCCTATTTTACAGCTCAAGGTTATGTGAGCATATTTTAGGATGGCATACCCATTGCTGCTGGTGATGCCCTGTTGATTAGATTCTTTCATTACTGGGTGTTGAGAGAGTCTGTGTAAGCATTCATTGTCTGAACTGCCTTGGTTCAGGGGAGTCCTGCCTCTGTGTTTGGGGACATAATTGGAGATGACAAGAGAGTTAATATGGGAGGACTTTTCCAGTTGTGAGGAGTCCCTGCACCTAGGAAAGCCATTATGCCCACCAAAGGAGGGCTTCTTGTTTTGTGACAGAATACTTCGAGGCTGGAAAGTCCTCTGTGGGCCTCTGTCTACTGGGGACTCCTTTGCCCTGTATTGTTATCTCAAGGGAGAACATGATAGCTAAAATCTCAATTTCCCCAAGAGAATTCAATTCCTCATCCTTGGAACCTGTGCATGTGACCATTCCTTGGCAAATGTGACTGAGTTGTCAGCCTGAAATGTGAAGATCCAAGATTCTCTATGGGTGCAGAGCAACCACAAGGAGGAAGCTGGGGTCAGGTAGAGCTGGGTCAGCATGAAGTCACTGTTCTTTGGGAATCGCCAGCCAAGCAGAGCGTGTTCCTCTGGAAGGTGGAAAGGATGGAATATGACCAGTCTTCCCACCAGCCTGCAGATGAACTGGCCCATTGACACTTCTGTTCTAGCCCAGAACACCTGTTTGATCTCCTGATCTTTTGGTCTGTAAGATAGTGTCTGTTGTACTAAGTCAGAATGTGATATTAGCAGCCACAGGGAACAAATACTCCGATATTCAAGGGGCTCCATCATCCCATCCCTCATTCTGTGGGAGCTTCACCTCCCCCCTCTGCCCACTAAGGGATCAGGGGCCACATGGTCTCCATGATCTGTCATGGATGGGTCCAGCATTGTCGGACTCTGAACAGTGGCGGGGGGGGGGGGGTTATAGTAGAGCTGAGCGAACCCCAGAGTCATGGCAGTGACAGACTTACAGTATTGGGTATCCAAAATAAAGGCGGGACTGCCAACAGGCCTCAATCAGAATTCCAAGGCAGAGACCCTGAGGACAGAGGCTGGCTGCCATGGCCCTCATGGTCCTACACGACTCCATTCCGTGGGGAGGCTGGGAGAGGATGGCCTTACAGGCAGCCAGCTCAGCGCTTTCTGCTTGGCAGGCAGTCAGCCTTCCCCTGCACCTCCTCTAGGGGAGGAGCAGGAGAAACCGATGACTGGGTGTATATTGCCTTTGTTCTGTGAAACGACAGCCGGGCACTGTGCTGCCTCTGACCTAAATGTGTCACCGTGGGGTAGAAGCTGGCCCACATTACCAGACACGGGGCCTCATCATTTAAGTTGCAGAGAGAGGCCTTTGTAGGGAGCCATTAGCCGAGGGAGGACGTGTTCATGGAAAGAAAGGCTCAGAAATCCAGCTCATTCTACATGTTTAGCTCTTTGAACCACCAGGAAAAGGTGCAAAGCCTCTGGAGCTCTGCCAGGAACAGACAGGCTGACTTGCTAAATTGGCAAGGGCTGCAGTGTACCTGCCCCTGCAGCTGAGCCTCTAATGGCTGGGGAGGGCAGGTGATGTGGAGAGCTGGGCTTCAGAGGCACAGCGTAGAAGAAGCTGTTGTCTGTCCTATTGCAGGACTGAGCCTTCTGCCCCTGGGATCCTGGGGGGCTAGAGGTATTTGTCAGGGATACACTAAGATGTCCTCAGCTCCTCTAACGGGCTGCACACATGTCCTCCCGCACTGGCAAGAATGTCCTGTGCATCCCCCTCACCTTGGGAAGGGATCTTGGGATCTGTCTCAGCAGGGCTAATGGCCGCCGTTGGCTAATCATCTGCGAGTGGAACATGGTGGCGAGCCTTCATCGTTTAGTGACACTGGGAAGACACAGACCTTCACGGGAGGCCAATTAAGGAAAACCCAATTTCCTGTTCCTGGCTGAGCAGCATGCAGTGGAAGGAGGGAGGTAGGGGAGGAGAGAGGGGGGAGAGAGAAAGAGAAATGCTTTGATCTTCACATGGGCTGGGATCTAAGAGGCCACAGGGTGGTAAAGGTGGTAGGGCATCAGGTGACCAGGCAGGAAAGTATCAACCCCCAGTCTCAGCCCTCCCTCCTCAGTCTCCGCCACCCAGCAATGCCAGTGATGTAAGGTTTCCCAGATCTGTTTATCCTGTGCTGGAAGCATTGTCTGTATAGAAACAGAGATGGGAGGTAGGGGTGTTCCAGGAAGAGTCTGCTCACACATCTGGTTCTCTTAATTGTCTTTTTAAGATTCAGTTATTATTTTTATATGTACATGTACGTCAGCTTGACACAAGCTAAAATCATCTAAAAGGATGGAACCTTAATTAAGAAAATGCCTCCGTAATATCAGCCGTAGGGCATTTTCTTAATTAGTTATTGATGAGGAAGGACCCAGCCCATTGTAGGTGGGGCCATTCCGAACACTGGTGACCCTGTGTTCTATAAGATAGCAGACTGCTGAGCAAGCCATTGTGGAGCAAGCCAGTAAGCAGGATCCCTTCATGGCCTCTGCATATACTTCTGCCTCCAAGTTCCAGGCCTGTTTGAGTTCCTGTCCTGTCTTCCTTCAGTGATGGACTATGATGTGGAAGGGTAAGCCATATAAGCCCTCTCCTCCCCAGCTTGCTTTCGCCTATAGTATTTCATCACAGCAATAGAAGTACGTGTGCGTACTGGAGTTACAGGTGGTTGTGAGCTCTCTGATGTGGATGCTGGGAAGAGAACCTGGGTCCTGTGCAAGCGCAGTAAGTACTCTTAACTGCTGGGCCATCTCCCCAACATTCCCACCCACTTTTAAGAAAGATTTATTTCCATACCTGGTTCTTGAGCTGGCCATGGGCAGTTGCCTTGAATGCATGCCTGGTTGCCTGCCCTGAATTGGTTGAGCCAGGTAGATTTCTACCTTGGGGAGAAAACTCATTGGTCCATTCAGTGGAGGCTAGCAGATGGTTGGTTTATCCACTTGTCATTCAGTGAGCCCCAGTATATCTTCTGCTCTATCTATCCCAGGCTGCAGGAGAGGCCAGGCAACTGAGAGTTGGGTCCTGTGGAGGCAGTCCCTTGGCCTGTTCATCTTAAGTGATCATATAAACTCTATATTGCTAAGAGACCCAAACTCTCTCAGCTTTCATCCATCTCTGTGACCCTCTCAGGGAAGGGTCTAGACTAACATGTTCTCCCCTTGCATTATAGGCAAGGCTTTGCCCACTAGGGGTCCAGGCAGCCAAGGGCTAGCATCTAGGCCTACCCAATAGGCCTATTCATATGCCTGAGGCTGCTCTCCAGGTCCCACCTAGACGTGTGCTCTGGGCATCATATCCTCCCCAATTAGTGTCCCTGGAACTCTGACAGAAGCTAAGGCATAGGAACTCAGTGAGTATCTGCCACTGAAGCTGTGTGTAGCTTGGTCCTCACAGTTGCACCAAGAGAGTTGCAAGGGAGGATTGAGGCAGCCTTACCTTACAGTCAGGATTAGCAATGGGATGAGTAGGGTGCCCTGTGAAACCTAGGGCTTATGGGCTGAGGACCCCAAAAGTCCAGAGCCCTCTGCTGCCTCTGTGGGCAACAAATATCATGGACAAGACTCTTAACACCCCAATTCTTCTGTGTCAGTGTCCTCAGGAATTCCAGTACAAGACCAGGATCAGCATGCTTGATGCCTAGGGCCCTGGCAGTGCTGTATTCATGTGCCCTTCGAGTGATCAGGGCCTTGGCCCTTGTGGAATTCACATCATCCCCCCTGCACCATCACTGCCCTCTTCTAGGCCCTGGCCAGTCCAGTGTGTGTATTCCTGTAACTAAATTACCTGTTTACGTTGCTAAGCTCTTACTGAGCTGTCTTTCCCCACCTATCATCCTTTTACTGAATCCTTGACATATTGAGCTGGCTGGGCCCTGCAACTGAAGACAGTGGTAGTAGGGTCCTCCCTCTGGAATCTTATGGGATAGCGGGGTGGAGTCAGAGAAGCCTGTGAATGGGTTGGAGATAGGCACGTGTCTTGAGTCCTGCTCTGAGGAAGGCCGTCCTTGCTGTGTCCTTCTCCAAGGGCTTCTCCAGGTGGTCTCTGGCAAACCTCACCCAGAACCCCAAGGAGTGTCACAGCCCCCCTTCCCTAAGGTATTATCCTGCCTGTCCAAGTTAAGGGAGGGTGTGCATATGTCTCTCTGCATGTGTGACAGATCATGGAATGCTGAGGGTGCCTGGTGAGCAAGCACACCTTAGGACTCTGCTCCTGTTTCCGTCCTGCACTCTATCTTTGCCCTGTAGGGCAAGGTTAGCTGAAGGGACCTCTGTCCCTCTCTAACTGAGCCCTACCCTCACTGCTCCTAGATGGCTGTTTCTGTTCCTATGTACCTTTCTGCTAGGATTCAAGACTGCCCAGAACAGGGCCAAGGGCTATCACTCAGGACTCCCTCCTGGGGGAACTGAGCACAAAAAGTAGTATATTGAGAGGGATGGCCCTTCACCCCCGAATCTGGCTGCATTAAACTGAGTGATCCTGGGTGTGACCCAAGAAGAGGGATGATGGAATGCTGACCAGGACCCCTCTTCTCATGCCAGTATGGAAAAATGGAGGGGGTCAAGCCTGTACAGTTGTGGGTTGTGACGTGAGCGAGTTCTCATGCACTCAGAACAAAGGGCAATTCTGCGGCGACTTTGACCTTATGTTTGACCTCTGCAGTTTGAGGCCACTACCCTCCTCAGCTCCTGGCTTCCTTTACCCTCCGAGCTGCTAGGTTTTCTGCCCAATACCCCTCCCACAGCCATCTACAGTCTGGCCCCTTAGTTTCATGCAGGGCTTGATTCTGATCTGACCTTCAGGAGGGTCTTTCCAGGGGTACCCCACCCCTTCCCAGACCTCTTGCTACCCCCAGGCTCCTCTGCATCGAGGTAGCTTGAGGCTTGCTTGCCTCTGTTCTGCTGCTGGCACCTGCTGGCACCTCCTGGAGCCTGGAGCCTTTCTGTCACTATTGTGTTAACCCAGTCACATGGTGGTGTGTGTCCCAGGGTGTCCTGGGTGGTGATGGCTAGGCTAACTGGCTTGTATAATTATACTTTGCACCATTATTGAACAAGGAGGGGTCAGAGAGCTGCTAACATCTTTAGGGACAGCAGAATGGAACAGAGCATGCCTGCCAACTGAGTGCTCAGCAAGCCTGAGAAAGTTAAGTCTCCAGCCCCTTTCAGAGTCAGAACCCATCAGCTGTTTGTGAGGTGGGCAGTGTTGTCAGAGGGAATAGTGGGCATAAGGGCTTGTCACTTGTCACTTCTCTCCACAGAGGAGGAGCTCCGGAAGCTTCGGGAGGAGACCAACTCAGAGATGCTGCGGCAGGAGCTTGATCGGGAGCGACAGCGCCGGATCGAACTGGAACAGAAAATACAGGAGGTGCTGAAGGCCAGGTGACCCCCGCATTCATCTTTTCTTACTACTGTAACGATATTCCTGAAGCTTGGAAAAAGAGAGGTGGATTTAGCTCATAGTTTCAGAGTTTGAATACAGTGCTGGCATCGGTTCAGCCCTGGTGGGGACTCAAGGTGCATGACGGGAGGGTATCTGGGAGAGAGGTAACATCCTGCTGGAGGCTGGGCAGAGTCAAACACATTTAATGACCCTTTGGTTAGAACTCATTCAGGATCCCAGAGAACTACATTAATCCCTTCCCAGGGCTGCTCCTTCTACCAGGCTCACCTTTGAAAAGTCCCTCAGCCCCTCCACCATCAGGCCGTGAATTGGGCTTCATGACCCTTTGAAAGAGAAGCTACAATTTAAGCCACAACATTCACCCCCTCCTTGGTGGGCAGGGTTTCCTGGACCCTCAACTCACATCCTTGACATGGCCATGGGCCAGGAGTGGTGGGAACTAGGCCATCTGAGAAGTCTTGTTCTTGATCCCTGAAGGAGAACAAGGTGAGTTGTATTGCTGGCCTGCTCTGATTCGCCAAGTTTGAGTCCTGCCTAAGCCTGTCCAAGCCACGTTATGGAAAAGTATCTTTCTGGGAGGTGGGAATCAACACAGCTAGCACCAGCCAGTCCTGTAGAGAGCTGACCCAAGAGGGTCTAAAGACACCAGACCACCAGTTGTCCCCTCCAGCCTTGGCTAAAAGATGCTCCCTGACCTGCGGACCCTCTCCGACCCTCTTATTTTGGCTGAGACTCTTGGACTCTTCTGGGGATACCCTGACCCTGCTCTGCGTTTCCCTGTATTCATTGCCCTTCCCCAGCAGCTGCTACAGCCCTGCTCAAGCCCTGTGGCCCACACAGAGACATTACTGCTGCTGCAGCTCCAATGCAGGGTCCTGAGTACCTGTTTGGGGAGGAGGACCCTGCCTTACCTTTTAGCCCTGGCTGCAAGACCAGTGTTCCCCACACCAGAGGCCTCGGCTAGAATTCTCCTGGGTTGAACACTGACTGACCTTAGAGATTCAGAAGTTAAATGATGTCTTGTTATGCATAGGATGCCTTTTCCATGCTGCCTCCCCAGCTTCTCATGAAGGCCAGGCTACCCCTGGCGGTCCTACCAGGAACCCTCAGCTATAGGCTGACCCTGTCCCTGCTACCACCCCAGCAGCCTCAGCTTCTCTTGCCCACTATCTATCCCCTAACCCCAGCCCCACTCTAAGGATCTAGCCCTCCCCCTTTTCCTCCTTGGTGAATGAGCTTGTAGGAGCCTGGGTCAGTCCTGGGGACTTAGAGGCTACAACTCAGATGCAGATGAGAAAGGAGCATCCAGGTGTGACCCAGGAAATAGCAATTGAAGGTCCTAGGAGAACCAAGGGGCCCCTTCCCTGCCTCATGCCAAGGATGGAGAAGGATTTAGGAGCCTCCTGGAAGCCTGAAATTAGAGAGAGGGACCATTCCAGGTGGAGCCTTCCTCATTGCTGATCATGTTAGTGTGATGGGTCAGGCGAGAGAAGGCCTGAGTGGGGACATGCAGTGCACACATCCATATACCACACCACACATGTACTTATATAGGCCATACACTCCACAGATGCACATCCATGTTCTCACATTGTGCCCTGAAGCTGCAGGCAGCTGCAGTATAGAGCCTGGGAACTATTGACTGTAGGAACAACTACTGTGTGCCTGTGTCACAAGCCAGTGAGGGAAGATGGTTGACACTCTCCCAGAGGAGGGCAAAGCTGGCTAGAGAAACAGGATAGAGATGCCACCCAAGGGGTGTGACCCAGGCTGCTGCTGGGGTATAGCTCCTTTAGGGTGTGCAGTTGAATGTACGTGACTGTCAGAGTCAGACAGATAGCCAGCTAGACTCCAGGTGAAGGCAGAGCCTGAGGGGGCCATTAGGCCCAGTAAAGACTACATGATCTTGTGCTGAGCTGGGGCCAGGAAGCCAGGGAGATAGATGGCTGGCATGGCCTACCTGGAACCAGCTCAGGGATGTTGGGCTATCATCCAGCTGCAGCCTCATGTAGTGCTGGATAAAGGGTGTGTGTGTGTAGTATTCTTGTTGGTGAGGTCTATTCCCCCACACCCCAAGCTAAGGATGAAATAAGCAACTATGTTAAAATTAGTAGGAAAGATGAGCCTCTTGCTTATGAGACACTGCTTGCCCTTTGGAAACTAGAATGGAGAAAGCACCTTTGTACTTATTGGGCTCCATCCTCACCAGTGCTCCAGCCCTCAGGGGGCTCCAGGGGCCGGCAGATCCCACCTGTCATTGAAGTTCAGTTCCATGTGGTGTTGCTTCATATGTTTGCACTCATAGCTTTGCCTTTCTCCTGTTTCAGGTCGGAGGAGCAGCCGGCACAGCCTCAGCAGCCGCCGAAGGGACAGAACCAGGCCAGCAATGGTACAGGCACAGGTAGGCCCCTGGGTTCTCTCCCAAGCCAGGCCTCGCCCATATGGGAATCTCCTGCCGTCAAAAACAGGGTTAGCGTCTCTCACTGTGAGCTTGTGAGTCATCACACAGGCTCAGATCACTCCAAAGGTGATCTCATTTCCTCACACAAATGTGACATGTTGTCTAGTTTGGCCTGGCCTCCCAAGAGGCACCAGAAGGCACACTGGTTACACAACACTGACTTGGTGACCTGTTCTCTGTAAATGGTCATTGCATGTGGGTACTGAATGGACTGTGGCAGGCCATGGCAAGGAATACCCTGACCTCCTAGGTAGGGAGGAAGCCTTTTCTCCTCCCCTGGCTTCCTGCCTTAATGCCCACGTCATCTTGACACATGTTTCATATTCTAAAGCCATCCTTCAGAGGAGCCGGGAACTCCATTCTCTGTGCAGTTCTCATGGGCCCTGGCTGCATCCTCACCGACAGTGTCCCTTCTGCGTGCTAACTAGTCACAAGGCTCTCCCTCCATGTGCCAGTAAGCCTGGCATAAACCCTGGCTTAGATCATTGGCTTCAGGCTGCCTGCATCAGGAAGAGGCCTCTCCTAAGGTTCTCCCAGATCCAGCCTCACTGCACCCACTGGCTGCCAGCCCTAGTGCAGGTTTGGTAGTTGCATCTCCTGGGATGTGGCCTCCTTGGGCCATCTAGAGGATCCCTGGCCAGTTCTCAGGCTTAGATGCAGAACCCTTACCTTATGAATCTTGGTTAACAAGTAAGAAGTAGCACAAGAGACCCTTAGTGCTTGGTGATAGTGAAGATTAAGGAGTGTGGGATCAAAAGACCCCAGCTCCTTGGTCCTTCGCAGGGTTGGGGACCCCTTATTCTCTTGTCAAGGTCAGGCCTAGTTTTGTTTTTTGTTTCTATTTTTTAAAAAGGTATATTTTTATTTTATGTGTATGAGTGTTTTGCCTGTGTGTATGTCTGTGTGCCGTATGAGTGCCTGGTGCCCAAGAAGGCTAAAAGGCTTTAAATCACTTGAAGCATTTGTGATGTGCTGTGCAGGTACTGGGAATTGAACCTGGAAAAGTAGCTGGTGCTCTTAACCACGGAGCCATCTTTCCAGCCTCCCAAACCTAACCTTGATTGCCATGATCTCCAGGCGTGGTGGGCTGTGTGGAGCTATGACTCTTGGTCACCCTCCAAGACAGGACAGGGAGGATGTGGCAGGGGAGAGGGACCACACCCTGACTCTGTCACATCCAAGATAAATGAAGGAAATTAGCCATTGTGTGTGTGTACATGCCTCAGGCTGTCCCTGAACCTCAGGTGTCAGAATGAAGCACTTCAGGCCTTTCCCTTCCTAGGAGCTGGCCCTGAGGAGCATGGGAGAAAGTATCCCCTGCTCTGGTTATGGAAGTCCAGCAAGGGTCTCAGCTCTCCCCTCCGTGGGTTGGCTTCAGAACTAGGTGAAGACTACCCCCTTCAGGCAGCTGACCATGTTCCCTGGATCTGGGGTCCACAAACCACATACCCTGTCTAGTGTGTTGTTTTTTATACAAGATCTCTCTATGTAGCCCAGGCTGATCCTTCTGCATTAGCCTCCCAAGTGCTGAGATTGTAGATGTTCAGCACCATTCCAAGCATGGATTTACTTCTTTCTTTTGTTCTGTTTTCATTTTGTTTTTTGAGACAGTTTCTCCGTGTTAGCTTTGGAGCCTATCCTGGAACTCGCTCTGTAGACCAGGCTGGCCTCGAACTCATAGAGATCCACCTGCCTGTGCCTCACAAGTGCTGGTATTAAAGGCATGCATCACCACTGCCTGGCATAGATTTACATTTTTAAATAGGTTTTTATGTGTTTAAAGGGTTGGAAAAAAACAGAAGGAAGATTATTTCTCAATAAGTGAACCTTCTGTGAGTCCAGTGTCCATAAACAGTCCAATGGAAGCACAGGCTAGCTCGTCTTTTGACTGATCTTTAGACTGCCTTTGACTTCTAGACGAGCTTGCCTGCTCACCTAGATCTACCCGAAAACCTTGGTGGACTGTAATAGAGTCAAATAAGCCTAAAGGATACCCCTGCATGGGTAGCCCCAGGGGACACACACTTCTGCCCCTGTTGGCCTGTATTTTACTACTTCTGTCCAGGCCGAGTAACCTTGTGTTTGCTATCGTTTTTTTTTTGTTTGTTTGTTTGTTTTCAAGACAGGCTTTCTCTGTAGCTTTGGAGCCTGCACTGGAACTAGCTCTTGTAGAACAGGCTGGTCTCGAACTCACAAAGATCTGCCTGCCTCTGCCTCCCGAGTGCTGGGATTAAAGGTGTGCGCCACCACCGCCCAGCCCGAGTAACCTTGTGTTTGTGTTGACTATTGTCCACTCGCCCTGGGCCGACAACACACCTGACATGTTTTCTTAAAGTTTCAGTTGACACATGATATCTGTACCTGTTTTTCTCACCACAGGTGTCTGGTGACCATGCTCCTGCCATTTCCACTCTCTTAAATTATTTCTTAAATTATGGTGGGGCAGCATCCCCTGCAGGCCATTCCACATCTTGTTTTCTTGTGTTTAGTTAGTTAGTTTGTTTGTTTATTTATTTTGAGACAGTGTCTCTCTATATAGTCTTAGCTGTCCTAGAACTTGATCTATCGACCAGGCTGGCCTCAAACTCATATAGATCCGCCTGCCTCTGTCTCCCGTGTGCTGGGACTAAAGGTGTGAACCAACTCACCTGGCATCCCCATCTTGTTTTCTTTAGTATGCAGTTGGGGGGCATCAGTAGACTCAGGCCAGACAGCTTTCTGTCTAGCTTTCTCCCACTTGGGTTGCTGTCTGTAGTCTCAGCTGTCCATAAAGAAAGTGAACAAGACACAGCCAATCACTGTGAACTCATCCCAACCAGCAGCTTGGTCTCTGGGCCCTGTACCCCAATGCCACACTGGTTGGTCTTTAATACCTGGCGTGGTGAACCCTTTCAACCACTTCCCAGATAAGCCAGAGGTAGACAGGGAGGGTAGGACAGACTGCCACCGTGGTCTGATATGGTGGGCACATGAGCCCAAGACTGCTAGAAAATTGAGACCTAGAGGTTTCTGGGGTCCAGTGTGAGGATGAAGACATTGTGCTTTTGAGGGTCTCTGTGGCTGGGGTGGCTCTGGCCTGCAAGAAGCAGGCCCTTCAAATGCTTCTCTGGCTGTGTCGAGAAACCCTCACTCAAAACATTTCCTGTTTCCCCACCCAGACTGACATTTTCTGTGAGGCCACATCCCTGGTCCAACCTCAGAAGTTGTGTGGACCCTGCAGTTTCCTCTCTGATCTCTGCTCCTTCCCACAGACCGTCGCAGTCAGGGACTGTCGTCCCGTTTACAGAAGTGGTTCTATGAGAGGTTTGGGGAATATGTGGAGGATTTCCGCTTCCAGC
Organism: Dicrostonyx torquatus; assembly: GCA_028555095.1. NCBI lineage: Eukaryota > Metazoa > Chordata > Mammalia > Rodentia > Cricetidae > Dicrostonyx > Dicrostonyx torquatus. Next base: position 2,176,017 of record JAQHUG010000146.1, on the reverse strand, counting down.
CAGAGGAGAACACGGTGGAGACGGAGGAGCCCCTCAGTGCCCGCAGGTAGGGGCGCCTCACCGAGCCCAAGGAGCTGTGTGCTAGGGCCAGTACACCAAACTTTGGTGGACTGGTCAGCATTCCTTCTGAAGTTGCTACCATAGGCTCTAGATGTTCCCCGTGCCCCTGTTTCTGGGGCATCACTTGTGGTTTGTGACAGAAGTCACATGAGGGTCATGTGTGCCCATTGTCCACCATAGGGGCTGGATCCCTTGATGGTTCATGGTCCTGGTCAGTATACAATGGCTCCCTTTACCAGACACTTTCATAGACTCAGTGGGGGTGGTTCTAGAGAGTCAGCTCGTCCAAGTGCTCATGAGGCAGACGTGACAGATGGGAGGGCTGGTCTGTTGTGGAGTCACCCCTGCCTTCATAACTCAGGAACGAGCATCAGAGGCACCCAGCATTGTCCTCTGTGTCACTGTGCATGTGTCTCCAGCCACCTGAGGGTCCCAGGTACTTGGACGTCTCCCTTGTTGCCTGTGTGCTAGTGGTGCTTGCACAGCGGGGTGTCCTGAGCGTGCTGGTGACTTCACACTGATCTTTATCTCTCTCCCTCTCTCAGGTTAACTGAAAACATGAGACGATTGAGTAAGTACTATGGGCTTGGTGTGGAAGAAAAGGGAGAGGGAGGAGTGGGGGATGGGAGCTGAACAGAACTCTCCAGAAAAACATCTAAGGACAACTCCTCCCCTGTCCTCCCTGAGATGAAAGCTTGTAGTGGCTGTGAATGAGCCATTCCACATTCGGGGCTGTTGGGGAACTGAGCTTGCTCAGCGTTTAGGGCAGTGGTTCTCAACCGTCCTGACGCTGCCACCCTTTAGATACAATTCCTCACGTTGTGGTGATCCGCCCTCCCCAACCACAAAATTATTTTTGCTGCTGCTTCATCACTGTAATTGTGCTCCTGTTATGAATCGTAATGTAAATATTTGTGTTTTCTGATGGTCTTAGGTGTTCCCTGTAAAAGGGTCATTTGGCGCTGAAAGGGGTCATTACCCATGGTTGAGAACCGCTGATTTAGGATGAAATATGGCTCAGTTCTCTGATACTCCTCAGGCCCCACACAGTGCAAATGGCAGCGATCCTCACTACTTCTTCCCATTCCCCTTTTCCTGCTACTTGGGGGCCTGTGCTAGGAGCAAGTAGCATCTCCCTGTGGGAACCACGGTTAATGGTCAGGAAGGGCACTAGCAGCAGGGACCTGCAGCGGGTTGGGTCTTGCTTCACCGAGCTGGTTTTGCTTCTAGCTGGGTGACTCATGTGATCCTGCTCATGTGCTAAGAAGCAGGCCAGCACTTTGCTGACCATTGCTGTCTGTTCTGTCCCCCAGAGCGTGGTGCCAAGCCGGTCACTAACTTTGTGAAGAACCTGTCTGCCTTATCCGACTGGTACTCCATCTACACCTCTGCCATCGCCTTCACCGTGAGTGTTCTCACAGGCTGGGGAGGGCCAACACGATGCCTGAACCAGTCTTCCTCATGAGGCCCCCAGAGGACAGCCCATGGGCAAAACTCTCCCTTGGGTTTTGAATGTAGCCTCAGTTTCTCCATCAGCATTATGGGTGTGTGTAGTGGTCTCAATCTTAGATCAAAGACCCATGGGGACATAATGACTGCTGTCTCTACATGGCATGTACCTCATTGCCGTGTTCTCAGGAAAAGCCTCTTGGCTCACTGTTTGGTTATGACCAGAGGCTTGGCCACATGGACCCCAGTGGTGGGACCACCAGGGAGGCTCCTGACAAGGCATGGGGTCAGAAGGCTGTAGGCAACCCATCCACCTGTTAAGGCCTCCTGGCCAGAAGGAAGCCACAGCCTGGGCACCTTCCAAGGATTCACAGATAGTGCCCTTCTGAGGAGAAGGCCATCTGTAGGGGTTGCCCAGTTAGTCTTACCCTAGGAGGGTCCTAAGACAAACCCTAACCTTGGGTCAGACCCTCTGGTTACCTCCCAGGGACTCACTGCCCACCCGGGAGACAGGCACTTTGCACACTCACAGCTGAAACTATGAGAGAGGGCTCCACCCCATCTGGACCTCAAGGTCCTCTTTCCCTGCCACCCTCACAAATGCTCTGCAAGGCTTCCCTGCCTGAGGTCCTCATGCTGTCTCCCTAAGAGACATACTCTTGTTTAGGCCCACCTTTTGGCTTTCCCTGTCTGAGTATTACTCAGGGCCTCAGGCTCCATGTGGCAGCTCACCTGCAGTCCACGGCAGTGGCGAGCCTCCTCATCAGCTGGCAGAACCCACGCTAGGGACAGGCAAGACATTTTCATGGGCCCTGCCATCTTCTTCTGATCCCTACTCATAGAAGGCAGTCTCCCCATCACTGCCTGACCTCTCTCTTAAACTGGAAGCAGCCTTCCTGATTGCCCCCATCCCACATGCCCTTGTTCAACAACCTGGATGGATGTTTGGAGACCTGGGACTAGTCTCCCTGACCAAGAGTCACCTTGTTGCTAGGAAGAAGTAGGCAGGATGCATTTTGTACTAGACTACTGTTTGGCCTGCCTAACCATGTCCCTGACCCTCTCGCCCTCAGGTGTACATGAATGCTGTGTGGCATGGCTGGGCCATCCCCATGTTCCTGTTCCTAGCAATTTTGAGGTTGTCCCTCAATTACCTCATCGCCAGGTAGGTGAGCCAGGCTGTTGTGTGGCTGCATCGCTCATGTCCGCACTCTGTGCCTGTTTCCCATACTGCTGTATGTACCCTAGGCTGTGTCATGTACTGCTGTTTGTGGGTGGTCCTCTGAGAGGCTCTGGATACTTCAGTGAGCAGACAGTGGGTGGCTGAGCTACAGTATCAGCTCCAACCCCCTCCTCCCGGAGGTGCTGTGTGTTTGGCAGGAAGTTCTCTCCAACCCTGGGGTGGGTAGGTGAAGCTGCAGGGCTCTGCACCCCATGGGTGCTTGGTCCTGAAAAGGAAGCAGGTAAAGCTAGAATTCACAGCGTAAGTAGCTCTCTCTCTCTCTCTCTCTCTCTCTCTCTCTCTCTCTCTCACACACACACACACACACACACACACACACACACACACACCTGCGTGACGGGCGCTTTACTCCACCAAGGCTGAGGCCCTTCCCTCGGTTATTCTGTATTCTTACTGAACATCCCTTTCTGGGGAAGCCCCATCTGGGATGAACCCCTGCCTGCACTTCTGGGTTGGACTTTCCCTATGCTTGCTCTTAGGAATGAACCTTAGCTTTTTGTCCTGGCTTGTGAAGAGCCCTTGACTCCAGATTTTATCTCAGCCCCTCAAAAGATTACAAATCCACATACCAGTCCACTCCATCCCTTTCTGTGCCTGCTGCAGGAATTTATTTGGAATTGATTTTTTTGTTTGTTTTTGTTTTTGTTTTTCAAGACAGGGTTTCTCTGTGGCTTTGGAGCCTGTCCTGGAACTAGCTCTTGTAGACTAGGTTGGTCTCGAACTCACAGAGATCCACCTGCCTCTGTCTCCCAAGTGCTGGGATTAAAGGCGTGCACCACCACCGCCCAGCCTGGAATTAATTTTTGTAGGAAACACATTAAAATGCCTTTGAAGGAGTCATAAATCTGCATTAGTCCCCAGCCCCTAATCACCTCTAATCCACTAAGAGGCATTGCTGTTGTTAATAAAACTTTATTAACAGACCAGTCAGAGGTCACAGTGAGTTCAAACAAAACAGTGTGACTACTTTAGCCAATCACAGTGCTAAACTTCCCCCTATCAGCAATGGCTATTATTGCCTATCCCCAGCAGAGGGGAAACCAGCGCATGGATGACCATGACCAATGAGATCTCAGGCAAGCAGTGCAGCTTCAGGAGTCTCTTCTAGGTAGCCAGCCCTGAAGGGGCAGAGACCCCTACTCTAGCTGGTAACTCAGCTGGAGGTCCGACTTTTGTTCCCCAAAGGTGACACTGTTTTCATGGTTTGGGTGGCTTCTGTTTTTCAGGGGCTGGCGAATACAATGGAGCATTGTACCAGAAGTGTCTGAAGCTGTGGTGAGTCATGACAGCAAATTGTCCCTTTGTCTTAATCGGTCAGGACTTACAACCTGGGGACATGTCATGAGGAGTCCAGATGATCATTTCTGCCCTGGCCAGCTGTGCCAGCCCTAAGTTCCAGGAGGCTACCCGCTCAGACACTCAACTGTATCAGGTTTCACTGCCCAGAAGCAGATTGCCCTGTCCATCTGTCCTGGGTGCTGTTTTCTGTCTGGAATTGATGCGGGGGCAAACAGGGAGCTACTATAGCCCCCATACAACCCTCTGGGTGGGGAGGCGGGCAGGATGTCACACAAGTCATCATGTCTCTATCCTGAGTGCTAGAAGGACTGTCTGGCCCCTGCCTGGTGGGATACTCATACTTGTGGGCTCGTTAACAAGGCCCTGGGTGCTTTTATACTACAGGGGGGCAGCTATGACAGAGGCCACATGGCCCCTCAAATCTGATTATTGGTAGGAGTTTGCTTCAAAAGGACTGTTGGGCCTATGGGGCAGAGAGGCCATAATGCCTGTGGGCACAAGTGACATTCTGGGGAGTACCTAGGGAATGCGGTGGTCTTCAAGGAGGCCCTTAGAGGCCCTGGGACTGGGAGACCCTTAGGAGACTCTTATTGAAGCAATAGAGCAGTGGTCCAAAAGTGTAGTTTTGCTACTGTTATGAATCGTAATATAAATATCTGATATGCAAGGTATCTGATATGTGATCCCTGTGAAAAGGTCATTCGACACCCCCCCCCCACAAGGGGTCATGACCCACAGGTTGAGAACTGTTATAAAGAATCCTGTGACAGATCACAGTTTCCCGACCTGTCAAGGAGTGAGTGGGGACAATGCTCACAAGAAATAGTGTTGGAGTGAGCCAGGGCCTTGGTCTGCCACTGTGTCTGCTCCCTCTGTGGGGCCCCACAATCTGCCCACCCTCTGCACTGGGGCAAGGCAGCAAGCACAAGGGGAGATTCCACCCTGAGCCCAGAAGATGTCTTCACACCCAGTCCTCTGACAGTACAGGGACCGCAGTGACCCACAGATCCCTGGGGCCGGGAACCTTCCTGCTGTTTGTCAGTAATTTTTCTGAACTGTTAAATTTCAGTGGAAAAATTCTCTCTCCCCTTTGACTGAAGGAACCTGCCAAGGAAGATCTGACCGTGTCTGAGAAGTTCCAGCTGGTGCTGGATGTTGCCCAGAAAGCACAGGTACTGCTGCTGAGCCTGCCCGTTACCCCGGGAGGGGGGACCCCTCACATGGCTGCTGTAGGTGGACCTGAAGCTCCACGCCTGTTCTAGTTGATCAGTCTCACTCTGGTGAGGTGGAATGTGGCTTCCTGATGAATCCCTGACCTGATGTGAATGGAGCCTTTCACCACCAGGGCTCAACACCCCTAGAATTCAGGGCTGAGCATTCTCAGAAGTTGGGGTCAACTTGTCTGTTCTGTTGTTATTTCCAGTGGCCTTAACTTTAGACCAAACAACCCCAGACCTGGGAGTGGCAGTGGCAGGGTTCTGGCGGGTGTGGGCTGTGTATTTCCCTGGAGCCCTCTGGGTGTGTCTGTGTGACTGACAGGTACTCGCGCTTGTGGTCACTGCAGTTTCTTCTTCATATAGAATCTCTTTGGCAAGATGGCCGACATTCTGGAAAAGATCAAGAAGTAAGTGGCTGTCCCCGCAGTGAGGGTGGTGTGCACCACCCTATCTGACCTCCGTCTTCCTTCCAGCTTGTTTATGTGGGTGCAACCCGAGATCACGCAGAAACTTTATGTCGCTCTGTGGGCTGCCTTCCTGGCTTCTTGCTTCTTTCCCTACCGCCTGGTGGGGCTCGCTGTTGGTAAGGAAAAATATCACTGTCCTGGGAGATGGTGAGTGGAAATGGGCCAGAGTGCTCACCTGTTCTCTGCATGGATATATCTCTGCTTTTCCCTCAGGCCTCTATGCTGGCATCAAGTTTTTTCTAATTGACTTCATCTTCAAACGCTGCCCGAGACTTCGAGCCAAGTATGATACACCCTACATCATCTGGAAAAACCTCCCCACTGACCCCCAGCTCAAGGAGCGTGCTGGTGCCACCGTGTCACGCAGGGTGTGTCCCCCAACCCCCACCACCCTCAGGAAGGTGCAGGCAGAACTGTGAAGCTGGTGAACCCAGACCTCCGGCTCTATAACTTCTGCTCACTTGAAGCCTGGTGTTTCCAAGATTTTACAGCCTTTGAGACAGATGGTGGAAAGTGGTTTTCCCTGTCACCGCCTCCTTCATATGTCAGGCCTAGCCAGCCCTGGGAGGAGTGGGCCGGTGTGTTCTCCTCAGGGTCTTAAGCGGGTGGAGTGCCCAGGCCCAGCCAGCTCTGGGAGTAGTGGGCCTGGTCTTAGGTATGTAGGGTGCTCAGGCCCGACAGCACTCTCAGGAATGTGTAAGAAGTTTGTAGAGTTTCCATGGGATTGTTCCTTCAGGAAGGAGTGCCACAATGACCGCCTCCCTCCCCAACACACACACCTTTGTGGGAGTGAAGCATTTAGCTGAGTTGGGAGGGTCACATTCTGGGGTCCAGGACAGCACAGATTATTGGGAACCTCAGATCAGCCATAGGCCAGAGCAGCCAGGCCTGGAGTAGCACTGCTGACTCTCCTCCCACAGGTAGAGTTCACCCAGGACACAGCTTAGCCTTTTGGAACAACTTGAGGGCCTATTTTAGCAGCAAGTTGGCTGGGACAGGGACTTCCTAGGGCTTAAGACCATGTAGCACTAGCTAGGATATGGCTGGATGGAGGGCCACACCCCTCCTTTTTCACCTTGTATCCCTCAGGCCCCATATGTCTGTGCTGAGTTATGTTCAGCCCTTTTTGCTTACCAGTTCACATCACACATACCCCCTTTTTTCTTTTGTGATGGTCATATGTGTGTCTGTTGTTTCCTTTCTGGCCAGCTGTCAGGGCATGACACTGTGTCTACATGGAAGCCCCTTGTCCTGTTGTGAGCTGGTGCTGTGTCACTATTGTGTTGTGACTGATTTTCTAGAGTTGCGTGGCCAGGTGACTTCTGAAATGTCAATTTTAACTGCTTTAGTGCAGAACCCGTGCTAGGCAACTGTGTCCTTGCATCTTGTGTGCTGGGGCCCAGGTTTAGGTCCAGCATTGTGGGCCTGGGAAGACTATGAGCATCTCCAGGGGAAAATGCCCCCCCAATCCAGCCCAGGCCGCAAGGGGACTTTGTCCAGTGCAGGGCCAGCACTAAAAGGGGTCTGCACCTCACATTCTCCTGAAGGAACAGAGCCTGTCAGTCAGTCAGTTTGCTGCTGGTATAGGCAGGGAGGCCAGTATGTCCCAATACCAGCAGCGGTTCCAGCTGCTTCTCCCCAGAGCCTGATCAGGACTGTGTGCTGTTGGCAGCTACAGACAACCTCGTCACGGAGCTACGTCTCCAGTGCTCCCCCTGGTCTGAGTAAGGATGAAGATGCTGGCCGCTTCCACAGCACCAAGAAGGGCAATTTCCATGAAATCTTTAACTTGACTGAAAATGAGCGCCCGCTAGCAGGTAAGTGTGCGATGAGTCCATGACCCAACCAGTCACGGAGTAGATGGGAGTAGATGGGACAGGGTCTGAGCCCACGCAGGAGGCGTGACCTGCCTCAAGGACATGCTGAAGGAAAGGCCCAGGCTTACTTCCCAGGAGAGGTTCATAGGAGTGGGGTCTTGGGTTGTTCCAGGAATCAGGAAGAGGTATGACACCATATTCCCTGCCTTGTTTTATCAGCATAGATTCAGGTAGGCCTCTTGAAGCAGGAATCCCCAGGGCTCAGTTCTGCCCACCTGCTGGGGAGTCCCATATCATTAACATCGAGGGACAAGCCTGAAGCTTGTTCCCTATCCAGGCGTGTTCTGACACTTTGACTTGAGTGTACCACCTGCCACAGGTGTCTCAAGGCAGTCAGCCTTCTGGAAAAGTTTTCAGTAAGTGCCTGAGATGCAGGATCTGGGGCTTGGCCCCCTTTCTTGAGCATCTTCAAGCTGATGTGTAGAAAGCTGCCTAAGGCAGTGAGGACAACAGCTTGATTTGGTTACCGTGAAAGGAAGGCCCTTCCCTCAGACACTAGGTGATCTCACTCCTGGCAGGCTCCTTCCCCTCACTGTGGACTCTGTGTATATTCACAGTGCTGGGAATGGAACCCAGGGCTGCCCCATGCTGGTTGAGCACTGTGTCCCCATCAGCTCACACTTGGACCTTTTCTGATGGTCCCTCATGGATGTGGGCACATCTTTAACAAATCGGTGCTGACAGACACCGACATAGGTCAAGGCCTAGGTATTTCCAGAGGAAGGAAATTCCAGATCCATTTTCTCCATCAGTGTGTGAGAATGGTTGGCGTTGCTGCCTCATAAACCGAGACCGGAAGATGCCCACGGACTACATCAGGAACGGGGTTCTGTATGTGACAGAGAAGTGAGTGTTGCCATAGGATGAAGCATGACTGTTGGGGATGAAGTGGGAGAGGGTCCTCCCCCAGGTCCCAGACACATGCCCAGGTTTGCAGCTGCTACAGCCTAGTCTCTGTTCCCCACTCTACCCAACTGTCTGGCCTTCCTGACCCCATTCCTGAACCAGCACCCGCATCCCTTGGGCTGAAGGGGTCTCTCATCTACGATGCTCATGTGGGGTCGAGGCTATTCAGATGACCAGGGGTATAAGCTCTCAGGAGTGGGGTTTTACAGTGGCCTTTGGGTCCATGAGTCCTTGCTGTCTGAGGCTAGGCTAAAGGTAGCGTTGGCATTTCTTCCCTAAGTGGGAAGGACTACATAGCACCTTGTCCTTGCTACACCTCAGCACCCCCATGGGATTTGAGGGCCGTCATCCTCATGGGGGCCCTTTTCCATCCTGTCTCCCATACATGCAGAGGTATCCAAAGCCGCAAGTACCTTTTTACTCACCCTGCCAAAGAAGTTGGCCTGGGAAAGCCTGGTGGGGCCTCAGGACACCTCCCTGAAGCTCCTGCTGGAATCTTCTGGCAGAGAAAGGCCTAGATATAGCTCAGAGAAGGGTTGTTCAGTTCCTTCCAGGTGTTAAGTGTGGTGGGTCACAGACCATCTCATGGGGCTGTGGAGGGAGTTGGGGAGGACCCTCCTTAGCAGGAGTCCCTCCAGTCTGGCTGCTATCTCGTGCCTCTGCATTTCTTCCCTGTCTAGTTATCTGTGCTTCGAGAGCTCCAAGTCTGGGTCCTCTAAGAGGAACAAAGTGATCAAGCTGGTGGACATCACCGACATCCAGAAGGTAGGTGCGCACCCATCCCACCACTCTCCCAGCCTGGGGTGGAGAGGTTTGCAGATGATTCCCGGATTGGGGGAGATGCTATCTAGAGATGTCTTGGGTGCCACTGCCACCAGTGTTGTACCCTTGTCTTCTGGAAGTCCCCATGCAGAGCCCTGTCAACTTCCTTCTGAGAGAGTTGTGTACCTTGGGCCACGGGGTAGCCTCACTTCTCCCACAGTCCTGGGAGTCAGCAGCTGGGCCGGACACTGTTACACATACAGAAAAGGGTAACAGTGAGGTTTGCCTGACCAACTGTGCTCCCCCAGCCCCTGCCTGGAAAAAGGATCTCATGTTGCCCAGGCTGACCTTGAATCAGTTTATTTTGTGCTGCTGCTGGTAATCAAACCCAGGATTCATACATGCTCAGCAAGCTAGCCCTTGCTGTGTCGTGAAGGGAGAGTTGGAGATGTTCTGTCACAGATGTCCACCTGTGTCTGAGACTGCCCCCCCCACATTGAGCTCCTGTCACAGAATGAGCACACAGATATTTGTAGCCACGAGTGAGGCTCAGCAGTTTCCCTAGATGGTTAGCATGCGGGGTGGGCATTCCTGGAAGGGGCATTCATGGGGGGTCTTCTTCTCTGGAACAGAAAGAATCTATTGAGTATAAAGCCAATCAGCTTCCCCAACTGAGGAGCCTGGGTGCAGGCCAGCAGCCTAGATGTGAATAGTCCCTAGTACTAGACGGGGTCTTCTCCCTGTTTCCTTGCTTCGGCCCATAGCTGTATGGTCACTCCTACAGTCAGGGCCATGATCATCCTAGCCTACCCTTAGGGATCAGCCATGCTCACAGGTGGCTTTCTACAGACTATCAGCTACTGGGAGTGTGTGGGGGACACTCAGAATCAGGAGACATAGCCCTTTTAGCTCCTGTGGCTGAGATGTCCAAGGCCTCCACAGGTCTTGGTGTCTGTGTGCCTGGCAGAGGAGACTGGTTTCACCCCTGTCCCTGGGAGCGGCTGGTTGTGATGGCTGTGTTTGCCTTTCAGTATAAAGTCTTGTCCGTCCTCCCTGGCTCAGGCATGGGGATTGCTGTATCAACACCATCAACCCAGAAAGTAAGTGCCTGGCAGATGACCTCACCCCCCACCCCATCTGTCACCAAGGGGACCTGAGTGAGCCTCCCTGGGATGTGTTTTCAGTTTGGGTAGAGGCTCCTTTCTCCCTCAGCTTAGGAACCTGCTGTATGGAGTCAAGGTCCAGGAAGGTCAGCTTGGGTAGGCACCATAGTTATAAGATAGACAGGTTGGTGGGTCCCAGAGGGAATGGATCCTGCATCCTTCCAAGGAGGAAAGGCTGGGTCCTCTTATCAGCTGGAGCCTTCTGGGTGAGAGGAGGATCTGGTCATTTGTCCCTGCCAGGCTGCTGGCGTGACCCGACAGGGGCCATTCTAGCCCCAGCCTGGCTATGAAGTGCTCACCCACGCCCCCTCCCATTTCTTCCCACCAGCCCCTGGTGTTTGGTGCCATGGTGCACAGAGACGAAGCCTTTGAGACCATTTTCAGCCAGTACATGAAAATCACATCTGCAGCAGCCTCTGGTGGCGACAGCTAGTATTGACTCCGAGGTGTTGCTGGAACCCTCGCTAATCATTGGATAGAGGATCAGATGGGATGTCCTCATGATCTTTGGCAATAATTCTCCGGGACTGTGGCTGGTTATGGTGGTCTGGGTTCTGCAGACCCAAAGGGCTGAGACTCACCTGGATGGTGCCGGGCTGGCCCGTGCTGAGCGCGTGAAGCACCTTCGTGTACACCTGTGGACGCAGGTGGGCAGAGGATCCTCTTAACCTGTTTGAAGGATGGCACACAAGACACTCGTCCTCAGGCCCTGCTAAGCACAGCTCCTCATTCTCCGTCCTGGCCTGGGTACAAACCCAGCACCTGCCATCCTGAGAGACTCCATGATCCCATGACCCCTGTTCTCCAGAGGCTAGAGGCTTTTTTCCATCAAAGCCATAGCTGGGAGTGGTTGTGACCCCTTCTTGCCAGGATGGTAAGACAGAGAAGTAGTGGGGAGGCCCCTCTCCAGTGAAGAAATGGCCAGTCATCTCACTTGGCCCTCAGACCCTCCTTCCATGTTGGGCACTGCAAGACTGTAGGTAGGGCCTCTCTGGGCTTGGTGTGTTTGGGGTACCTCCTCCTCCTCCATTTTCAGTGTCTGGGCCTGAGCTGTCACTCATCTGGCCCATCTTGGCTTGACACTCCAGCCAAGAGTCCAGGCCAGTAGTTGATGGCCAGCGAGGGTCCAGAGTGGCGTGTTGGAAAAGCACACCTTTTTAACACTTTTCTCTTCAGTAAGGTTTTGAGGGCATTCTCCACTCCAGCTACTATTCAGTGAGAACCAGTGGGAGTCTGACTGGCGTTTGGCCTCCAGGCCGCAGCTGCTCTGAGTAATGGGGTGGGTTCAGGGAGCTGGCCTGAGGGGCTGCCAGGCCCTGTGCCACAGGAGACAGCTGTGGGAAGAGCCTAGGGGTTGGGGGCCCGAGTTGCCCTGTACCCCTAACATCTGACAGTATTCCTTCCTTCCTACATGCTCAGCAAGGCCAGGCAAATCCTGCCCTACCCGTGCTTCCTGCCCCAACAAAGGTAGAGACTGCAGGGGTGGGTGATCTTGCAGGCTTGGGCCTCTGAAGGGTGCACTCACCACCCCACCTTTGCATTTTCTGGGTGGATCACTCTGGTTCCTTCAGCTTGTCCTGAGTCCTTCAGGTGTCACTGAGATTGTTTTTTTGAAGAAACAGAAGATTATATTTTTTACAGAGAGCAAGCTGTTTTTCTTATTTTTGTATCATTTTTCAAATGTAATTTTTACCTTTGCGCCAATCCTCATTTGCTGGTGTGGGTGTGAGGCCTGGTGGCTTGGGCTCATGACACCCCATTTCCAGGGGCTTAAGGCCACACACTGGGGTTGGGAAAGGCTTGCCAGGCAGCCAGATCAAGCACACATACTACCCCAAATGTGCAACAAAGGCCACATAGCTCCAGGTACATGGCTAGAAGAGTCTAAATGTGGAGGCAGGACCCTCCTCCACCCAGAGCTGTGGCTTGGGGCCCTGTAATATTCTCATGCTCTGAAAGCATGGAGTACGATAACGGGGGGAGGGGGACTGGTGGCACCCCAACATGCCAGAGGGGAGGAAGCGTGGCCTAGGACTTGTCTCTGGAGATGGCTCTACTCTAAGGCTGATACACACATAATGGGTGAACCACACATGGTGGTTAATGCTTTCTGGACCCTGGCAGTGCCCAGGTTGGTGAATACTGTCACTGTGTGTCACTGCCACACAGAGGCCTTGAATAGACTTTTAGGGTGGACCAAGCGGTTTAGTTTGAGTCTCTTTCTCTTGGAAAGAGAGATGAAGACTGACCATGAGGCAGGTGGACAGGGCTGGGCCAGGAGCCTGTGCAGGCCCTAGGCTGTTAGAGACACTGGGGTTTGTACTGAATTGTGTGATCTGAGCAGGTATTTAATTTCTGACTAATCACTGACCTAGAATGTTCAATTTTGTATGTCTGAAGCTTGAGTCTGTTTTGGATCTGTACATAATTGTTACTGGTGTAACTTTTGTTCTACAAAAGGATCATATTCTATAAAGAACTGATAGGAAAAAAAATCCTCTCACTTTTTTTTAAAAGAAAATCTTGTTTAGATACAAAGTCTTGTATACATTATAATTTTTATTTAATAAACCCAAAATGCTCTAAGCTAAGGCTTGGGGGCCCTCTGTTTTTGCCAGAATGTATAGATGTTGGCTGTTAGAGCAATTGAGTCCTCGTGGCTACCACTGCAGCAGGGTTCAGCACAAAAACTCCTGGGAGAATGAAGGCGTGGGGCCTTGCTAGTGGGTGCTGTTTGCTCTACTGCACTCCCTGGTGTGAGGGATGCTAGGAACAGAAGGTAGTCCCTGGGTCCCAGAAGACAGTCCAGAGGAGAGGTGACTGGTCTGGGTATGTGAGGGGGGTTTCTGGACCAGGCAATGCCTTGGAGTTGCGGTATAAGCCTTGGCCCTGTTGAGCTGTGGTCTCTGCCAGCCTGGGGTCCTGAGCAACTCTATGACTTTATTGATTCAGATGCTGACACATCGGACACAGAGGAATACGAGGAAACCTGAGAGTCAAACCTGGAAAGGCATACTGATGATGCCTGTCCCCACCCCATCCCAAATGAGCTTCCAGTAAGCAGGAGCTGCCAAGACCTATTTGGAAGAGGACTAGGACCAGTGGGTACTCAGGAATATGGACCTCAGGAGGTTGGACATTTGCATCTTCTGTCTATCCACCCACACATCATCCATCTACCGACCCATCTTTATATCCATCTACCTATCCATCCTTCCATACACATCTGTGTCATCCATCCATCCATCTTATTTCTGTCACTCCATGCATAGCTTACACTGGCTTTGGTGCTGGGATACAGCATAGTCAGAGTTCCCTGGGAACTTGGTAAATAGATGCCCTTAGCTCTCCTGAGAACACACCCACTGTGACTGTCCAGTCACTCCTCACTCACCCTCCCCGCCTGTCTGTGGCAGTCCTTCCTGCACTCGTGACGCAGCCTTTCAAATGTAAGGCACCGCCATGCCTGGTCGAGCCCCTCTTCTGGTTTCCTTAGGCAAGTGGAATAGGTGAGGGTGCATGGATACAGACCAACACATGTGCCACCATGGCTGTATAGACACAGGTACCCATGCTCAACCTGGCACAATTGCCGTGTAAGCACAGCTGGGTCACCAAGGCTGAGACCGAAGCCACACCTGGTACATTTCTTTCAGGAAAATGGCAGAACCTACTAGCTAAATAAATATGCTATGTTAGACACATCCCAGATCTCTCAGGGAGAGCAGTCACTCAGCCTCTTAGCACAGCTTCTCTAATCTATGTTTTCTTAAAATCTATTTTGAAAATAAGAACTTGTGGGGAAAAAAAGGGAAAATGCCAAATTCTGCCCAAAGTTAACTTTATTTTTTTATCTTCTCAAACATATCAGATCAAATATGCCTTGCTAATCTTGAAGCCAGCAAGATCAGGAAGCATATTGTGCCTTCCCCATGTCAGCGCTCCCGGTTCAAGAGATTGTGTATGGACTGAAGCAGCTGCGGGGAAGCTAGCTGCTCCCCACCCCTACTGCTTCATTTTCATAAACAAGAAGAAGTTACTGCATATGACTGCTGCCTAATCGTTGTGCACCAGGAGGCCACAGAGGGAATTAGAATATGGACCAGACCCCTACAGGATCCTAAGTTGCCACTGTCTAATCTTTACTCCTGGCTTGTTTCGTTTTCGTTTATTTGTTTGTTTCTCTCCTAAAATACCTAAGGCCTGGGGTTGGGCTATTGCATCTAAAAAGCATCATGGAGACCATAGCCTACTGCTTGGGAATATCAGGGGGCTCCTTCCCATCCTGTGTACAAGTGTCAAGGGTTGTAAGTGTCTTGACACTCATGATGCTCCATGATAGTGCCAAAGTTAGATTCTGAACATGGCCTGCAGTGCTAAGCACCAACAAAATATCCTCTATCTGGATCCCCTCCTCCAGAACTGGCAGTGGCAGGGGTGGACCAGGGCACAGGCAGCGTGTAATAAGGACAATGGAGACCTGAATCCTTACGAGAGAGTACAATTCCTGAGAGCCAGGAGCACCCACACCTGCCTCAGGTCCTGAGCCCCTCTAGAATGCCAGGGTGAATGGACATCGAGGTGGCCACCCAAGTGTCTGCTCTACACTGCTCCAGGGCTACCTACCTACTTCAAAGAGCTGCTAGTCTCACATCTTTGGGTCCTGCCTATCCAGGAAGAGGCTTGGATAAAAATTGATAGGTGCATTTCCTCTCTACCCAGCTTTCCACTTGGCCATTGGTCATTAACTAGCACCACTACACGATTACCTTTAACATGGTCCCTAAACATGGCCACCTTTACAGCTGCCCTTTTGTCTGGATGGGACTGAAACAGAGAATTTCATGTATGGCTTCAAAACAGAAGCCCACGCCAAAGCACCTAGAAATGGGCAGCCTGCAGAACTCTGTAGTGACTGACTAATAGGACCTGCATGAGATGCATTCTTTCCCCAGTACAGAACCTAAAACCTACTCATGTAACAGTCAGTGCCTCTCCCCCTTCGCAATCCAAGTTTATGCTGCATATTCTTCTCAGATGCATCCGTTTGGAGACACAGCACAGGCCACAGTGTGTGGCTGAGAAGCTCCTGGGTCAGGAATGCCTTCAAAGGAAACTTGTCATGAGCCCAGGGCCTCAGCCAGAGCAGCTAGAAGTCCCCTTGTGGAGACAAAGCAAATAGCCAAGACATGGATTATACCCTTTTGATAGACAAGGAGCAAGCTGTCGATAAATACACGGAATAGAACCCACAGTGAGGGAAGAATGGATGTGGACCCTGGAAATAGACACAGGGCTTGCACCAAAGTACCTGGGGGTGGCCTGGGATAACCCGCCACTCCACTGTTGACACTCAGGTTGAGGGTGGTATAAAATCCCCCAACGTACCCTCTGTACATGCCAGTTGCCCTCTGCCCAACCCCTACCCACCAAAGCCCAGCTGTGCCAAGTGCTTTGTTTCCAAATGGAGCCTCCTTTTGGCCAGTGATTGACAGACTGCTGTGGTCCAGCATATGTGGGCTACCAGGGTTGATGGAACGAAGCTTCCAGTAGGTACTTTGCTGGAGTGTTTCACAGGATGCAGCTGTGACGGCAGCAGATGTGGGGGATCCTGAGGATGAGACGTCACCCTGGGTGTCTTCTTGCAGTGATATGACCCCGCTCTGGAGGTGCAGCTGTGCAGAGGACCTCACTGTGTTGAGTTACAGTTGTGGCATACAACAGGGGCCACATAGCAACATCCTGATCAGAAATAAAGGTGCAAAGTGAAGGCAAAGAGAGCCATCTACTTTCCCAAACCAGGTCACCAACAACTCCAGAGAAAGTCTCACAAAGGGCTCAGAGTGACTGGGTCGTTACCCGTGTGTCCAGATGGTGAAACCTGATTCCTGGCAAGTATTCATATTATAATGTCCCTAAAATTATTGCAGTATAGCCACTAAAGGGCTGTCTTGAAATTTGCGTGGTCAGCGTGGCTAAAATCTAGCAAGCCACGTGCCAAACCAGCAAGTGCCTTTGCTGAGAACAAGATATGTGAAAAGCGACTTAGATGCACATAGAACCGAGGTAAGGGTTCCAGGGATGGATACAGAATTGTTGACAAGCTGTCTTTTCTAAAACCAGGATCTACCTATCAAAAATAAATTTCTAAGTTTAAATGGATGTATCAACATAATTGGTCTGTCGAATTTTTCTTAAGTAATTTTCACACTCCCCAAGCTCAAGGCAGACGGCTTCTCAGCTTTGGAATTCTTGGTTAGGACTGTTCTTCGATTCCCCGGGCAAAGAGGCGCACCAGCTGGCAGTGGACCCTGCAGAGATAAACAGCTGCATTTAAACTGCACATGTGTTCTATCATTCACAGCCGACCTGAGCCCCTTACCTCCCAGAATCATACAGTTCTCCTTAGTCTCTGAATGTGCACAACCACACTAAATCAACAGTCTGTTTTCAAAAGACAGCTTGCTTTATTCTCCCTATGGAGAAATACTTCGCTTGCTCTCTTCTCTTGGGTTCTATTCCAATACCACATGTTGGGGAAGAAATGCCCCCCACCAGCAAGAGTGGGCATGCAAGCGAGCCTCCCCCAGCCTACTCATAGCTTGGATGCTGGGCACTCAGGCCTAGTCCATGAGTTACAGGGGTAACCAATGGTCTGAAGCTTGGCATCAACCCCAGAAGCTTGGCTAAGAGTGATTCTGAGCTCCCCTTGTGAACCTAGGTGACTGAATGGGCGAAGTCACTCAGAGCCAGTCGCCTGGCTCTGGCCTCTTGCACTTACTAGCCACTCTAGACTTCTGAGGTCCCCAAGGCTGTATGACCGCTCCAGGCCCCTCTGAGACTCCACCTCCCTCTTTTTTCTGATAGCCTCAGGATACTCTTCCCAATACCTCAGGCTCCTGCCTGGTGCTTCTCATGACGGCCAGATACTTTGTGAGGGAACTGAGGAGATCCAGGACTTAGGAAGTACCCATGAAGCCAGTTACTTTTGGTTATTTTTCTAACTGGGGGTATGTGTATGTGAATATGACAGACAGAGACCAGGGGCAGAATGCAGAGTATAGGAGAGAAAGAAACTAGAACAGAGGAGCCTGAAAACCCCACGGATATGTCTGTAAAACCCAGCACCACAGAGTCAGCACCTGCCCCATGCAAACTTCAGATCACACAGCTTCCATGCCGGGCATAAGGCCATGGGGAAGCAATGCCTCCTGTTTTCTGCCACAAACCCCAGCGAGCTTTTGCCGATGTCTGGCAAGCACACTTTGGCCAAGACAGTACTTGTGACAGGCATCTGGGCAGGTGGCTGGGGTCCCGCCCGCTTACCTGACCTCGATGGCAGGGCTGTGCAGGATCTCTCCGTCACAGTTCCAGGAGCTTCGAGAGGACGAGCAGCTGCACGTGGGGCTGTCGGTGCAGATCTGCCCAAATCCCTGCTTCCCTTTCTCCTTCAGGTCGCTGTCCTCGTCGTCCACGTGCTTCGATGTGAACTGGAACTTCCTGACTCGATAAACTTCGACAAAAGTGAAGTCAAACTGCAGAGGCAAACATGGTGGGGGCGCCAGCTGATCAGCGAGAGCAACCTTTCGCCTCTGCTGATTCAGCCAGCTGGGATACATGGTCTTCTGAAGACTCACAGAGCAGCGTCTCCAAGCTACCAGTCCTCCCCATGTGACATCTTACAGATAATAGGTGCACTGCTCTCCCAGGAGCTTCAGACAACTGCTGATACCTTTGACATCTCAAATCTGAGGCTAGAAAGATGGCACAGGGGCTAAAGGTCCATACTGCTTTTGGAAAAGAGTCACGTTTGGTTCCCAGCACCCACATCAGGTGGCTCACAGCTACTTGTAACAACTCCAGAGGGTCCAATGCTTCTGATCTCTACAGGTAACTGAACTCACATGCTCATACCTGCACATGGATAGACAGACAAACAGATAGATACACACACGCACACACACACAACACACACACACACAATATTTTAAAATCCTCTACAGATATGAGTACTCTAAAGAACCATATGATTCATTAGTGGTGATTTGTAGAATTCTCTATTTTTAAAAGTTAATTATTTAATCATATGTTGGTGGGGTTGCTTACATATATGCATGATGTACCTGCCTGGTGCCCATGAAGGCCAGAAAAAGATATTGGGTACCTTAGAACTGGAGTTACAGACAATTGAGAGCCATCATATGGGTACTGGGAATTGAACCCAGGTCCTCTGCAAGGACTACCAGTGCTCTTAACTGCTGAGCCACCCCTCCAGCCCCCAGATTTATATTTTGAAATAAAATTTACATGAAGGAACTGGTAAGGTTGACAATATGACATGCACATCCAAAGATGACCTCTCCTTGGAGTTAACAACAGATCCTACCAACTAGCAGGGCAGGGATTGCCCAAATGTCAATGACCTTAGGGCAACAGTGCGCCTCACCTGATCATCCTGGTTGGTGTGCCGGACAAGGAATCTCAGGAAGTTGAACCTGGAACACTTCCGGATGAGGATGAGGTCAGAAGATCCATCTCCCAGATGGGCAGCTGGAGACAGGCCCCCAGGGCTCCGGGGACATGCACAGGACATGTTGGTGGCATTGATAGCCAGGAACTTCCCACATACCACTTGCCACTCTTCCACTTCCTCTGTGGAAGACAACGGATGGGCACCACGGTTAATGTGGTGTGGAGGCAGAGGCACAGCGGCAAGGGGTTGTACTGCCCTCCCTCTTGCTCTGTGTTCTTGGCTATCATTCTGGCCTGACTATATACCATGGAACTTACCTCAGGACCCAAGCGGCTCTTGTGGGAGCAAGTCATTTCCCTACTCCCTGTAAGAGCACTTTTGGACAGCAGTTTAACAAGGGTGAGTAGGCTGTTGTGGAATATTATTTTAACTGGGCAAAGAAGTATTATATTTGTTTATGCTGCATTTGTTTGGTGATGTAAGGATGTGTGTTTATTACGTAAAG
Source organism: Dicrostonyx torquatus (assembly GCA_028555095.1). Lineage (NCBI taxonomy): Eukaryota > Metazoa > Chordata > Mammalia > Rodentia > Cricetidae > Dicrostonyx > Dicrostonyx torquatus. The sequence goes on along the minus strand of JAQHUG010000146.1, from coordinate 2,156,596 downwards.
ATGTGTTTGTTTCACTTTGTCTAAGGCACCTGATTGGTTTTTTAAAAAGCTGAATAGTCAATAGGTAGGCAGGAAAGATATAGGCAGGGCTGGCAGGTCGAGAAAATAAACAGGAGAAGTCTACGTGAGAGGGGGGAGGAGGAGGAAGAGAAGAAAGAATAGAACAAGGGAGAAAAAGAAGGACACACCAGGGCCAGAAACCAGGCAGCAGCCAGCCAGCCAGCCAGCCAGCCCTGAGAAGCAGTGAAAGTAAGATATACAGAGGGAGAAAGGTAAAAAGACCCGAGGCAAAAGGTAGATGAAGAGAAGCAGGTTAACTTAAGTTAAAAGAGCTAGCCAGAAATGTGCCTAAGCTAGGCTGAGCATTCATAACTAATAATAAGTCTCCGTGTCATAATTTGGGAGCTGGTTGGTGTCCCAAAAGAAAAAGCCTGGTAGAGCAGACCTCTGCAGGGGTTAATCTGGCCTACCATCTCTCTTTATATGACTTATATAGGCTAAGAATAGTTGCCACTGATTTAAAGAACAACAGCTCGCATGTGAATACTCCATAAAACTCCAGTCTCAGAGGCCATAGACAGTGCTAGAGGCAGGTGACACACCCACTTATCCACATACAGTAGCTGCCGTTCTTCAAGGTAGGGGTGTAACCAAGTCCTTGTAGAGCAGAAGGCCCTCATTCAGCCAAGCCCAAACAGGGTATCTGCCAATCCATATCTCATAGCAGCTGGAATGGCATGCCTTGGCTCTGGTCAGCCTTGTGACAGCAATTGAAGGCCTTTTCACAAATATCTAGGTTTCCTAGCATCTCCAAAGCTGCAATGACTCGATGCTGCCTCGAGCTCGAGCGAACACAATATAACCAGGAAAAGCGGGAGACAAGGCGGACAGCCAGAAGAGGTCGTGCACTGAGAGCCACGCACAAGAATACACTTGCAAAGATTACCGGCACTCTCCAGGCCGTACAGGGCTTTCTTCTGTTCTTCTTCCAGCTGCTGCTTGCTCTGCCTGCACACGAAGCATCTGGAAGACAGCACGGTCACTGTGCCTCTAGTGCATGATTGTGCATTTAAATAACAGAGCCCCTGGTCCCCCCACACAGAAAAGCATTTAAACTCTTCGTAGATACTGAAAAGGCTCAAGTTTCAAAGGCTTCAACAGGAATTCTTCAGCAGACAACTTTTGAACTCTCAAGATTAGACCTAAATTCACACCTATTAATCAGCAGTTTCCTTCTCCAAGCCTTGCAGACATCTCTAGGACTTCTTACCTGCCTAGCTTGGGATGCATCAATGGTGACGTGAAAAATCTACCAAGCATCTTTAGAGTGAAAACGCCCTTCCTTCAGGTAACAAGTGTGACGAGCCTATGCTCCGGGCAGTAAGTAACTCAGAGCTGAGCCACTGACTCTGTGTATAGTTGTCATCTGGGTGCGGGCATGGCTGGCCTAGTCTTGAACCTGCGCCTTGAGTCTGCACCACGGCAAGCACATAGCTGCTGTCCTCCCAAACAGCCCTGCACACGTCAAGTCATTTACAATGGGAACCCACACGGAAATGCACCTGCTTACCCGGCCCGGCAAGGTTTCTTGTCCCGTGGAGATCCCACTGTGTGCTGCGCTGGGAGGAAGGACACTGTCCCTTCATAGTATTGATGAGAGAGAAAAGTCTTCAACCCTGGGAAGAAGAGCAATCGAAAAGAACCATGTATCGCTGCCTGGTTACGAGGGTCCTTACATACTACCACCACCACCACCAAGAGGACAAGGGTCTGGTGAGGTAGCTCAGCCAACAAGAGCACTGGCTGTCCTTCAATAGGACCCACACGGTGGCTCACAACCATATGTAATTTCAGTTCCAGGGGATCTGACGCCTCTTCTGACCTCCATAGGCACCAGACATGTATGCAATGCTCAGACACACAAACTAGTAATTTTTTTTAAAAAGAAAAGACTCCTAGGAAGCTGACCAGTCTGCAGGGGGCAGGAGGGACCTTGCATGTGACATTGCTACTGTACTGAAGGAGATGCAGATTCTGCCCTCCCCACCATGGCCCAAGGAGCAGCACCACAGCAAAGCTGCCGGTGAGAGGTGTGGTCAGAGTTTTGGCCACATATCCAGGCTGCCTTCAAGTTGCCAAAGCAGGGTACTTGGCAGTAGTAACCTCGCATGAACTCAGTGGTGTGGCCTGTGTGACCTGATGACTCTACCACCCCTCTTCAGTGTGGTCCGCAATGCCCCTGCCTCCTGTGTGCTTAACCCTTGCCAGAGTTGAGGGTTCTCCTGGGTGAACTTAGGACCAAGGTCAGGGTGGTACCGCCTGCCTCCTAAAAGGCCTGCTGTGTCGTGCTAGCCATGATGCCAGTTGCATGGTGCATGTCAGGATGGGCAAGGCTAGCAGGGTGGACTGCTGGGCCTCTGATAGCAGAGAGTGGGCAGAAGGCATGGGACTAGCTGGGCTTGCTGTGGTCCCGCATGACCTCTTTGTCTAGTTTATGTATGTTGTGATGTGATGCTGCTGGCCTTGAGACATTCACCACAGCTAACCCCTTTCATTCCACACAGGAGCCAGGTTCCACTTTGTCATAGCCTCACCTACAAGGCCACAAGCACCTGTCCCCCGGGGAGGAGGGTTCTGGCTCCTTCCACCTTCTTCTGGATGGCCCTCCAGGTGCTAGTCCCCTATGCCAGGTTCTAGGTCCAAAAGCATACAAGGGGGAACTCTGTGGAGAATGGCTCCGGATCATGGGCTTCTGCTGCCTCTGTCTGCATGCTGGCACTACCTTCTCTTTCCACTTACTCCCGGTGGGCCCGAGGAGATGTCCAGTGTCCAGCACCCTGGAGGAGCGGACCCACAGTGAGTAGTCCGGTAGTTGTGTGTGGTATGTAACACTGAGTTCTAATAGGACACTGGGGACAGTTGTCTCGTCACAAGCAGAAACCTCCTTCTGAACCCTAGCTTCCCACCTCAGCTGCAGTTGGCCAGTCCTGGCATGTCCGAGAGTCTAAGAGAATTCTCCATTTCACGCCTTGTTCTCCTCTATAAAGCTCCCAGCTGCCCAGTACAGTGGATATTTTCCACCTCAAGGCAGCCAAACACCAATGACAATAGGTGTGTGCTAACACCCTCAAGCGGCTCTGAAAGGACTGTAATGTGGTAGGGACAAGGACCAGAGCTGCTCCGCCTGAGAGGAAGGGTGGGGCTCCTCAGATGTGTTCTGAGAGGACCAAGAATGAAGGCACTGGCCCGAGGCTCTGGACCATCAGGAGCTCCCCATTCCAGCAGAGGGGGGCAGGCGCAGTACCTCAGTGTGGAAATAGTCACTGTTTGCCCAGCACCCAGAGCCCTTTTCTTCTGGAAGGGCTGGATATATGTTGTGCCTCTGCCACCCCACAGTGTCCTCTCACGCGAAAAGGGGTGAGTTCTGAGTCGTTAAACTTTACACAGTTTTGTCAATGGCAAACTGTACAGAACAGGGTCCAGGCTAGGGGAATGCACTAAACACAGGAAAGGGATCCACCTAGCCCACCTGAAAGCCACACCCTGCATTTCATATTTTTCCCTTAAGTTCCTCTCCTTGGCATTTTAAACCTGATGGGGGTGGAAAGAGGACCCACCCACTACCTGAAACCAGCAGGTGGTAACTTTTGGTGTAGCCTGAAGCTGACCTGCATTTCTTGTTCATCGCAGCTTGGGGATTAGAGGGGACATGGCTATCACTGAGGGCTCTATCTGCATTCCCAAGGCACTGTTTGCAGGTCTGCCCCTTACCAGCTGCACTTTGGGAAGGTGTCTCCCGGGGACAGTGATGCCTACCTCCTCTGAGACCCACTGACCTGCAGGAAGAGTGTCACCAAACTCGGCAAGTCATTTAAGCATACTGCCTATTGTCTCAACTGTGAGATGGGGACAGAGTCTCTGCTGCACAATAGGAGGACAAGAGAGGATGGAGAACACCTGTCTAGTCCTCCCCTTCCCTACTGGAGTTCCACTAAAGCAGATGCAGACCTGAGACCTCTCCTGTCCTGGTCAGGTACACATTCTCACAGATGTTGCTGAACAGCTGGCTGATGGCCGCTACTGTAGAAAGAAGCTCAGGAAGACGGTGCATTGTGGGAAGGGAAGGAAGTGAACCTGTGTCTGGAGGGCAGATGCCCAGGGCTGCTGCACTGCTTCACAGTGAAGTTTCCTCCCACTCCACCTGCTACGCTCAGGGTGACCATAAAAATAATCTTTTCCAGCTAGGGTGGTGGCGCATACCTTTAATCCCAGCACTTGGGAGGCAGAGACAAGCAGATCTCTGTGAGTTCGAGGCCAGCCTGATCTACAAGAACTAGTTCAAGGACAGGCTCTAAAACTACAGTGAAATCCTGTCTCAAAAAAACAAAACAAAACAAAAAAATTTTTTCCTGTGAAAACATCTACCTTGACCCCTTGGGTTAATACCACTTCCATGACAGATGATAGAGCCATGCTCCAGATCCACAGGGCCTCCCTCAGTCTAGTTTTGACACATGCTGGGACTCTGAGGGGGACAGGATCTGGGTCACAATAGCCAGGGTCATGTCCCCATTCTGGAAAGCAAGTCTCCCCCGCCCCACCGAGTCTGTCCCTGGGGATGCTGTACGAATTAACTCAATGTTCGTGGACACACACCTGAGAAGTCGTATCTGACGAGGCCCATCCACCGCTTCTTTTCACTGTCCTTGATCAGGTCCCCATAGAAGCCGTAGCCCAGCAGAGACACCGAGTACCGCAGCAGTGTGCTGTTGTGGTGTACGGACGACACGTCGATGGCCAGTGAGTCCCCTGTGGGAGAGGAGAGCTGTAAGGAACCCTGGCCCCATGTGACCTCCTCCACCCTGCTTCTGCATATACAGGAAGTGCCTGCCTGCTGCAAACGTAAGAAACAGAACTCGTTCAGTGTAGCAGTCGGGGTGACAACATTCAGATACGACAATGGTTATCTGACTGTGTCATCTGCACGCACCAGGGTAGATCTGGCTGATCTGGCTGGTTAGGTGGGTGTCCCCTTCCTTCTACATTGCTTCATCCGGTCCCTCCCAGAGCTGCCCACTCAGGCAGAGAGAATGACCTTCCTGGATAGAGGAAGACCATTCTTGGGCCCAGGGTATGTGCTGGAACCTCTAAACGAGTTCTTCAGTGACAAAACTTGGCACCTGTTTTCAAGCAAGATCTGAGAACTATTCTGAAGGGGCAGACAGGATGTGTCCAGGAGGGCTGTCCATGATACCAACAGAGAGAAAAGTAAACTTGAGGTTGAAAATAGGTATGCAGCGCTTCAAACACAAAGTCTGCCAAGTGTGGTGGCACACGCACCTGCAATCCCAGCACCCAGGAGACTGAGGCAGGGGACTGAACTTGAGGCCAATCTAGACAATATAGAAAAGGCTTGTCTCGAGAAAAAAATAAATAAAAGTTACACTTGGGAAGCAGGGGCAGGCAGATCCCTGTGAGTTTGAGGCCAGTCTGGTCAGTAAGTACCAGCCAGCTGGAGGTACATAATGAGACCCTGTCTCAAAGAACAGCCAAACCAACAGTAAGATCCCAAGTGGTTATTTTAAAATACAGCATTTCTGTGACTGCAAGTAAGACATGACCCTGTAACGAGTGATGGTGTGGGCAGAGCCACCCAACCATTTCTCAGAAACCCCAGAGCTCCTCCTCCTCCTGTGGGGTTTCTCACTTGGGACTGGAGTAGGGGCTGGGTATGTCTGTCACTCACCTGGAGCCTTGCGGGTGTTTCACAATGGGGTTAGCCCTGGTGGCCAGTTAAGAGAGGAGAGCAAGGGGGAATCTGAGGCAGCAGGGCCACAATGACATTAGCAGGGGTTTGGGGTCTGTGCATGGGACACCCACATGTATAAGACAGGACTTGGGGCTGCAGAGTCAGCTCAGTGGTTAAGAGCACTTGCTGTTGAGAAAGACTTCAGTTCAATTTCCAGCACCTACATGGAGGCTCACCATCTCCTCAGGCAGCCTCAGACATATGGTACACAGATGTACACACAGGCAAAACACTCATATACATAAAATAAAATAAAAAAAAACTATGAGAAAAGCCTGGGCTCACCAACAATGATGTGCAGAGCCGACGTCTCTGCATCGTTTGTGCCCACTGTTGAGTAACACACACAATCTGTGGACCCTGCAAGAGAACAGGAAAACCCTTAGTGCTAATGGAACTGCCAAAACGGTAACTGACTTCCAGCCAGCTGATTCTGTCCTTCTCTGGTGCTGGAACAGCTGGAGAGTAAAAAGAATCCACTCAAAAAATGAAGGTTGAAAATACTAAAACACGGCCTTCTGGTAATGTAGTGTTGCCTGCAGCATACCTAGACACAGAGACCACCCTGGATCCTCTTGCAGCTTCTAAGAGATGTCTGCAATGCAGGCAGCCACTTCCCTCTCTTGTAAAGCTCTCTGGAAGGTATGTGGCCCCTGCCCGCCTCTATGTAGCTGCCAGTAGTGCCTCACAACCTACCCTAGACCTTAAGAACAAAGGCAAACATAGTGAACTGTGAAGGTCTTAGTTTTTATTGTCAACTTGGCATAACCTACACAACCTGGGAAGAGGGACTGCCTCAATCAGATTGACCTGCGGCCATGTCTGGGAGGACTCGGTCCACTGTGGGTGGCGCCACCCCTAGGCAGATGGACCTGGGCTGTATAAGAAAGCTAGCTGAGCATGAGCCAGTAGGCAAGCTAGTTAGCAGCACTCGTGGTTTCCGCTTCAGTACCTGCTTGAGTGAGCACCTGCCCTGAGTTTCCGTAGTGATGGACTGTGACCTGGAAGAGCAAGATGAATAAGCCCTTTCCACCCTTAGCTACTTTTGGTGATAGTGTTTGACCATAGTAACAGAGAACTAACTAGAACCAGAGCCTGAGATGACCCCAGCTTTGCTGGAGAACCATCCCTCTCTTCTGCTGGGTGCACAGGAGGAGAGAGTCGCATCCCCAGGCCCCTGGCACACCTTCCTTGCTCAGCCTCACTAGTGCCTCACCTTGCCCAGGGTAACCGTGACTGTACTGACTGACCAATTCCCTCCGAACTCTCCTTGACTTCAAGGTTGAGGGACAAAGGTGTCCAGCAGCTCTTGTCCACCACGACCGCTCCCATCCCAATTGCATTGCCCTGCAGTCCCCACTGTGACGTCAAGCAAGAATCTGCCTGCCTGACTGCTGCTCAGCACGGGAGCTGTCACCTGACTGCAACAGTTGGGCAGAAGTCAAAGCTGAGTTAGCACCATGGGAGTATTCTACCAAAGAAATTCATTTTGTGTTTTAACGAAGTGAAAGAAACATCAGGCTTTTGAACCAGCTGGATCCTGTGGCGGTCACACAAAGCCATTGCTTCAGATTTCATCCCTAGGACAGGCGGTTCACAGGTCCGCTTGCTGTTCCTCTGTGAAGAGGCTGGATGTGGCTACAAAGGCTTTCATTCGCCACCTACTAACATGGCCAGGCACGACCTTGGCATTAAGGGTCAGGCTAAAAAAAAAAAAAAGATGTCTGCTCACAGTAACACTTGGATCCCCTACACACTGGATGGTGGCAGTTCTCTGACTGCTTAGTCCACAGGCCAGCAGCCAACTGGAGCTCACAGTCCTGGTGGAACAGGAAAGATCCAGTTTTTGACACGGCCCCTGCTAAGCAGAGGTCAGTTCCCTGAGCTTCTTTGAATAACATCACATGTTATTCATGTGGCAACTTCCATAGAATCAGGAGCTTCGCTGTGGTCCCATAGGTCACTCTAATGGCCACGGATGACTTTTAAGGGACCTGCTAACAGTAAGGGCTCTACATATTTGACTAGGAAACTAACTGGCCTTCCTCAGGTCTCTCAGCCAGGTTGCCTTCATCTCAGAGGACTGGGTCTTTGGCGAGCATGCTCATCAAGCCTGCCGATAAAGCTCCTCCCTCAGGCACAGGAAAAGTCCCTCCAAAGCTTTCCCCAGAGTGCCCTCAGATACACTGAGGGGTGTGCTTTCCCAATCTCCCGAGCTCTCAATCCACTCGAGGTAAAAGTCAAGATCATCACACTGTGTTTTCTAAGAACTAGGAACTTTCTAGAAAGGCATTTAACTCTCCAAGCCAGACAGACACCCTCAGGACACAGTCTTCCTTCCATAGTGGGCGAAGTCCTGTTCTGGGTTCTGCCACTGCCTTCCCATATGGGTCCCCTCCTGAGGTCCCAGGACTCCTGGGCAGATTCTTTCAGCCTTCATCAGCCCCCAATCCCAGCTCTCAGGTCAACTAGAAGCCATGTCTAACAGACAGCCACCCCCAAAACCTGTCTGTCTTCAGATGCCAGGTACCTCCTGACTCCAGGCTAGCAGCCCACTGGCCCCCAGATGTTGGCAAGGACTGTCCTGTGTGCTGCTGGACTCAGACCAGGATAAGGGTCTTCCCAGATGCACAGTTATTTCTACTATTCATACCTTAATCTCACATAAAGGAGTGTACTTATGAGAAATTATAAAAATCACTTAAAAAAACAAACAGGGAAACAGGGTCTAATGTCACCTAGACTGAACTACTATGTAACAGAGGGTAATCTCGAACTCCTGACCCTCTTCTCTGCCTCTTGATTGTGGAATCACAATTTAAATGAAGGATGAACCAGGAATGATATCTCCCTACTTGAAGCCTAATCCTAGGGAAGCTTTACTAATGAGGGGGATGGGGGTATGGTCTTATGAGCAGAGATGCCCTGTGGCTGTGCATGGAGATGTCCTCCTAACAACAACAGTGATGAGAAAGTCATATGTGTGCCATACCTGCAGGGATGATGCCAATCCTGAGGGTGCTGGGCACCAGCACGGCTCTGGGGTGATTGGGGTCAATGCCAGCACTTTGTTGCGTCCTCCCAATCACCCCGTGCAGCACCTCGCTGAACATGCCATCCCCACCAACACACACGATGCTGCAGGAGGAACACAGGTCTGTCAAGTCCACTAGTCCTCTGCATGGAGTGGCTGGGAGTCTCAAGCACTGGGGACAGCTTGCAAGACTGGCCTGTCAGACACCTGGAAACTGGGCTCCTGAACCACTTCCTATTCGATGAGGTCCTGCCAACCTGTTTATTCTACTTTTTCAAACACCAGGCTTCTTCACAGACCCCGGCTTCCCTGCTAGAGATATGACATTTTGGTGGTTTCTAAGCAGAGGGTATATGTGTGCTCAGTCCTGGTCAGCCATCATCGAAAACCTATGGTTTGGGGGCTGCACAGAGGGCTCGGTGGTCAAGAGCATGTACTGTTCTTCCAGAGGACCTGAGTTCAATTCCCAGCATCCACACAGCAGCTCATAACTGTCTACAACTCCAATTCCAGGGAATCTGATCCCCTCCTCTGCCCTCCATGGACCAGGTGCAAACATGGTGCACACACTTACTTACATATATGTAAGCAAACCACCATACACATAAAATAAATAATTAAAAAAAAACGAAACTATAGCTTGATCTTGGATAGCTTAGTGGCAAAGCAGTTGGCCAACACACAAACACCCTGGTTTAGTGCCCAGCACTGCAAAAGTAGAGATCAAAAGTTAACAAGCAGAGTATTGAGATTCAAGCTTGCTGGGCATGAATACGACCCCAGTGGAGGAACATTTCTACCATATGCCTCCTAGACAGGGATGGCATCTCGATCCAGTTGGGTGGCCTTGCTGTGCCCAGCAGTGGGCCTCAGATGAGGGGGGAACAGCTCCTGTTGTCACAGTCTTGGGAACTCAGAAAACAGAAGCAGAGGGGTCCGAGTGAAAGCCAGGTGAAATGAATGGGGTCAGGGAAGCTAAGGGGAGAAAAGGGTGTGGGCAGGACAGGTTTTTATACTGTGCTGTCCCGTGCAGAGGATGGCTACAGAGGGGCATGGAGAAGTGTGTGCATGCATGTGGAAGGCATGTATCCTGTGACGTGGAGGGAAGGCCAAGGCCACGCTCACAGTTCAAGGCAACCCAAGAGCTCCCACAGGGTAGGTCAGAGATAGCGTTCGCTGTCCATGACCAAGAGGAAAGCAGGTGTAACTCACCCATCATAGCCGTCTGTGTTGATCTCATATAAGGTCTCCTTGGCTTGATTGGCATGCTCAGTAACTGTGGGGAAAATATTACACGGGACCGTTCATCTTCACATCTTAGAACCCGTGTTTAAGCTAATTGCCAACTGACGCTATTTTATGAGAGGAAGTCCCTCCTCAGACTCACCTTAACCCCTCTTACAAAAGAGTAAGGAGTACGGCAGCCTCCGTGGGAACCAGCCATCTTAGGGGTCCGTTCTGCCTGCCACCCTTTGCACTTGTCAACACGAATTTATTTTTAACTTATGTGCATGCGTGTCTGCCTACATGTATGTATGAGGACCATGTGTAAGTGGTGCCAACAAAAGAGGTCAGTAAGTCCCTCCAGACAAGTGTTACAGGTGGTTGTGAGCTGCCATGTGGGTGCTGGGAATTGAGCCCTGGTGATCTGCAAGAGCAGCCAGTCCTCTTAACCACTGAGTCATCTCTCCAGCCCCAACAAATGATTTCTTTGACAGCCATTAGAATAAGTGCAGCTTCTATTACACTTATTCCTTAAAATACAAGTTACTTTAAACTTCCTAGAATACTCCAGAATGTAAGAAGAAGATAAGGCAGGGGGCAGCTGGAGAGATAGCTCAGAGGTTAAGAGAGGCTCTGAGTTCAATTCCCAGCAACAACAGGGTGGCTCACAACCATTCTTAATCTATAAGAAGGTGCCCTCTTCTTACATGTAGGCAGAACACTGTACACATAGTAAATATATCTATAAAAAAAGAAGATAAGGCTAGCTCACAGTCCTTGTACTTAGTATCAAAGCATAATTGTTAGTAAAAGTTACTGTTCACAATCTTATTTGTTTTGTTTTTGTTTTTCAAGACAGGGTTTCTCTGTGTGACAGCTCTGGCTCTGTAGACCAGGCTGGCCTTGAATTCACAGAGATCCACCTGCCTCTGCCTCCCGAGTGCTGAGATTAAAGGCGTGCATCACCTGGCTATCACAATTTTTCGTTGTTCAGAATCCTCTGAAAAGGCCCCTTTTTAAGCTGCTTTCTACTCTTCCTCTGGATTTACCAGGATTCCATGTTCATATCTCCTGTTGGGGGCATCTGCATTGTTTCTAGCATCCTGCTACCATGAAGCATGCTGGGACACCCGAGTGCCTCAATCTTGGTGTGTATCTGACTGTGCTCAGACTTGGGGAGCCTGGGATATTGGGATAACCTTTTCATGTTTTAGACTTTTGACTTGTATTGCTAATTAGCTTTTTCTGGATGCAGAGTCTTACTGTGAGACCAGGCTGGCCTCCAACACCTAGTCCTCTTGCTTCAGCCTCCCCAGGGCTGGGCTCACAGCCAGGGCCAGCTGCATTAAGTGTCTTGCTAACAGGGTTATATCAAGCCCTGAAGGCCAGCAAGGGCAGTGGACCATGGCTGCCTCCCGCTCTGAAGCTAGCACCGCACTGATGACGGAGTGCTAGGACATGGTGTTAAGTCACGATGTGTAAAGTGACCCATGCTGTGACATTCTGGGACAGTCATTGCTCCTATCTTTTCCTGTGAGGACTTCCTACCCTCGAACTCTGTTCTTTAATCTCCTTGCTGTTCCTGTGAGCACTTGACCGGCTGAGTACATTAAGTACATTATTTCTTTTGCATTCTTCCAACTAAGAGTATAAAAACTGCAACTGAATTCGAAATGATCATTTAGGCCTAAGTCCCCTCCAGTGGTGACATGTGACTCCCTCTCAGGCTGGCCTCTGCAAACTTGTCCTGGTGCCCAATACACTTACTGATGATTTCGGTGGTGATGGAAGCCAAGGTGAACAGAGGTGCCACTTTTTTTTCATAGATGTGCTTGCCCTGACCTTTCCCTCCAAAAGGGTTGATAAATACCAGCAAGTGCTTTGGTCTTGAAGCTGCAAAACAACATTCATACCAGTCAACGGTCAATCACAATGGGTGCAAGAAATTCAAACTCAATTAGTGTGCTGCTGGTGAAGAGCAAATGGGTTCTGACAAAGAATTCTTGGTCACCAAAGGAGAAAGGCGACCAGCTGTTGAGATGAGGCATCACATGTGGGGCATCAGGAAGGTCGCTGTCCTGGCCAAGTCTCATGGGCATGAGCATAGATGGCTCTGTCTGCCCATGGGAAGGATGAGGCTTTTGAAAATAAGAATGAGATAGGAACAGAGAGGAGCAGGAAGAGAGGAAGACAGACACACAGAGAGACAGATGAATCAACTGGATGGACGATGGGAGGAGAGGCTCCCATAGCAAACTAGGCCTGGCTTCAGCCCTTCCCTCAGTTCCAGCCAGTTGCCTTGGTGTTGTGGAATATTATGGAATATGGAAAGATGTGTTTCATTTGTTTATGCTGCAGAATATTTCTTTAACTAGGTTTGCTGCATAAAAACACTCTGGGCCAGCCTGGGGTACATTAGATCTACTCTCAAAATAAACAGGTAAAAGCAAACAAATGCAAAAGGAAGAAACTTAAAATATGTCTGCTTCATATTTTATCATTTCTAGGTGTCTCAGAAAAGCCAGGGACAGGGCCAAAGAGATGGTTCAATAAACGGTTCACTGTGCACACATGAGGCCCTGAGCTCTGATTCTCTGAACCCACAGAAAAGCCAAGTGAAGTACCAGGCATAGTGGTGCATGCCTTTAATCCAAGCACTTGGGAGGCACAGGCAGGCAGAGCTCTGAGTTTGAAGCTAGCCTGGTCTACTATCTATAGTGAGTTCCAGGACAGTCTGGTCTACTATCTATAGTGAATTCCAGGCTAGTCTGGTCTACTATCTATAGTAAGTTCCAGGACAGCCTGGTCTACTATCTATAATGAGTTCCATGACAGCTTCTTCTATTATCTATAGACCAGGACAGCCTGGTCTACTATCTACAGTGAGTTCCAGGCTAGCCTGGTCTACTATCTATAGTAAGTTACAGGACAGAATAGCCAGGGCTATGTAGAGAAACCCTGTCTCAAAACACAAAAGACAAAACAAAAAAGCCAGGTGGAGTCCTAGAGTTGGAAAGGCAGAGATAGAAGGACCGCCGGGGCTGGCTGGCCAGCCATTCTAGTCAAATCATTGAGCTCCAGGTCCAGCAGGGGACCAAAAAATAGAGCGTGACAGAGGAAGAACCCTGATCTGAAATCAGCCTCTACACACGTGCGCGCACACACATAGACACATGCCTTCCTACTAAGAATTTCCAGGCCTAAGCTGTTTCTTCACTGAAATCCCTCAAACAACTTAAGAAACCCAGTCTCTGTCATGTGTGACCCTTTCCAAGGTAGAGGAAGAGAAGCATTTCTGAGTGATTCCTAAGAAGTCACTGTGAGGGCTGGAGAGATGGCTCAGAGGTTAAGAGCATTGGCTGCACTTCCAAAGGTCCTGAGTTCAATTCCCAGCAACCACATGGTGGCTCACAACCATCTGTAATGAGATATGGTGCCCTCTTCTGGCCTGCAGGGACATATGCAGGCAGACCACTGTATACTTAATAAATAAATAAATAAATCTTTTTTTTTTTTTAAAAGAAAAAAAGAAGTCACTGTGACCTCTGAGGGAAGTCAGACAGGGAAGTTACAGAAAGGAAGCCAAAAGTCTACTTCTCCCGGAACCTAGGTGAGAACCCCTAAATGAGGCATCAGGAAGTCAGATGCAGTGACACAGAAAGAGGGTAAAGGTCACAGGCAAGATGGCTGCTTGAGCGGGACAAGCATTAATAACCAGACCCTTAGCACGTTTTACTAGCAGTCCTTAAACCCAACACGTGTGACCAAACAAACGTCAAACAAGACCAACTCAGAAAACTATGTTTCTTAGAATTCCCTCAATGTGATGAAGCTGATAGATCCCTGTGTTCCCTATGGTATATCCCCAAAGTCAGGACTGAGACATCAGTGTTTGCTGTCACACTGGGCAGCTTGTGTGACAAGGAACAGGAGAGAGGTGATCGATGCCAGCCTTAGAACTAATAAGTAGGTATGACAAGGGGAATCATGAACTTCTATTGATTATCTATGCACAGGCAATACAAAGAAAGGAAGGAGGGAAAGAGGGAGGGGAAAGGAGGAAGGGAGGGAGGAAGGGAGGGAGGGAGGGAGGGAGGGAGGGAGGGAGGGAGGAAGGAAGGAAGGAAGGTCAATTTGTGGGCCAGATGTGGAACTTCATTCCTATAATCCTAACACTTAAGAGGCTGAGGCAGGAGGATAATGAATTTGAAGCCACCTTGAACTACAGAGTGAGGACTCTCGCCAGAGAACACACAACTGGCCTGTGAAAACATGAACGTATTTCTCAAGCATCAGAGAAATGTAGATTAATACCATAATATAAAGCAACTAATCCCTGCCACACAGGCTTCTGAAGCAGTGGAAGGGACTCAATGGTGGGTGTGTGAAGAGGGACCCTGGGTAGTGTCCACAGTCCAGTCCTCAGCACACTCTAGAGAGATGCCACAGGCACACAGTGTCCCATGCTGGGATGGTCTCTACACTGTTATCCAGGCTGGCCCAGGGGAAGTCATGAAGATGGGCCTTGGCAGGGAATGACTGTACCATCAGGGGTCAGGGATGCTGAGCAGCCACAGAATGAACAACCACAGCCACCCAGGATAAAGGGACAAGGTTTGCATTCACAGTGTTCTTCTCAAAGCCAGGTACAAAACAGCTGATGCTGTTCCATTCGAACTTATGAAGCAGGAAAAAAAAACAAAAACAAACAAACAAAAGCAAGTCTAGTTGTTTAGAGGTCAGGGCCACAGTGACCTCCAGGAAGGAGTGGGGCCTGGGGACTGACTGTCCTGCCAGCCTCGAGTGTTGTTACATATGCTCACTGTGAAAACACACACACTCAGAACACAACCACTTCTCTGGCTTACCCCAATAAAACCAGGACTGGGGAGGTGGGTGGCCATTAAGAGCTTCCGCAGTTCTTGCAGAGGACTAGGGTGCAGTTCCCAGCACCCACGTAGCTCAGTCCCAGGGGATCCAACACCTTTTTCTGGCCACCATGGGCACTATGCACAAAAGTTGTGCACACATAAATGGAGTCAAAGTGCTCATATACATAAAATAAAAATTCAAAAAACTTTAAAAAATACTTTAAGGGGCTAGGGTTGGAGAGATGGTTTAGAGCACTTGCTGCTCATGCAGAGGACCTGGCTGCAGTTCCCGGCACTGACATAGTGGCTCACAACTCCAAATCCGGGGTACACGCCTACAAGCAGGCAAAACGTTCACACACACACAAAATAAAGTAAAAAGAATTTTAACTACGTTGAACACCTGGGGAGATGGTGCAGTCAGTAAAGAGTTTCCAAAGCAGGCACCAGGATCAGTTCAGTCGCCAGCATCCACGGTCATAGTTTTCCAAAGTTGGTACACACACATACAAACCCAGTGCCGAGGAGGGGAGACGAGTGGACCCCTGGGGACCAGCCAACCTAGCCTAACTATTCGATGAGTGTCAGGCCCAAGAGACACTGTCTCAAAATACAAGTTGTATTATACGCCTGGGGTTGTCCTCTGGCCTCCATAACGACATGTTTCCATACGTACTGATACAGAGACAGACAGATTGACAGACAGGCACACACACACAAGAGACAACAGAGTTCGAAGTTAAAACTAGAGCAGCGACTGCTTGCTGTTTGCTGGCCGTGAGCTATAGAGAAGTAATCAATCTCCAGCATTCCAGGGGAGTCTGAGCCTGTAGGATCAAGCCTCACTAATGACTCAGTCTCCTGGAAACAAGACTTGGTGGGAGGCAGGCCAAGCAGGGAGCAAGGGTAGGGTAGGGGTGGGGTGTGTGGGTGTGGTGAGGGGGAAGAGTCTGGAGGCCAGTGGAGAAAGTTGAAGAAACTGAGGCAGCACAGGAAGGGAGTAGCCAAGGGACAGAAACTTGGCGTGATCTTAAAAGGGCAAAAGGTGGGGAACTCCAATACCAGGGAAAAAACAAAATTCAGAAAAACAGTTCTGGGGCTATGGAGATGATGGCTTCAGTGGTTAAGAGCACTAGCTGCACTTCCAGAGGCCCTGAATTCAATTCCCAGCAACCACAAAGTGGCTCACAACTGGCTGTAATGAGATCTGGCGCCCTCTTCTGGCCTGTAGGCACACATGCAGGCAGAAAACTATACATAATAAATAAATCTTAAAAAAAAAAAGAAAGAAAAAGGATGAACAGTTTTAATCACCCTCAGGTAGTTGAGAGATGTGCTTCATGACTAGGTCTGGGAGTTGAGCAGTTTCAAATATCTTATAACCCAATTCTCCCCTCTCCTCTCCGCTCCCTCACTCCCTTTTATTATATTATGTACGTGTGGAAATAAGAGGAGACAAATTGGTTGTCTCTTTCTGGTTTATAGGCTCTGGAGATGGAAGCAAGGTTGTCAGGCTTGGTGACAAGTGGCCGTCCCTTTTCTCTTTCTTTTGTTTTTTCAGTGCTTTGAGACGGTCTCACTGTGTAGTCTGGGCCGGTCTGGAACTTGAATCCCCCTGCCTTCCTCCCAGGTGCTAGAATCACAGGCATGTACAACCATGCTGGTCTTCTATTATTTACTTTTATTTTTTATTCGCTTTTTATTCCTTTATTTAGTGTGAGTTTGCGCGTGTGCTCAAGAGTTAGCACACTCAAGTGCACACGTGGAATGTGTGGATGTGGAAGCACAGCTCGAAGGATTGGGTTCCCTCCTTCCAGCACAGGGGTAGCACAGGGGTCAGGTCCTGCGTGCTGGGGAAGTGCCTTGCCCACTGAGCCGTCTCACTGAACCTATAATATGATTTAAAATGCTTGTGTACAATATTGAACCTATAGAATAGCTTTGGGGGGGGGTTGGCTTTTCAAAACAGAGATTTTCTGTAGCTTCGGAGCCTGTCCTGGAACTAGCTCTTGAGATCTACCTGCCTCTGCCTCCCGAGTGCTAGAATTAAAATGTGTACGCCACCACTGCACGGCTGAATAGTTTTACCTTTGTCCATGAGATTATAACATGACCTAGTGTTACAGGTGCAAAAAGAACAGGATGCCATGTTCAAGGTGACAGAGGAATAGTCCCTTAGCACAAACTAACCAGGTACTGGGCTCTGCTGCATCTCAGAGGCCACACTCCCAGAAGGAAAGAGGTAGTTCCCCCCACATCCTGCCCACTCCTCATTTGCCTCCACTCCGCTTATAGAGGAAGAAACTGAGGCTCTGGGGCCTGAGGGATTTGTCTTCAGTTCCCCTGCTCATAAGCAGGGGCTGTGCCACTACTCCAGCTACGGCATCTACACACTTCTACTCCTCCACTGTGGCCCTCTACCTCATAAACATAAAAACAAAGCAAAGGGATCCATCACGTCCACCTGGGTCAGGTCACTGAGTCCCGCGTGCCACCACAGCTGTGCTGCCTGGCAACAAATCCAAAAGCTCGCGCACGTACTCAGGCTCTCCAGCAGCTCACGAAGGGTGTGCAGCCACAGGTGACACAGCTGCTCGTCGGCACTCCAGAAGGTCACCTGTGCTGCCTTCCAGCGGTGATGGCGTGCTCGCTTCACACAGTGGACTGCACAGAAACCAACACAGGTTAGCAGGGCCAATAGCCACGGCAGTGAGAGAGACCTCGCGGGCTGTGCGAGCTGCAGCGCCATAGGTGTCTCTGGTCTCCCACTATCATCTCACTGCAGGAGTGCTCTTGGGGAGTTCAGCTGGGCCCCCTTGCAAAAGATCTCCCCCCCCCCGACAGCTGGGCTAGATGAGAGTTTACACCCACTTTATAGAGGCTCGGATTAGGGCAAGAGGTTCTCATCTGATTATCCAGCTGTGCTCTATCACCTGGCAGGGCAGCCAGAGGCTGGGGGGGGGTGGGGCTAGAATATATAGAGGCCAGGTAACTACAGCTGAGCTCCGTCTTTGTGGCTAGAGGGAAGTCCTCACCCCAGCTGGGTGAGGTTTTCAAGGCACAGCCTACTGGGGGAGAGGTACCCACACCCCTGTAAGTAATCCCTCACCTATGTTCTGTAAAGAAGTTCAATAAAATCATTGGTTTCCCCAGAGTGACCTTTGGTGCTAAGTTGCCTGTGTTTCTCCTTGGGACCTTGGGAGGAGGGAGAATTTTAGCAACACATGGCAATCACTTTACATTCTGAGCCATCTCCCCCAGCCCAGAAAGTAGATGTAAATAGTCGCTATCAGAAAGTCTATGGGACTGGAGAGATGGCTGGGTAGTTAAGAGCACTAGCTGCTCTTCCAAAGGTGCTGAGTTCAATTCCCAGCAAGCACATGGTAAGTCACAACCTTCATAATGAGATCTGGCATCCTCTTCTGGTGTGCAGGCATACATGCAGACAGAGCACTATATACGTAATTAATAAACACATCTTTAAAAGAAAAAAAAGAGTCTACGAAGATAAGCCAATCGCTGACCTGACAATTACCCTTCTCTGTCATCTACATGGAGCTATAGTGGGGCCTGGCAAGCACCGAGGCTCCCTCACCTGTGAATGCGAACGGGTTTTCCATTTTCTGCCATCGGCCACTAGAGGACTGCTTCTCGTGAACATCTGTTTCCTCAACCGCGATGATCTCCGACACCGGCACGGAGCAGGCATCTGCAAAGATCCAAGGACCCGTCAGAGTGACAAAGACAGAGACCCACAATTCCAAAGGATGCAGATGCTCATTTCTCTTCTCATTAGACACCCAAACAGAAAAGAAGGCTAGGGCTGGGGAGACAGCTCGGCGGGTCAAAGTGCCTGCCTCCAAGCTTGAGGGCCTGAGCTGGATCCCTGGGACCCACATGGGTGGAAGAAAAAAACAAACTTCTGCAAGTTGTCCTCTGGAAACCACATGCACACCACGGCACCAGCCCCCTCCCAGGAATAAAATGTAATTATTTTTTTCAAAAAGAAAGGAAGGTAGGTTACGTGTTGTGTCACTCCGAGCTAAGTAACAAGAGGCAGCTTGATGTCATCAAAGGAGAGGTACAGGCTGTGACTTTTCACGGGGTCTGCTCAGTCACTTAAGTGCTGATCTCTTTGAGTCAGCCATTGTACTGTATGTGACATGTGCTCTGGACATGTTCTCTCTTCTGATGGTAGAAACTGGCTTAGAGACCCAAGTGGAATGGGAGACATATAATACAGGGCCACCAAGTATTTGAGAGTCAGGGTCCAGCTTGTGGAGAAGGGTTCTGGAGAGACTGGAGTCTGATTAGATGCAGAAGACAGGATGACTTGGATGGGCCCAAACAGAGCAGGGGGTCTCAACCTGTGGGTCTCGACCCCTTTTGGGGGTCACACATCAGATATTCTGCATATCAGATATTTACATTACAATCCAGGCCGGGTGGTGGTGGTGCATGCCTTTAATCCCAGCACTCGGGAGGCAGAGGCAGATCTCTGTGAGTTCAAGGCCAGCCTGGTCTACAAGAGCTAGTTCCAGGACAGGCTCCAAAGCTACAGAGAAACCCTGTCTCAAACCCACCCCCCCAAAAAAAAATCCACAAGAATAGCAAAATTATAGCTATGAAGTAGCAATAAAATAATATTATAGTTGGGGGAAATATCACGACATGAGGAACTGTATAAAGGGCCACAGCATTAGGAAGGGCGAGAACCACTGGCCAAGAGGATGACAGCTCCAGACAACCTTTGGGTCTCACTATACATGCCAGGCTAGCCACGATCTCTTAATCCTCCTGGCTCAGTCTCCTCAGTGCTGGGATGTACAGGTCACCTCCAGCATACCTAGTGCCAAACAATCTCCCTAGCCCAGCAGCCCAGAGAGAGGCCGACTGACCCAAACTTGTTTGAAGCACACTGCAATTATCTGGCTTGGATTAAAAGGAAATTCTAGGCTGGGCACGCAGCCGTGGGAAATAACAGGCTCTGACAGAAGCTATGGGCTGAAATAGTGTGCTCAGGAAGGTAGAGAAGATTATAGAAAGCGACGCCCTCTTTGATCACAGGCTGGACTCTAGGATGCTTCTTTATGAATCCCGCTGTGTTTTTGTATAGAAGAATGTTGCCTGCTATGGCTAGCTCCCTCGGTTGGCTCTGAACCCTGCAGCCTAGCTAAAACCCATCTCTGCAATGGCTAAATTAGCAAACTGTGTTGGGTAGGGCCTTGATCCTTCTGTGTTAAGTCTTCAAGCTGTTGCCGTGGAAACTGGGTCATCAGAACCTGAGGATGGATTGCAGTCCTGTCCTCGAGTCCTCAGAGGCACACACACTAAGGAGGGACTGAGCTGAGCAGAATCAATCCCAGTGCTGTGTGGAGCCTGCTGTGCCACCCCGGGTGTGGGGCCACCTTCAGCTCTCCTCAGGCAGCTGCTTCCTGGGGTTCCGATTCTTCCACCAATGTGCCTCCAGAATTCAGTTTTTATCTGCTTCTGCTTCTGCCCTCCCTCCTGACCCCCTGCCCACCACACCACACACACACACACACACACACACACACACACACACACACACACACACAAAGCCCCTCACCACGCTGCACAAGTGAGTGCTGCTGTTCTGGACAGCCCTTGTGGCAGATAACCAGACACCTACCCAACAAGTAGCTTTGCCAGCAGCCGCCAGTTCTCCCACAGGGTCCTTTCTTTCTTCCACAGCCAACCCACCTTCTGCATCTCTGGAGGTCTTAGCCTGGCCCTCATGGAGCGCCCTCCAAATCTTGCACCGCTTGTGACCTTGCACTCAATTCCCTAGACCCAACTGATCTCCTGTGACACCAAGAGGTATGGTCCTCCTGCCAGGCTCACAACAGATACCCAGGCATAGAAACAGAACAGCAGCGAGGCAGTGACCGACCCTTCGATGAAACCGCCTGTGCTTGGAGTCTGGATCACTGAGAGCGGACCCCAAGGGTCTCCCCATGCCTCTACCTCACAACGGTGACTGTCCATAAGAAACAGGTGATAGAGGTCACAACGGCTAAGCACAAGAGTGGAGTAAGATAAGCTTCCAATATTCAGAGGACCGAGAGACAGGCGATGGTCATGTATTCCATCATGAAACAAAAGGCACCAGCTACCCACTGGACAACTCACTTAAAAGGCTGACCATGAGCCAGGCAGTGGTGCACATGACTTTAATCCCAGCACTCCGGAAGCGAAGGCAGGTGGATTTCTGAGTTCGAGGCCAGCCTGGTCTACAGAGTAAATTCTAGGACAATTAAAAACCCTGTCTCAAAACAAAACAACAACAAAGTGTTGACGATTCGTGCTTCATCTTAACACATCCAGAGGCTTCAGAAGGAAGAAGGGGGCAGTGTTCTAATGTGTCACATGCTCTGCTGGCCAGACCCCAAAGGCCATGCTGCACCAGGGACACCACAAAGCCATGCAGCCCACATGCATTCCATAGCTGCTGCGGCACACAGGCTACACCATAGCTCATGTGATATTGGCATTGTCCCTTGGTAGGAACAAAGCTCTAAAAACAGCATTGCTCAGACACCCATGAGCATAACCCAAGAGTGGACTGGGAGGCAAAAAAAATAAAGAACTAGGGTAAGTCACATGAGGTGTCAGGAGGGGCTGGGAGGTTTCATGGTCAGGCGGGTGGCCCAGGAGGTTCTGAGGGCTGCAATAGAAAGAGAGCAGAGACAAGAGGCATTGAGGGACGAGGAGCAGGGGGTACAGGACCTATGAGACAGTAGCATCACCCTGCTGGGGACTGGGCTAAGTTGAAAGAAGGTAAGGGGTAAGACACTATCAATCATAAAAGGACAGTTCAATGACAGGTGATTTCAGAAAACTGGTCTGGCCACGGAGCTCTGCCTCCTGCACCCCTGTGTAGCATGCAAGGCCACCTCTGCACACGGTCATGTTACAGGAAACCGATACTGTCATAGAGCTCAATGGGACAACTGAGTGAAGAGGGAGCAGAGGCGCTGGAGGAGACAGCAGCTGGTCCCCTCAGGTCAAGCCTGCCTCTCAGACACATGCTCTGCTCTGCAGTCTAGACCATAGGGAAGGTGTCCACACACCTGGATGGCCTTGTGGACACCTGATGACATCAGCCATAGCAACTGGGATTGGGTGGGGAACATTGGCAAATAACTGACTGAGAAATGGAAGTTCCGGGTCCCTTCTGTTCCTATAGAGTGCTAATATTTTTCTGGTGGGTGATCTCATACACTGCCAGCAAGGTCAGAAGGTCCACAGAGACCTGAGAGGAGAAACACAATTTTCCCAGACTTGGTGGCCCATGGGCCTGTGTGACACTGGCACTGGTAACAGGCTGCCCTGCAGGGATCTTTTGCTATGAAGGGGAAGGAATGAGAGAGCCAGGGCTAGGCCTAGCTCATCTGGCCCAAGGATGGAGTCCTGTGCTGTCCAGGCAGCAGCTGGGATGCGCCCACAGCTGCCAATACTCTCATGTCTCTATGGTCCATGCTCGGAGCTTGCCAGGCAGCTTCTGTGCTGAGTGGTGTTACTCCAGGGTCTTCTGACCACAGGAGAGCATGGATGGAGAGCATGGATGGTCATCATTAAACAAGTTCCCTTCCCTTTATAAAGGAATGGCCTGCTATCACTCTGGACCAAATGTCCTCGGTCATTACAAAGGATATTAAATTCCTTTCCAGGGTCCCACAGTCAAACTCAGGGCCAGTCTTAGAGCAGGAGCTGTGAGTGTCCGAGACACATATTGATTCACAGATACTCTGGTCCACAGCCCTCAGGACCAAACCCCCATTAAGCAGTTCCTACCCATCCCCACCTAGGTACCACAGTGCCCAGCTAATCCTGTCACTCACTCTGCTGGTCACACACCTGACCTGGGGACACACAGTGCTGTTCCTGGGGCCTCCCATCATTCTGAGAAGTGGTACTGTTTATGAGGCTGTAATCCTGAGAACATAAAAGTAGGGCCCCAACTTGTTATGGCTACATGACCATTTCACTCTAACCCTAGTGCCCAAACACTACCCTGATGAAGCAAGCACCCGCAAGGGTCTGTGCCTACCCCATTTGGAACTCTGGATGTATCCCCATCAGCCTGGCCAATCCTGGGCCCAGCCTTGAACTCCTTATTACCAGCAGTGCTTTTCAAATCACCCCACACACTTGACCAGAGGGCCTAGTCAAAGCGATGAGGTCCACCCCTGAGTGTCACCTCCTTGCAGATGGCACATCACTATTTCATTCAAGCCAGAGCAAGTTTCAGCTCCTGGTACTATCTTTTAAGAAATCTACCAAACACCCTTTTCTTTCAGCATCTAAGAGGTTAGAGTGCCACCTGCCTCCTCCCACCTCCGCTGCACAGGCCAGGTGAGCTTCGGCCCCTTCCAGACATCCTTGCCTCATGAGCCCCCCACCACTCCAGCTTCTCATCAGCCCACGACAGCAGCGACACAGAGCAGAGTGGGGAAGACTGTTTTCAAGGGGTCTGAGGAGATGGTTCAGTAGATAGAGTGCTTGCTGTACGAGCATAAGGACTCAAGTTCGATCCCCAGCACCTACTTAAAAAGCCAGTTAGTGTGGCATATACTTGTAACCCCAGGCCTTGAGGTGGGTGGGTAGAGGCTGGAAGACCCCCGGGTTCACTGGCCAGCCAGTCTAGTCCCAGCTCCCAGGAAGAGATACTGTCTCAAAAAATAAAATGGGTGGGTGGGGGGAGCTGGAGAGGTGGCTCAGTGGTTAAGAGCATTGACTACTCTTGCAGAGGACCTGGATTCAATTTCCAGCACCCACTTGGCAGTTCAAAACTATCTGTAACTATAGTTCCAGGCGATCCAACACCCTCTTCTGGCCTCTATAGGCACCAGGAACCCATGGTACACAAACATACATTCAGTCAAACACTCACGCACAGAAAATAAATACAAAATTTTTTAATTAAAATAAAAAAGGTTGGAGAGTGAATGAGGAAGATGCTTTATGTCAATCCCTGGTCTCTACACATGCACATGTAACTTCACAAACATGATTCCCTCACATGCACACATGAATGCAGACAGCATACACACCCAAACCCCCATGCATACATGCACAGAGCCTTTGTTTTCCAAAACACTACTCCAGTTGGGAAGAAGAGCAAATGGCTTGAAGGTCTGGTCTCTGTTTAGGAAGGAGGTAGGCTTGTGCTTATGAGGACACTCTTCTAGATAGCACACCAGGGTGGGCTATTTTACCTGGTCTGGCACATCTTACAAATCTATAAAGTTTGCATGTGTTTGGAGTTCAGCTCAGCGATGTTAGACGGTCTGCCCTGGTCCCAGAGCTGTTCTCTTACCTACCTAGTTCTTCCACATGATGGAGCCTCTGCCTGCGACACTAGCTGGGCCCTTTCTCATTTCTAGACAGCAGAGCTAAACCTGAATGCACCTTCGTTCGTTGTTTCCATTTACTGCTCATCTTCTGACAGTAAAACAATAGACATTAAAAACAATGCTGGGGAGTTGGAGAGATGGCTCAGTGGTTAAGAGCACTGACTGCTCTTCCAGAGGACCCGGGTTCAATTCCCAGCATCCTGCAGCTCACAACTGTCTGTAATTCCAGTTCCAGGGGACCCAACACCCATGGCACAACACCAATGCACATAAAATTAAAAATTTAAATTAATTAAAAAACAAGCAAGGCAAGGCGGGGATTAAGGTGCATACCTTTAATCCCAGCACTCGGGAGGCAGAGGCAGAAGGATCTCTGTGAGTTCAAGGTAAGCCTGGTCTACAGAGTAAGTTCCAGGACAGCCAAGGCTACACAGAGAAATCCTGTCTTGAAAAACAAACAAACAAACAAAAATTTTAAAAAAGCAAAACAAAAACAAAACAATACTGATTCGAATAAGACAATGTCATAAGTTCAACACTGTTCCAGTTTGATACATTTTCCCAAACATGGACTGCAGCTCTGTAAGTGAATCTTGGCTAAAACTCTGAATACTTTTGCTGACAATGGACAAATTCTCCTGCCCTTCAATTCGGGCCGGGGTGACTCACGTGGGTGTGCAGCTCACCCTGTAAGGCAGGCCATCACATTCCAGAAAAGAGTCAGCTGCCCTTGGCCGGGGAGGCTGGCCTGCTGGTTCTTGTCATAGGGGGAATTTGCCAGTGTCTTCTCCACAGCCTGCTGCAGTATTTGCAGTCACCAGCTAGCCTCGTGGAGCATTCAGGCACCAGCTTCTCACACTTGCTGGTTCTGTTCTGTCTGTGTGCACCACAGTCACAGTGAGCTGTGACAGAAAGCAGTGTCGGCGGCCAGGCAATCAGCTGGGATGCCAGAGGCTCCTGGATGCCCATCTGTTTCTCACACGCCTCAAGGGCAGCAAGGTTCACCAGTGATCCACCCAAGTGCGCACACATCTAAGCCCACACATAACAGACAAGGGTAAAGATAGCGAGAATAAGCTGCCCATGGCCACCTGGGACGCCCAGGGCATAGAGATCAAGACAACAAACTGGACTCAATGGCAAACACCTGGAATCGCAGCCTGGATGCGCTCACTGGCACATACACCTGGAATCCCAGCTTGGGGAAACTGGGTGCAAGAGGATGAGAAGTTTGTCATCAAGGTCACAGGTGCTGCCAGTGACACAAGATCTGCTGTGAGGGGGAGAAGAGGAGTTGGAACAAGAGAGCTGCACCCCTACGTCTTCTGGCAAAGGTCATACAAAGGCTGAGGCTACCTCCCCACGGGAAAACAAGTGTGAAGTAGCTCTAAGCACCTTGGCCTGTATGCACCCCATCTGTACAGGCACCTGAGCAACAAGGGCGCCCAAGAGAGCTGGATGGGGAACAGGTCTCACTACCCTGCAATTAGACAGCAGTCAAATTTCCCTGGCAACAGGCCACTCCACAGCATTTGCCCTGTGAATACCTGACCTCCATTGAAACTGGAGGTAAGTACTCTGCACACAGGCCTCAGGGAATGCAGACATACCACACAGGTCCGGCCTTTCTGAGTAACAATTCTCTTTTGAGAGTGGCCAATCTGTCTGATCCCTTCCTGCTGGGCTTTTCCACGCTGATGCAAACTCCGCCTGTTGCATCATCAAGGGAGCTGACAACAGACAACAAAGGGAACTAGACACAGGAGTCACAGAATGGAAGCTCTGAGGTGGCTGTGGGCTTCCCACCTGCTGAGGCACGCCTGAAGTCTTTGAGTGGATGCACAGAGGCAAGCTCTCAGGAGAGAGCCAATACAAAGCGGAAAAGCTTTGTGTCTGAAGCTAAAGCTGTGAGCTGAGCTCTGCGGACAGAATATGGAACAATGAGGAGAGGCGGGGTCCAAGAACTGGGTCAGTAGGAACAATCTCCTGGGAAAACACAGGTACCTCCAACTCCTGAGATGGACTAACTGGTGTGCCTTCCCTTGCTCTTCCCTCCTGGATATCAGATATGAAACCCACAGAAGAAGGTTCAGAGAGGCAGAGGGCCAAGGCGGCTGCCTGGAGTTTGAGGGCAGCAGGAAAAGGGCCTGTGATTTCCTTTTGAGCCAAAGAGCTCTGATCCAGAAATGTCAGTGTGTACAGACAAGAATGTCAACACGTGCCGGGCAGGGCATGGCATGGCAGCACACGCCTTTATTTCCAGCACTCAGGAGGTAGAGGGAGGCGGATCTCTGTGAGTTCGAGACCAGCCTGGTCTACAGAGGTCTAGGATAGCCAAGGTGGTTGGTTACACAGAGAAACCCTGCCTCAAGAAAGAAAGAAAAGAGGGTCAATACAAGCCAGCCCCCTGTAGCCACAGGGCAGGGTAGGGGTATCCTCTCAGGACAGACAGAGCCTTGAACAAGAACCACCATGCCCCACTGAAAAGGCCAGCCCTCCTTTTCCAACCAAGCCAGCTGCGCTGTGCTTCAAGATGTAAGCACATAAGAAGTGAAGCTAGAGACGCTGTGATCATACCCACTCATACAAAGAGAGCAGGGGTTGTTGTGGGAGCTCGATCCATTCAGCCAATGACATTTGGAGGTGACCTAACATGGGCATGGCTTTCTCTGCTATGGAACAGGATAAGAATGGAGGTGGGGGTAGGGGTGAGAGGGTGAAGGGCTTCGGTGACCTGGTTTGGAGCTTTCTCCATCCTTCCATAGTGGACGAAGAGGCAGGGGCTTCGCTTCTCCCACTGTATCTGTGAGTGTGTGTGTTCCCTATTTCATTCCTTAATAAATAAGTTTTCTTCCCAAGCATCCATGGATTTCTCACGGTAGGCGTAGGTATGCTAATACCAGATAGACTTCAAACCAAAGAAACTCTCCAAAGATGAAGAGCCCATTGTATAAAGAAGA
The DNA here is from genome assembly GCA_028555095.1 of Dicrostonyx torquatus. NCBI lineage: Eukaryota > Metazoa > Chordata > Mammalia > Rodentia > Cricetidae > Dicrostonyx > Dicrostonyx torquatus. The sequence continues at coordinate 2,129,318 of JAQHUG010000146.1, read as the reverse complement.
GATGTAACAAGTCTCCATGTGTGCATTAAAAACAGCTGTAGAATGTGGACGGTGAAAACCAGTAGAACTGATGGAGAAATAAATGAAATTCCAGCTGTCCCCCCCCCCAACACAACAACAGAACACTGGATTGGAAAACAGAGAGCCTTGTGCAGAACTCAATGTTGCCGTTACGTTTCAAGGACAAGGACAGTCCTCTAAAGGTGGTGAGGTACATCCTTCCTGGGAGCTAGCAAAACATACACCAAAACTGATATAATCGAGAGGTTTTTTTTTTTTTTAAGTTTTTCGAGACAGGATTTCTCTGTAGCTTTGGAGCCTGTCCTGGAACTAGCTCTTGTAGACCAGGCTGGTCTCGAACTCACAAAGATCCTCCTATCTCTGCCTCCTGAGTGCTGGGATTAAAGGTGTGCGCTATCACTGCCCGGCCAATCGAGAGGTCTTGATCAGGTTCATTTTCTGTGCCACTTAAAGAATTAAAAGGCAGGAAAAACTTCAAGCAGAACAGGTAACAACAGAGAAACCTCAAGCACCCTAGACAGAATCAGCAGTGGAAGGTCAGCAATTATTGGGGGTGGACGGACAGACACACACACACACCAGATACACACAGAGAAACACCCTCTGCTGCCCCAAATCCAATCTCTTCTCCAGGGCTGGGGTTTTAAAGCCTCTGAAGGGTTTTCCTCCTCTACTTTAGGCTTGGACGGATTGAAGAAAGCTGGGCTAGTTGATCGGCCCAGAACTACTGGGCAACCTGTCCTGACCCGGCCTTGAACTTGTTGAGCGGGTCCATAAGCAGGCCTTCTGCTGTGAGACAAAGGCTCATGGAGCGTTTTGTTTTGTTTTAAGCTGCCAGACTTTGGTTTCAAGTCAGGAGGGTGAGGAAGAAGCTAGTCATTTTGGAAATCCTTCACTTTTATTGCCCAGCCATGGTCTCTCTCCCTAGCTGTCAGTCTAACAGAGTCTACCTCCTAGTCTGTCGAAACCATCTGTCTAACCAGGAGACCCCAAAATATACTTCAAATGTCTACCTTCCCAGGAGCCCCTGAGTTGTACAGTGTTATCCCGCCCCCAGCAAAACAGCCATCATGGCATCGGCTGTGGCTGCTGGCAAGAATCCATCCATGAAGGTCTGTGCATTGTTGATATTTCCTCAGAGAAGGAGGGGATGGGGGGGAATCACTGGAGCCATCCCAGAGATTCCAGCCATTTGTATACAATTTTGCCCTAATTGCAACTGGTGGGAGAGGGGGTGGTTCTGCGGCAGGGAGTGGGGGATGGGGGGTGCTAGAGTGTATAGACTGGGAAAGGCAAGGGGAAGGGGGAAGGAGCCATTATCCATGCTGGGTACAGACCTTCCAGAATGGCTCCTTTGGGGGGGTCACCCACATTCCTACCACCTGTCACCTATGCTTTGTAAGTCTAACAGACTTATTGATACTCCAGGGTGAATTTTGGTAGAGTGGACTGGTTTGTAATTAGAACTTTATTGGGCGGAGGGGTGACATTGCTTAGTTCCCCCTCAGGATGAAAATACTAGCAGCTCCCCAGCAGGCAGACAAGGGAAGACTCTGGTCCTGTTTGTCCTTGTGTCTTGATCATAAACATTGGCTGATTTAAGTATCTATCTATGAACCAAACTGGTCTGAGAGAGGTGTTAAGGGGCTTAAGGTTCTGCCACTACCGGCCCTGTTCCTCAGAGGGGCTGAGTCCAGCTGCCTCCCGCTTGTAGACACCTGCCACAGATAGAAGGGAGCCCCAAGTGAGCATGGTTCCCAAATAGCAGCAATTTTTCCAGGCATCAATTGTTGGATTTTTTTCTTTTTTCAGATTAAATTGTTTCTAGCTGTCTGGATTCAGTGCTTTTACAATTTTACAAGACAGCATGCTGTTAGTTCCTCTTTGCTAAAAAAAAAAAAAAGAGAGAGAGACAGGGAAGGGATTGGCAGCCTACAGCCAACAGTCCCAATTCAGGCTGCTGGATGCCTTTGCAAATAAAGATTTATTGGCACACAACCATGACCCTTTGTTGATATAGTGTCTGTGGCAGCTTATACATTCAAAAAGTAGGGCTGAGTAAGTAACTGGATGGCCCACGAAGCCAAAGCAGCTTCTGTTATTCCCGTTTAGACAATGCATGCCTTAATGTCACACTTTATTTTTATTGGACACAGGGTCTCACAGCTGGTCCCTGGGGGCCTGGCTCTTTCAAGCCTCTTAGCCTCGGAGAGCTGGGGTCACACCACTTGCTAACTTATTTTAGATTACCAAAACTTAAGCATGAATTCCGAACGATTACAAGGGTCTGACTAGTCAAGGACTGCTGAATAGGCTGGTGAGCTCTCAAGATCCGCGGAAACACCAGCAGAGGTGGCTGCGTGGATGCTCTCTCCCAGCTCGGCCTGACGAGATGTCTCCAATCCAAAGGTCTCCCAGGGTCACTGCACTGATCTGGAAGGAGACTGTTTCCCATATGGGCTGACATTATTACCATTTATCTCCTGTGCAGATACTCAGAGGAAGTGCATGTCATCAGCTTTATGTAAATTGACTGTTTCTGTTGCTTCTGACTTCATAAAGGGGCATGAATGAAGTCTGCACAGCTCCGTTAAGTCCACACCTCATAGGCAGCAATTTACACCAACAGCCTTCATGCCAGGGAAGTGAAAGAGTTTGCACAAACCCTTCAGCCTCCTTACACCTAGCTGGCTTCCAACAAACATTCCTTTAGAGCATGGTTCTCAACCTTTCTAACACTATGATCCTTTAAGACAGTTCCTTATGCTGTGGTGACCTCCCCACACACACCATAAAATTATTTTATTGCTACTTTATAACAGTTTACTACTGTTGTGAATCATAATATAAATATCTGATATGCAGGATGTCTGATATGTGATCCCTGTGAAAGAGCTGTTTGACACGCCCCCACAAAGGGGTCTCAACATCTGCTTTAGAGGGAAGGAAAGGTGAGTGGACATAACTGGCACAAAACCCCCTCCTCCTTCTCCTGCTTCTCATCAATAATGACCTCTGTAATCCTACCATGGCAACCCTGGGGCAGCTTCTGCATCTCCCATCCTGATGAGAGAGTACCGGGGGACAAGCCAAGGGCCAAAACCCTCCTGGTAGAGGGAGGGCCTGAAGTCTGACTCCACTACTGAGCAAGGATAGTGAGCTGTCCTTCACACTGCAGCTACTCAGAGGATGGGGGGCCCTTGAGGAGTGAGGAGGCAGGCGGAAGAGGACTCTGGCATGGAGCCTGCCCCAGAGGACAGAGAGATGAAAGGAACACAGTACAAAAGACAACACACACACACAAAATGCCTAGCAGAGGGCAAAGCCCATTTTGAATCCTGAAGGAAACTGGGCTGGAGTGAGAGGAAGGCTGACATGGGAAAACACCTTGATTAGAGAGGACCACTGGTGAGAAGTGCCAGGGACTCAGTGCATCACCAATGGCTCAGCTCTGGGGTCGGGGGAGGTGAGCTAAGGTTGGGGCTGTCATGGAAGATGGTGCATGGCATGCAGCCTTGGAAGGTGAGCAGCTGTGGTTACATAGAGGGTTGTCAAACATCCTTAGCACGGACAAGCCAGCAGGACTAACCTGGCAAAATTGTTTCTTCAAGCTTCCCACCCTGATGTCTGGGGTTTATCTATCACAGGATTGTTCCAACAGGGGGAAATAGAGAACAGAACGTAAAAGATCCAAGGCCAAGATCAGAGGTTGGAGGACAATAAACTTGTAGGTAGCAGCTGTCTGAACCAGTCTGTGGCCAGTGAGAACAGAGAGGAGGTGTGAGACCAGCGAAAACTGACACACAGAGAGCCCAACACAAGAGCAGCCAGCTCACGGGTCTCTGTGTGGTGTGAAATGTTGGCTGTCTTCAGTTTGACAGTTAGAACCAAATCTTAAGAGAGCAGAGACATGCCGGGCGGTGGTGGCACACGCCTTTAATCCCAGCACTCGGGAGGCAGAGGCAGGCGGATCTCTGTGAGTTCGAGACCAGCCTGGTCTACAAGAGCTAGTTCCAGCGCAGGCTCCAAAGTCACAGAGAAACCCTGTCTCAAAAAAAAAAAAAAAAAAAAAAAAAAAGAGAGAGAGAGAGAGAGAGAGAGAGAACAGAGACAGCTCTTTCCCATGGCTGGCAGTGTGGAGGAGGCCACACGACTCCTGGAGTCACTGTAAGAGGCTAAACCAACAAGGGTGTCAGAGCTCTGGCAGCCTTCCTCATGTTCCCAGATGGGCAGACACAGTCAAGCTGTCCAAACATAACGGACTTGCTCCCTATGATGAGAACAAGCTCCACACACTAGGCGCTTCCACACCACAGGGCCTGTGCCAACAGTACCGGGGGCGGGCTCCATGACCAAGATATATGGGTTCCACAGAAAAACACTGGCAAGTCTAGACACTTAGAGTGTAGCCTACCATGTCCTTCAAGCCCTACAGGGGCTGAAAATGGAAGAAAAGGTCCAAGATGGGGGTCTCAAGCTAACAGCTCAGGGACAGATCTGGACAGAAGCACTGGACAGGTGGCAGCTGCCAAAGAAAAGAGCTAAAGGATCTGTGTTAATAAATTGCTGGAGAGAAGGAGGAGGGCTGAAAAGATTGAGGGCAGGTTGAGGAAATGTAAAGGAAAAATATGAGCAAGGTATAAACAAACACAGACATTGTATCTTCAAGAGTAAGGAGCACCCTACAAAATAATGTTTTGTTTCCTTAGGATACATAATCAAAAATGGAATTGAGGGTGTGGATAGTGGAGTGCAGTTTGTTAGCAAAGCAGGCACTTAGCATGTGTGAGGGCCTAGGTTTCACCTTCAGCACTGAGAAAGTAAGAAACAATTAAATGCTAAGTCAAAGAAAATAATTTTCCTATTTTCAAGCTATTGAGATTGCTTTCCCAAAACAGCAGATCTCTGGTCCTCCCACTGGGGTTCCTGAAGCACCTCCAGCAGGGATGCTCTGCAGCTCAACCTCCCAGTCCACAGACTGGGGACAGCATCCCTGTGGCATTCACTCAGGCGCTTGGCCTCCAACTCAGGGATCTGTTTCCATGAATGGCACCTATCTGCCAACCATCTATTCATTTATCTTTTATTTATTTATCATCTACCCACCTATAAGTAATCTATTATTTACCTATCAATAACTTAACAATTACCTCTCAGTTATCTTTTTATTAATATGTCTATCAATTATCTACCATCAATCTTTCTATCATCTACTTATGTATCGATAATTTATCGGTCACCTAGCTGTCTATCATTTATTCTTCCATTCACTGTCATCAGTCTGGTGGAGTGTCTATGTCTTTCAATATTTCTGGAGACAAGATCTCACTATGTAACTCCAGGTGGCTTTGAACTCATGTCCTCCTGCCTCCATCTCTCAAGTGCTGGGATTATAGATGTGCATTTCCATGCCTGATTCCACTTTCCTACCAAGTTTGTTTTGTTTTGAAACAGGGACTCACTGTATAGTCCAAGTTGGTCCCAGTGACCATCCCCTTCCCTCCCAAGTGCTAGGATTATAGATATGTACCTGATTATGGATATGAGACCTGACTTTAATTTTCATGGATGCTTAAAAAAAAATTTAAGCCAGGTAGTGGTGGCGCACACCTTTAATTCCAGCACTTGAGAGGCAGAGGCAGGAAGGTCTCTGTGAGTTCGAGGTCAGCCTGGTCTACAAGAGCTAGTTCCAGGACAGGTTCCAAAGCTGCAGAAAAACCCTGTCTTGAAAAACTTTGCCATCATATTTGTTGCAGGCACACACACATACACACATCTTTCTCTTAGTTTTGGTATCTTACAGAAGTTTTTGCTTGTATGTTTGGTTGGTTGGTTTTTCAAGACAGGGTTTCTCTGTGTGTAGTCTTGACTGTCCTGGAACCCACTCTGTAGACTAGGCTGGCCTCAAGCTCAGAGATCCACCTGCCTCTGCCTCCCATGTACTGGGATTAAAGGTGTGCGCCACCACCGCCTGACATCTTACAATGTTCATGTAGTCACATAGTTTAGCCTTTCCTGTTTCCATTGGAGGGAAGGCCTGTCCCTCATCCACATCATCTTAGGTTTCTTGTAAGAATTTGCTATATATAATTATCTGTAATCCCTCTAACTGACTTTAAGAAACTTCCTCCAACTAGTCATTTACAAGGGTATTGGAGAGCCCAGTACAGTTCATGCTTCTACTTCCAGAATTTGGGAGGCTGAGGGCTGTAAAGTAAGACCCAATCTCAAAACAGCAACAACGAAAGTGTAGTAGTGACTTTTCACATAATAAGACAAACAAATGAAAACCATATGTTGACACAGTCCTTTTCCTCCATCTGGCTTGATCCTGCTTGCTCCTTTAAAGTTGCACACAAGAGAAAGGAAAGCAGATGATCCCAAAGGAGCCCAGAATCCTTACTCTCACAGCCAAAGACAGAATCAAGTCCAAGAAGTCAGCAATGTGTAAACTATGTGTGTGCATGCATGTGAACACACACACACACACACACACACACACACACATAAACTATTTAAGCCAAAAGAAGGAAACACAGTTATGGAGCCAGGCAGTGTTGGCACATGCCTTTAATCCCACCACTTGGGAGGCAGAGGCAGGCAGATCTTTGTGAGTTCGAGGCCAGCCTGGTCTGCAAGAGTTAGTTCCAGAACAGACCCCAAAGTTACAGAGAAACCTTGTCTCGCAAAACAAAGATAATAATAATAATAATAATAATAAATTAATTAAATGGAAAAATAAAACCAGTAAAGAGAGATGGGAGGCCTCAGGTGCAGAGTTGAGCTGTGTGTGATTGTGTTTCTATGAACCACTCTGCCCATCCCTTGGAGACGGCTGGGCAGAGATCTACCTCAGAACAGCACGGGGGAGGGAGAGGTTCTGAGCCCTATCGTGGCTATGTTTACACAGGTGCAGAGTTATCAAAACACGTCGAACTGTGCCCTTAAAATATGAGGATTTTATTGCAGGAGAGGCAGATCTCAGCGAAGCTGCTCTTTTAAAAAATACCCATGTTTCACAACAGCAAGATAATACGGAAATCAGGCTCTAGTTATTTACCTAGCTTCCCCTTCGTGCGTATCTCATACGCAATCACACCGAGCATTAAGTGTTTTGTATGTATGATACTAATTTTTCTGCTTTCTAGATTTTTTAAAAGATTTATTTTTCTTTTAAGATTGTGGCTGTGTGTGGGAGAGTCAGTGCAGCTGAGTACAGGCGCCCACTGAAGCTAGAAGCACCGGATCCGCTGGCACTGTAGTTACAGGTGGTTGTGAGCTACCTGGGTGTGGGTTCTGGGAATCAAACTCAGGTGCCCTGCAAGAGCAGTACACGCTCCTAACTACTTAGCCATGTCTCCAGGCCTCGCTTTCAAGGTTTTATTAAATCAGCACTTTTTTTTCCCAAGGGGGAGCTGGTGATCTGTCCTAGGGCCTGGTGTCTGCTAGGCAAGCACTCTACAGACCCATGACTTATTTTTGTAAGCTTGCTCATGACGGTGGTGATGAGGAAGTAAGCAAAGACAGCAGTGACTTGCCCATGAACTCACTGCCAGCTTTGCGGTACCCAAGTGGAGGCTGGTACAGACTGGTAGAAGATAAGGGAGGTTTTTCCCTGCAAAAGGGGCAGCCTAGGCAGCGGTCCCAGTGCAGTGGTCCCAATGTCACCCTTGAGCCCTCAGCACACACAGACACACAGCCCCTACTCGGAAAGAACAAAAGCAGACTTGATAGTGTGCCTTACTGCTCTGGGGGAAGCCCAGACATCACTCCAGGCTGCCTCAAGTTCAACTAGTGACCCACTTAGAGAAGCCCCCCCCCGTTTCCTGTTTTTAGTCTGCTCCACTTCCGCTCAGGCTGCGGTCTGGAGAAGCACTTGCTGGCTCAGCTTCCTCCGGTGCGATCTCCCCCTACCAAGATTGAGTCCTTATCGCTGTTGCTGGGCACTTGGCAGTGCGCCTGTGACACCCGTCCCAGAAAAAGTGTGTGCCTGGGTTCAGAGGCTGCTCCTGCTGTGCGCCAGGCACCTAGGGAACAAGCGATTTGTACCTTCCAGTTCTCATGTCTAAAACAGGAGAGAACGAAGAAATAAATGAAATGCTCAGCTGGGCGCACAGTATCCCTGAGGGATATCCTGGAGTTCCAGGGCTGCCAGCCTCTCACAGGCCCTACAATCTGTTTTTTGCACAATCCTTTGCCCACGGTTCCCAGCCCAGGCAATTCAGGTGTGTCCAGACACACCTGGGGGAGTGGCAGATTGGAAGTGCCACTGGCTAACAGAATTAAATGTGCCATGACCTGCTCATAGCCCTGCTCTCCTGACTCCACAGGCTTCAAACTCACCTTACTTCTATAAAGTAGGCCTAATTCTTTGGGGGTTAAAAACGGGAAGGGGGGATTGGGAGGAGGCATCTTGGTTCTCCCTTCCCCTCTCCCTCCTAAACTACAGTTTGCCAACTTGTTTTTATATTCACATAGAGGTGGAGAGTACCAGGGAAGGGGAAGTGAGCAGGGTACTTTCTGGGGCAGGCTACCAACTGGTCCCTCACAGTCAGTCCTAGAGAGGATGGGTCTGTTGAATTGCTTTCAGATGGCTCTGGATGAGCCTACACAAAAGTCGCCACACACTTCACAGGGATGACGCAATACTAACTCCTTGAGCTGGCCAGCTGGGGAAGCCACCTGCCAGCAAAAACAAGTGAGCTGAAAGTAGATGCTGCCAGCAAACCAAACCTAGAATGTGGGCACCAAAAACCACAACTGTGCCAACGTTGACAACAGGCAGTGCAGGATGTCCCACTCCATAGCTCGTGAAGGGAGGCCGGCCCTGTCCATGCCTTGTGCCTTCGTGGCCTTCCAGGCCCAAAAGAGGCAGGGCTGTCTTGTGGAATTGAGTTTGCTCAGCTTCAAGTCCCAGCTGGGCCAGTAGAACTCCTCCACCTTGGAGCCCATTTGGTATGCATGGCACAGAGCAGAGGCCAGCAGCTCCCACATACTGAGCATGCAATGCAACGGCATTCTTATCTAAACCTAGACTCTAGGCCCTGGAGGGTTACCTGGAATTCAGAACAGTGGTAAAGTCAGAGAACAAGAAAGAAGTGGCTCTGAGAGGCAGCACCAAGGGGCACATAGGAAGACTTCAGGGTAATCATGTCCCAGGCACTGGGCCACAGAAAGGGACTCAGAAGACAATGCTGCTTTGATCCCAAGGCCAGAAGCCAGGTTAGTCACCAGTCTGAGGTCACCTTAGCCCTACCTACCTTCAGCTAAGTCTAGTCTGCAGAGTCTTGTGGCACAACGTCAGAGCACTTACAGCCTCAGCTACCCACAGGATACCAAAAAAGCCATTCTGGGTTGAATGAGTGAATGAATGATTGACATCCCAAATTCAGAATGTCCAGCAGGGAGTCCTGACTCCCACTACTCCCACTCTCAACGATTTATTAATAGAAAAAAATCCATGCTTCTCCCACAGGTAACTTTGCAAAGTGACAGGCAATGCCCCTGACTACCTCCTCCATTGCCACCTAGACTGGGCCGGCTGCCTGCGTGCCTGCGTCCCTTCAACTCTGCTCTGTCTCTCTTCTCTTTGTCCTCCCGGAAGAAATCACCAGGTCTTTGTATAAAGTTAAGCTGGATCCTACCTTGCAGGGGTTCCCTTTACCCCCACAATAAAGGCCAGTGCTCACCTCTGCCTGCCAGGCCACAGGAGTCCTAGACTCCATTCTACAGCTGTTCCCCCATCAACTTTGACCCTGACACACCCAAGTCTTAAGGTTCTTCCTGTCTCCTTCAGCCCCCTCCCCCACCATGGTACATCAGCACTCAGTCTCTCCAGGTTTCTCTGGGCAAATGACACCATGTAAGTGAGGCCTGCTCAGCCCACACTGTATACTATCCTTGAGACCTCATCTCAGAGGCTCTTCTCAGGACCCAAGTCCATCAGACACATTTGTCCCCATGTGTCCCTCTGTGCCTCCTTAAATGGAAAATGCCCCCTCCCCATTGCTCAGAGACTTCATATGTGCTGAGCCCAGGCTAAGATCCCTAGGCCCATCCTTAGCAGGCAGGGCACACAAGAAAGCTTGCAGGGCACGTTTGCTGTTTGTTGGTAGAGCCTGTGGTTTAGCAAACCTCAGGCCTTGGATTCCATCGTCCCCAGCAAAGAAAAAGAGAGAGAAAAAACATACTAAAGTTGGGCTCGGTGACACATGTCTGTGATCTTAGTCTGAGGCTGACCTGAACCATATAAGGAAAACCAAAAACAAACAAAAAGCAATGAATGAATGAAACTAAATACAGCCACAAGTCCACCCCTGGGTGCCCCCACCCCTGGTGCCCACACACAATCTTTTGTAATCCTCCATTAAGGAGGACTGAATGACATCTTTATAAACCTCTGCCAATCCCTAGGCCACCAAACAGACCTGCAAAAAAGTCTGGAGAGAGAGGTTCCAGTGTCCTTGTCTCAGCCACTGCGGGTGGATTGCATCTTTTTCATGTTTACCTAAGCTACTCTTCTATCAGTCCTGAGGGCCTCTGAGCAGGGTGCATACCCCAACAGAAAGTCAGAGCCCCTTACTCAACTATCTAATCACAGGAAGTCCCTATCAGGGCTCCTCTGGGTTTCTCCTGTACTTAGGTTCACTGTATTAGAGGAAGGGGGTAAGACACAAGTCCTGTCCAGGTGTGCCTGAGCATCCCGACGACAGCACCAGCTACAGACTTCCCCTGGGATCCCGGGGATGCGCTGGGGGTTGCGGACGCCTGCCCTTCCCCTCCCCCTCCAGCACCTCCAGAGGCTTTGTCATCCCAGTTCCTGGAATGTCCGGGCCCTCAGCGCCGGGACAGTTCCCCGCCAGCGGCCGCGGAATCTTCAGACCGCTCGGCACCAGGGTCCTGCACCTCGGATTCCCCGCGCTTCGGGTGCCCTGGCCGCCTCTCCCAGTGCCCCAGGTCTCCTCCTCCCTCCCGGATCCACCCAACCCCGGCCTTCCCGAAGCGCTCCGGCTGCGCAGGCCCCGGACTGGATGCAGCGCCGGCCCCACCAGCGCCGGACCGCCACACTTACCAGCATCGGGCGCGGAGGGCTCGGTCCCCGGGCTCCGCCACCAGCGTAGCAGCGCCCGCGCGGGCTCCAGGCTGACGGCGCAGCGCTCCTGCTTCACCCACAGCACCGACTGCAGCGGCTCCGCCGCCCCCATCGCGCCCATCGCCGCCGGCGCGGCCTCGTCCGCCGGGCGCAGGGCGCGCGGACGCCGGGGGGCGCGGGACCGTTAGCGGCCCCTGCAGTCAGCCCGGCGGTGTCGCGGGGAGGCGGCGCTGCGTCACCCGGTACGCAGAGAGGGCGGCGGGGACCTGGGGCGGGGTGTGGGGACCCGGGAGGAGGCGGCCAGGGTGAGGACGCGAGACGCTGGACTTGGGAACAGAGAAGGAGCAGGAGCCTAAGTTGGGGAGTAGAGGGGGACGAAGAAGAAACGTGAAGGGTCAGAGGAGCGGACTGAGGGTACTGGGTGTGGGGAGGGCGATCGAAGCGGCCGGGTGCGATGAACGTCGCGAGGCTGTGGCTCTCGCTGCTCCTGGGCACTGCTGGGTCTGTACGCGCGACGGGCGGGGAAGGGCTGTATTGACAGGCGGAGTTCCCAGCAGCGCAGAATTGCTGCCCAGGAGGTCGTGTGCTGTAGGTGGGAGGCCTTGGAATTGCCGTCGTGCGCCCACGAGCGATGTGACCTTGGGCATCCGTCTCTTTTTAGGTCCTGGTCTCCTGGCGGCTGGCCCCAGCAAGCAAGGGAAGGCGAGAGGACAAGGAGTATGAGGGCTACTTTCCAAGGGAAGCTGAATCTGTGGATGGATGTGGTTCTAGAGCCACCAGAGAGACAGGGGATGGAGTCTTCGTGTCAGTCACATGACTCTTCCCTCCCTAACAGGCCCAAGGAACCTGAGTTGCTATTCTTGATGGTGCTTAACATTGGACAAGCTGTCTTAGGGAGGTTTTGCCTGGACTCCTCCTTTCCCCCAGCTAAAGGGTCCCAAGGCAGGGCAGTATTTAGCATTGCCCTCAGTGCTTGCCCACCCTTGTCTGGGAAAATTCCATCTGCCTATGGGCTTGTCCCTTACTGTTTCCAGTGTCTAAAATGGTCCTTACACATAGTGTTATTAATCAAATATTGGTTGCATGATGGCATCTATCACATCTGACCAATGAAGAGTCTGTTTAGATGGTCCAAGAGTGCAGAGCTCTGATGTGACAAAGCCAAGCCTCACTGCAGGGTCAGCCTTCAAGAAGGTTGGAGAGCCACCTGTCCTCCCCCTCAGGTCGCCTGCTGCTGCAAACTGAAGCAGAACTAGCCAAGTCCACTTTACCTAGCTGCTGTGACTGATACTGGGAGGCTAAGGTACAAGTCTGATGTTGTCAGTGCCCTGTGTCCATCTGCAGGGCAGTAACAGCCATATGCAGGGCAGTAACAGCCATGAATCACTCGCTTCCTGAAAGCCCAGCCCAGTTCTAGGCTCCAGGACAGCCCTGCAGTGTTGTTTAGGCCCAGGCAGAATCCTAGCCCCACCCTGGAGCAAGCTGGGCCTGATCAAGCTCAGTGGTTAGTTGTAGCAAGGGTTGCTCCAGCTCTTTCTTTCCACAGCTGTTGTGACGAGGCTTGGAGAATATGGACATGAAACTTTGTCAGAAACCTGGTGTCATTGCTAGGTGGGTGATGCCACCACTGTCACATGTAAGCGAAGGCCAGGGCAGCAGGGGCTAGGAACTCTAGAATACTAGTCTCACTGTTGGGGCCTCTTCTTCTGGACTTCCTGACCCTTCACATTTAATCATGCAGTGCTGTATTTATTTATTGTTTCTTTTTTGTTATAAATTTAAATATTTATTTATTATGTGTACAATATTCTGTCTGTGTGTATGTCTGCAGGCCAGAAGAGGGCACCAGACCTCATTACAGATGGTTGTGAGCCACCATGTGGTTGCCGGGAATTGAACTCAGGACCTTTGGAAGAGCAGGCAATGCTCTTAACCACTGAGCCATCTCTCCAGCCCCGGTTTATTTATTTTTGATGTTACTGGTTTTTGTTTTTATGAGCCAAGATATCTCTGTATAACAGCTATGACTGTCCTGGAACTCACTTTGTAGACCGGCCTGGCTTCAAACTCACAGAGATCTGCCTGCCTCTGCCTCCCCAGTCCTGAGATTAAAGGTGTGTGCCACTGTGCCTGGAAAATCACTCAGTGTTTTATAAATGTCCACACTGACCCCAGAATTCTGTAGCCAGACAGAGTCTCCAAGAGGACTTAACCTCACCCTGGCCCTATAGGAGCTCCTTCCAGGAAAACACAGGCACACAGACCACAAAGCACTAGAGAACCTAAAGAGGGTTCCCTTTGTGGACTTACTGCCCACTAGTGAGACCCTGGGTCCCCCAGTGGCTGCTGTGGGCTGAAGTGTACGCCCCATTCAAATTCTGAAGCTCCGCATTTGATTGCCATAGATAATGACTTATTTGGAGACAGGACCTTTAAATAGGTGATTAAATGAGGTCTTTAGGGGATGGGACAATAGCTTAGTCTCTGGACAGAGGGTTGCACTTAGCCTCCAGACACATACACCCACATATGTGCACTTATACACATATGAACAAGCTAAACCATTAGGGTGGGTACTGTGCTTAGTGCAGGGGAGATTTGAACACAGATGCCAGGGCTATGCACACAGAACATGAACTATTAAAAGTACTAGAGGAATGGCCATCTGCAGGCCTTAGGAGATACCAGCCTGGTTGGAACCTTGGTCTTGGCCTTCCAGCCTCTGTGACCCAGAATCAGGAAGCAGTGGCAGGTGTTGAATCTGGAGGTTCTGTAGTGGCCCTAGCCAACTAGTCTATTAGTTCCTTGGCCTGGGGGAGGGCAGCCTAATGAGGGCTATGTTCTGGGAAGACACACCTTGTGCAGCTTGAAACAATCCATATGAAGGAACAAGGAACGGGCTCAGACCCTCCAGGCTGTGGTCTATAATGAGCACAGCCCTGGGGGTGGAAGGAAGGAGGCTGCTGTCTCCAGAGCAGCTGTTAGGACCCCATTGCCTGTGAATTCCCTGGGGCTCATCAGTTGTTGAGTGTGAAAGCAGATGACAGAGCAGCTGACAGAGGCTTGGAAACACCCACACAGCCTGGCTCAGCCCTGGGTCTCTACACTGGGATACACACCCAGCTCCCCTGTTGGCTTCCCAAGCTACCTGGCTCCCCTCTTCCCTGACTGGTATATCCTCCCTTTGCTGGGCCCTGATCCAAACCACCTTCTTACATGTCTATTTGGGAGGTTCTTACCCACCCATCTGACCCACAGCCACCTTGTCACAGAACTTTGTCTATGCCTGGCTCCCTATAGCCAGTGATGCCCCAGCCTATTGCTGGTCTGGTGCATGCACAGCTGGCTTCAGGTTTAGAGGGGTCCTGGGTAACTAGGAAGACAAGGGACATAGGCTCAGCCCAAGGAGCCTGGAGCTCTTCTGAGCCAGACACTTCCTGCCCCCAGGCCCCTGTCATAAGAACAGACTACAAGTGGAACCATTCAGCTTTTGACCAGATCCACTGGGTCATGTAAATCTGGGCATCGGACCAGCTGTGGCCAGCACCCTCTCCTGGGTGTTCTCTCTCACACATGGGCTGCCTGGTTCCTGAGGTCCTGTTCAGTCCCACACATTGCCTCTAAACATGAGTGTCCCTCCCACTGGATCACCACAGAAGAGATCTTCCGCCACCTGCAGCACCTTCCAATTTAGTCCTTTCTGGGCTCTGAGCCCCTCCCCTCCCTCTTGTTTACACCAGGGCCTGACTGCTTATCTTTCCAAGCTTCCTTCCTGATGAAGTCAGCAGCAGGACTAATTGACATCAGAGACTGTAACACTGCTGGGCGGGGCCAGGGGATCTGGCAGGTCCTACCCGCAGGCTGCCGGGAATTCTGCCCTCTATCCTCCACCCTGGAGGAAGAGCCTGTCAAGCATTGCCTGTCAACGTGGACTGCCTGGAAGGCACTCAGAGGCCCAGTGTTTGAGAGGCAGGCTCATGATTCACAAAAGGCACAACTCTAACCTGCCCTCGGGACCCAGATAATGACTGGAAACACCCATTATCTATTCCATTCTACAGATGGGCAATGGAGGGAGGCTCAAGAAACTGAACTGACCCACTCAGGTTCACAGGACAGCAGTTAGATGGGCAGGTACTTCAGGTTCTCCCGACTCCAGCACCTCAGAGTTGAAATGAGAAGTTAGAAAGTGGCATAAGCCGAGGTCATTGTTGTCAGTGGACAATGCTTGCTCCTTGGGCACCTCACTGGAAAAGCCAGTCCACCTTTAAGGGAAGGTAGGACAGGAATATTCTGGCAGAGGTATCCTCTACCATATTAAAAAAAAAAATCAAGACTTGAGGTGAAGAGCAGGTGGCCCTCAGTGTGGCAGAGCCAGGTAAATCTGAACTGGAAAGCGTAGATCTGGCCAGCATAATCCTGAACTAGAGACTGAGATCAGGGCTGCTTATTCCTCTGGACAGCTAGGGGAGCACCTTGCCTAAGATAGGGGGTGGTGGGCTCAGAGACCAGACTTTGGTTTGTTTTGAGTCTGAAAGTTCCCAAGGCCTGTAGGGGTGACCAGTCCTGGGCAGGGACAGGAACTGGATACTCTGCTTAGCTCAAGCTCATGTGATCCCCAAGGGTGCCAGACCCCTAGGCAAGGTGACAGCTTTGTGAATTTAAGGGCTGAGCCCAGGATTATAAAGCAAGAAAGAGAACTGGGAAGGAACACAACTGTAAGACTCAGAGCCTGGCTGCCACTGCCAGTGGTCTGTTGACCACTGTCTGCCTTCCTTTCCAGATGTGAGGCTGCCCGGGATGCCAGGCCCTCCCTGCATTCCTTTACCACATGGGGAGCTGCCCAGGATGCCAGCCCCCAAGTAAGGAGGCTTGCTCTGTGGTAGCATCTCTTGAAAAACACCACTTCTTGAGAAATGAGCTTCAGACAGTTCAGGTGGGAGAGAGAGTCCCCTCCCTGTTTATCTCTTCAGCTGGAGGAAAGATAGACAGCCTTGTGGACTCAAAGAGGGGACTGACAAAGGGTGCTGGCAGAAAACATTCAGTGAGGGAACAGAATCTGTGCCTCCTTCTCCCAGGCTTCAGTAAGAGATACAATGTAGCCTTGAGTTGACAGAGAGTAAGAGCTGCCACAATGTTCGGCTTTAGGAGTTGGGTGAAAATCACCCACCAAAGTGCCCATCTAGTGGCCACCATGATCCTCATGAGCCAACTGAGTGGCCTTGACACATTGGGAGTTGCTTGGGTAGCCTCAAACTGTTGGGGACCCTGATCTGAAGGGAGGGGGGAGGACCCAGAGGTCATTGCTATACTTTGGTTGGTGCATGGAGGGTCAAGGAGACCTTCTTCAGTTTGTGTTTATTTGACTTGTCTTTTTGTGTTCAAGAGATAATGCAAGGCGAAAACTGCCTTCAGACAAACCCAGGGTCTTGGAAGTAGCACCCTCCGGAGAGGGCCTTTTCAGAGCGATAACACAAGCCTTGTTCAGGCAACAAGCTTTGTCACACAGGGTGTAAAGTATTGAATCCAACCCAAAATCAAAACCAAAAGAAATTTTAAAATTAAAAAAAAAAAAAGAAAAAGATCAGAAGAAAATGCCACAGGACTCAGGGCTCATGGATGACAAAGAGGACATTGTGGTCCCCCAAAAAAAGCCACACTAAAAACACTGCTGGCCAGTGTTGGCAGAGGATGGATGACAGCAAAGATAGACAGGAAGAGGAGGGACAAACTCTACCACCCTTGGCAGTCTGCCAGAAAACTGGGAGGTGGGAGGGGCAGTGAGGAAGCCTGAATTCAAAGGAAGGTGAGAATAATGCTGACCGAGTGAGATCATTGAGATCTCTCTCTCTCTCTCGCTCTCTCTCTCTCTCTCTCTCTCTCGCGCACACACACACACACACACACACACACACACACACACACACTCCTGCGGCTTCAGGAGTCAGTTCTCTTCTATCGTGTGGATCATGAGGCTCAAACTCGGGTCATCAGGCATGACACTTTTGCCTGCTGAACTGTTTTGCTGGACCAGTAACCTTTTTTTTCCCCTTCCTCAAGCCACTTCCCTATTAGTCTTCCTCCCAGGGCTGTCACTTCTGGCGTCCTCCATCAGCCCATGCCACTCAGCTCTATGTAGGCCAGGCACTGTGGCTTCTGCAGAGAGCAGAGATCTGCCTGTCAAAAGGTGACAAGGCTGTGAAGCTCCAATCACGTGTTACTAGTTAGGGACAAGGACCTCGTGACTAGCTTGGCTGAGTTTTTAAGAGAAGACAGAAAAATCACACTTTTGTGAGCGACTCTAAAATAGCAATGGATTTGGTTCTAAAGTGGAAAGTTTTGTGGCATGGGCTGGGACATCCGGAGATCAGTCCGTGACCGCTGGATTAGCACCATGGAGTTAAGCTAGACTTAACAGGTCATTATCCAGTGGCAGAGATGGATGAGCACACGATAGCAATGCGTGTAAAGGCTCAGACAGGAAGCACACAGAAGCCTGAGAGAGATGCTCCTGGCAGCGTGTACTGGGCTCCTTCCACCTCTGGGAGTCAGCAGCCTCCAAATCCAAGGTTCCCAGCTCACCTGGAGACATAGGCTCCATGCAGGAGCTGCAGCTTGGTGCCATTGGCAGGGGGGTCATCAGGGATTAGGAAGGTAGCAGGGTCAGAGGGGCATACAGAAGAGCCCCATCTTGCAACCCACTTCTGTTTTGGTTGCCAGTTGAATGAACTTGTGTTCCTGGTAATTTGCTCAGCGAAGGCTCACGGTGGTCAATACTTTCATCACGGAAGAAAAAGCTTCATTTCCCATAAAGGACCCCTGTACCCAAAAACTGCCACTCTGCACCCATGGTGGGGACTTCTGTCTGGCCTCACCTGTTCTGGATTTTTTTGTAAAGTAGAATCTGATCCTATTCCTCCTCCAACACAGTACTGAGAACAGAATGAGCCTCGCACACAGTAGACAAATGTTTTACCCCAGGGTTACACTTCCGGTCCCACTAAGTGACCTTTTGTCCAACTCCTTCCATTTAGGATGTCAGTGTACTCCTAATGCCACAAAATTCTGAGACCGAAGAATTTCATTCCTTCACTCAGAGTCTCACATTGTAAACCAGACTGACCTGACACTCACTAGCTAGGCTCCAATTCGCAGCAAACCTCCTGCTTCAGCCTCCTCAGCGCTGGCATGTGCCACCACGCCTGGCATGTGCCACCACACCCAGCTGAGACCTAATGATTTGTGAAAACAGGAATTCATCATTCTCGCAATCTGGATTCTAGTCAGCCAAAAGTCAAAGTGTTGGCAGGTTCAGCATCCAGTGAAGGGCTTGTCCCTCAGACAGGGCGGAAGGGTCAGAAGGGTTTTTTGTCCTCACGTGGGGAAGGAACAGGGGAGCAGAGAGCCCTAAGCCAGTTCCCTCCAGCTCTCAAGGCCACTCATTAACTCAAAAGGGACATCCATTTACAAGTGTCACAACTTCTTCCCCTTGTTTCCAAGCCACTGCACAGGGGACTTGGTTTCAGCTTCAAATGTCATGTTTTCAAGGCCCACCCACATTTTCTTCTGTCTCCACTTCATCCTTCTGGCTGAATAGTGTTCTATGGTGGCTGTGCTGTGTTTGCACGTTCGCCGACTGGTGGACGGTCTGGTTGTTTACAAACTTTGGCTGTAGGAATGAGGCTGCCCTGGACATTCAGGGATGAATTTTTGCGGGAAGGGGTCTCAGTCTCGTGGGTAGATCCACCTGAGGAGTGGGATTGTCTGTCTTCTCTCTGTGTTTGACTGTTTGAGGAAGTGTCGAACAGTTTTCCAAGTAACTTCACTGCCTGGTTGGGGACAAGGCTTCCAGCCTTTAGATGTCTGCACTGTTGCTTATGGCTCCCCGTTGGCTGTAGCCATCTGTGAAAGAAAAAAAAAAAAAGCTGTGCCTCCCACTGACCTGCAAGGCTAATTAACTGATTAGAACTCCAGTGATTGTGGGCAGGTTGGAATGTTACAGGTTCAGGGCCTAATAGCAACTATCTTGGGCTATCTTTAGCCCTCTAAACAGCCATTCCTTGCCCACCTCTGGGTCAAACCTAATGTTCTAAGACAAACAGATAAAAACCTTTTGGATCACATTGACCTGGCTGATATCTAGCTCCCACCAACTCCAAAGTGAAGACTGCCATCAGGCAGCATCTAAGGCCAGTAGCTGAGATTCCTCTGCTTTGTGGCAACCGGTGTCTCCACCAACGTATTTGGAAAAGACCTGATAAATGACTCTTGATCCCGTGACTGTAAAGCCTCCATGAATCTACTTCATACAGGAACATGGAGTTGGGGGCAGCCTAAGCCTGTGTTCCTGGGCCATCGTCACTCAAATTTAGTTTCGGAATCATCTGTCTCCTGTCCCTTTTAAGGAGAGAGTTGTTTTTGCATTGACATATCCTAATTGATGTAAATTGCCTCTCTGTGGGTTTCGCTTGCCTTATCAGTAAGACAACGGATCTGAACTGTGTCACTTACACATTTGTCTCTCCATTGAGCTCCTGTTTATCTATCCTCTTCCCCAGGTCCAACAGCTGCCTCTCTATCATGCCCCGCCCCCCGTTTGATTCTCAACACTGGGAAAAGTAAAGCAAGAACAGGTGGTTTCTGCTTCAGCTACCGATAGGCAAACCCTAGACCAATCAGGGCAGTGGTAATGAACATAGATGGATATGGATCCAGGGTGGTCCCGAAGCAGAACTGATGTGGGCAGTGAGTGATTGACAAATGTGGGCAGTAAGGGTCTGGGTCCCACCCCTGCCTGATTTCATGTCTTGGTGGGCAGGTACCTGCCATTGTGAGACAGGAAGTGTCCCAAGGAGCCAATGGGGTTGTGTGTCTGGGCTGGAGGTCATACTTGAGACCACTTAGTGAACATGTGACAATCCTGATGTCTACCTACTATGCCAACTTCATTACAGTTGCCACTCAAGGCTCTCAGAAGCAGGTCTGTTGGTGGCTAGGTGCCTTGCCACCCACTGGCAGAAGAGGGGATCCTGGAGGGACACTATGGCCCCAGTAAGACAGCAAGGTGGATAGCGGGGGGGGGCATGGGTGATGTGGGATTCCCCTCTGTATGCTGTGAATACCATTGGTTAATAAAGAAACTGTCTTGGGCCTGCGCAGAGAATAGAGGTAGGCGGGGGGGGGGGGGGACTAAACTGAATGCTTGGAGAAGGAAGGCCGAGTCAGGAGAAGCCATGTAGCCCCACCAGAGACAGATGCTGGAACTTTACCCAGAAAGCCACAGTCTCATGGCAATACACAAATTAATAGAAATAGGTTAAATTAATATGTAAGAGTTAGCCAATAAACTAACACCTAGCTAGAGCTAATGGGCCAAGCAGTGTTTTAAATAATATAGTTTCTGTGTGATTATTTTGGGGCTGAGCAGCCAGGGACAAACAAGTGGCCTTCTTACAACAAATTGGCACCCACGTGGCCAACTAAAATCCACTTAAAACCTGGCAGGGCTTTTTAGCTGTGTGTGTGTTAGTGATGAGAATCTGTGCTCATCCCCAAAAACCTCAACTTTTCTGCTTATAAAATGACAGCCAGCTCACAGATCCAAGTGGGCAAAGATTTTAATTCAGACCCAGGCTTTGCCTGGCAGTGGCTGAGTACCCTCACCGGGTGTGGCAGGGATGTCCGCAGCACTGAGGAATGCTTCCACTCATGAGATGCCAGTAGTGACTCCCAGAATGAAAGGATAAACCCCCCTAGACATTTCATCACTAGAAGTCCAATGTGCTATCCATTGCACCACAAAGCTGTCTCCCCCAGGCATTTCAAAATGTACCCCTGAAGCCTTGCTTCCATAATCCGTAAATATGGTCACTAAAAACCACCATGTAGGATGCCATGCAGCTGCCCAGTGTGGCCAATGTAAAGCAACTGACAAAATGTGGAGCTCACTAAATGAACCCATAAAGTGAGAGCCCAGGGTTTAGGGCACAGTGGAGACATTTGGGGGTCATGTACTCATGATTTCCCGAGCCTGGTGTTGGGGATAGTAGAAAGGCCTCAGATTTGACTGCCAGATTGGGCCAACAGTTTTGGACACTTGCAAGTCCCTTTAACTACCTGGGGTAGGGTGGGGTGGGGGTGAGTGGGGTGGGGCAGGTTTGCTGATACTGAAAGGAGGAGCAACCAAAGGACCAAGAGCTGGACCAAGGGGCCTTGAGAGTGAACTCCTAAGGTATAAGGAGTTCTAATGGGGAGAGCCACATGAGGACAGTTTGGGCTGGCTAGGGAGGCCATTCCTCTTGCCTTGCTGGGACATCCCTGGTTTCATCATTTCAAATCCTAATCCAATATTCAGAAAACTTTTCTGCAGTTGCTCCTGCTATTCTGATTCCAGGTTCCACATTCTCCCTCGGAGATGAAGCCTGCCTGCTGGCCCAGCTACCCCTAGTCTCCCATCAGCCTCCTTTCAGGCGCACCAGGCTGGCTACCCCTAGTCTCCCATCAGCCTCCTTTCAGGCGCACCAGGCTGGTGACCTCATTTAGGTACTGAGCAGAAATAGAACAGCAGCCCTAATTAGCTCAGCAGCAGGACTTGCAAATGGGCCACAGCCTCTGACGTTCCAGGATGGGGAAAATTCCATTCACTTGTCCTCCATTGGTGGGCCGGAGTGTGAGGTCCCTTCCCTTGGGGACACATCAATCTGTGCCATTGCTCATGAGACCATTGAGGGTGGGGAGGCACAGCCCCCCCAGAGATGCTGATTCCATGGGTTTGGAATTAGATCAGGGGAGAACATGCATATTTCATGTCACCCTGTGACACGATCATCCCAGATGGTTTTTGAATTAGGCAGGGCAACATAGCAGGACCCAACCCTGTGTCACCCAAGCACTTGTTTACAGCTCCCACCTCAAAAGACAGCTGAGGGGTCAATGTCTAGGTGGGACTTTGCCCCAGCGTTGGGCACAGAGCTGCCACTGTAGCCAGCCTCTTCTGCTGTCTACTCAAAACAGTGGCCTCTGTCGCGGGTAGGCAGATGGTACAAGAGGTCCCTAACTGGAAGCTAGGGGACTTGTGTGATTCAGCCAGGTAATGCTTTCTTTTCTCTTTGTCTCTTTCCCCTGAAAGCTGGCAAAGGGATCCAGGGATCCAGGGATCCAGGGATCCAGGAGGTCTCTCTGGGTCCTACGTGCTGACCATGGGGCCTGGGCTATGTTCCCATGTTCAGACTGAAGCTTGGCTCTCAGTGAGCAGAGCCCAGGCTGCGGGGCTCCCTGTGAGTAACTGTTCCTGGGCAGTCAGAATGTAGATCAGTCTATGTTGGGGACACCCTTGTGACACACTGCCAGTTATAGCCCCAGAAACCATCCCAGGAACTAGGGCTGAGAGGGGAGATTCAGAAAGTCCCCTGCCCATCTGTACCCTCACATCCTTCCCTGTCCTGTGCCGACCACCCTCTCTGCCTTGACCCACTCTCTTTTGTCCTGCCCCCTTGCTGGGAGGAGGGTGCTCACTTTGGCTAGAGTGGAGAGGCAGGGATAGGGTGTGCTCAGCATTAAGCAACCACAATGCCCTGGGCTTCATCTCCACCACTGTGAAAATAAGGGAACAAATTAATAATTAACTGATTGCTTAAAATAAAAACAAAGGAGTACCTAGGAAGATGGTGCAGTTGTTAAAGCGACAGCCGCAAAAACATGAGTATTCAGGTTCAATCCCCACAACCCACTGAAAAAGTGTTGGTGAGGTAGTGTGCGCTTTTAATTCCAGAGTGGGGAGGTAGAGACCGGAGGATCCCTGGGGTTCGCTTGTCAGCCAGATTCAGACTCTAGGTTCAGTGAAAGGCTGTGTCGTGAAAAGTAAGGTCAAAAGAGACTAAGGTAGACACCTGTCATCAACTTTTGTCCTCTACATCTACTCTCTGACACATGAGCACACACATGTAAATACACACACATGTAAATACACACACATGTAAATACACACACACACACACACACACACACACACACACACTTGTGCTCACATGCACAGAGCAGAAGAACTCCAGACATAACCTCAGCTAGGATTGTAGAGCTAGTTCCTATCTTCCTTGAATGGTTCACTGGGTTCTAGGATTTAGCTTGCCCACTTGCAAGGGGTACAGTTCAGGATGGAGCAATGGAAGTCCCTACCCTCTGTGACTCTCAAAGGCATCTGTTCATATCCTTGGTCCCCAGTCACTTGGTTAAGGCTGTTTGTCGTGTACGTTTTGTGACAATCCTGGGAGCAACATGTGTAGGGAGAGGCAAGGCTCAAGTACATAGAGCTTGCTTTGTCTTCTGCCTAAGCTTGTACAGAAAGAAACCCACCCTCTTCCTCTCTAGAAAAGAAAACAGCCTGAAACAAGCAGGGCAGTGTGTGACTGTGGCCATAGGGAGTCATTAGAAAGAGACCCATTTGCCAGGCTAACATCATCCCATGGGGCCAACAATCTCTGCATCAGGACAGCAAGAACGGCTACAGCCAGGGTAGGAACCCTGGGTGACCACTCAGCTTTGCATCTCGCAGTAAGGAAGCGGGACTCAGCCTGGCATAGTGCCACCTAATCAGTCATGGATTTGAGGAGGAACTGTGGGGTACTGGAGCTCCCACTCTCAGCAAACCTCAGAATCAGTCTTCGGGAGAGAATTGTTTGCTGAGTTGCCTTTGTGCTAACTAAATCCCAGCCCCTGTGTTGGCAGGAGATGGCTTCTTGCCAGGGCAACTCGACATCAACTACAAATATTGGACCAAGAGGCAAAGACACACCTGCACCAGTTTTCAGAAGTGATGGGTAGGCGCCAATGCAAGAATGCAGTCAACAACCTAAAAAGCAATATGGTGTCGGGCAGTGGTGGCACACGCCTTTAATCCCAGCACTCGGGAGGCAGAGGCAGGCGGATCTCTGTGAGTTCGAGACCAGCCTGGTCTACAAGAGCTAGTTCCAGGACAGGCTCCAAAGCCACAGAGAAACCCTGTCTCGAAAAACCAAAAAAAAAAAAAAAAAAAAAGAGCAATATGGTGACACCAGAACCTAGCGGTCCTACAACAGGGAGGCATGAACAATATAACCCAGAAGAAGTGGAAGAGAATGAATGACTTTAAATATAGCTTTTTGAAGACGACAGAGACCCTTAAAGAGGAAATGAAAAATTCCCTTAAAGAAATGGAGGAAAAGACAAACAAAAAATTGAAAGAAATCAATAAATCTCTTAAAGAAAACTAAGAAAAAAAACAGTCTAATAGGTGAAGTAAACAGTTCAAGACTTGAAAACTGAAATAGAGGCACTAAAGAAAAACACAAACTGAAGGAATTCTGGAAATAAAAAATCTGAGTAAACGAACAGGAACTACAGATGCTAGCATAACCAACAGAATATGGAAGAGAAACTCTCAGGAGTTAAAGATATAATAGAGGATATAGATCCATCAGTCAAAGAAAATGTTAAATCCAAAAAACTCTTAACACAAACATCCAGGAAATTGCTTCTTTGATATTTACGTATGAGGTATGCAAGATGGAGGTGGTTTCTTCTTTTATAGATAGCATGGGAAGGCTCAGAGAGAGGGTGGCTAGGACATACTTAGGTCCCATGGAGCTTGTGTCATTTAAGAGGTCATTCTGGGACCTCAGAGATGCTGCAGAAAGATACTGCCAAGTCAACAGGCACTCGGGATGGGGAGGCCTGTGGTGGGAGGCACAAAGTGCAGAAGAAAACAGAAGCTAGGGTTGGATGCCCTGTGGCTGTGGGACTCCAGGGGGCTCAGCAACAGGCTGAAAGGGTCCTGAAGTCAGTACAGAGAGGACTGGGGAGAGGGAGAAAAAGAGAGACCCTAGAGAGGTTTGAACCTCACAGCTGAGTTTTCCCATAGGCGCTGGAATGGGTCACGGTCCTCTAGAGGATAATGGGCAGCCATAGTGGGGAGGGATCCCTGGGGGATGCTAATAGGAGTTAGGGTCCTCTTCGTTGGCTTGCACAGTCCCTGCTGTGCCATGGGCAGGACACTTGGCAGTTGGAAAAGCAGCTGTGACTGGAACAGGCAATGGTAGCATCTGGGGCCAGGGACTGACCCGAGTGAAACAGAGAAATAAGGAAGTGGGTAGGGTATGTTCTCAAGCCCGGCTCCTGCTCTGTCTGCCATGCCCTCCCTGGTGTGTGAAAGCCAGATTCTGGTTCTGACAGCCATTAGGAATGAGGCCTGCCTGAGCTGAGAGCCCAAAGAGGCAGTCTGGGTTAAGCGACTATCCAGTTGCTCAGCTGGGGCTTTAAACCAAGAGGAAGTAAGCTGTGTCTCAGCTTTCTTTCCCCCTTTTCCTCCCCCCTCCCTATTCCAGTTCTCCCTTCCCCAGCCCAGATCTTAACAGAAGGTCTGTGGCATGGGCAGGGCAGAAACCATAATCCCCATTTTACAAGCAGGAGAGGTGAGACTCAGGCCACTTCCCCACTACCTCCCAGCACTACCATTCTGCCCCAGGTAAGGACTAAGGCTGAGGCAATGTAACCCAGCCCTGAAGCTAAGCCCACTCCTCTTAGCACATACTTCGGCCCAGAGTAACCTGAACACTTGATTCTGCCCCTCCTCCCCCAACG
This sequence comes from Dicrostonyx torquatus, assembly GCA_028555095.1. Classification (NCBI taxonomy): domain Eukaryota; kingdom Metazoa; phylum Chordata; class Mammalia; order Rodentia; family Cricetidae; genus Dicrostonyx; species Dicrostonyx torquatus. The sequence goes on along the minus strand of JAQHUG010000146.1, from coordinate 2,103,592 downwards.
GTAAAGTAACTAGCAGGATCAGGAAGGACCAGAAGTGTCCAGGTCTTTAGGGCGAGGCCTCCGTGGCCTCTTATCTTCTGGGACGAGGGTCTAAATTCATTCTAGTTTATTTGATGAGCATGTTCTCAACATCCAGCCTGCTGCTACTGAACAAGTGGCCAGTGGCAGTGTGGGGAGGGTTGTCACCTGCTGGGCTATTGGCATAACCAGAAGAGTAGGGATGGAGCGAGGAGGTGGGTTTCAGACATAGGCTGTTTGAGGTGCAGAATGGGCAAAGAGGGTCATAGACAGCACGACAGCCTCTACTGAAGGGGCCCAGTCGCTAACTGGAGACGACTCCTTTGCCTGCCATAGCTAGCTAGGCTTCTGCCCTCTGTTGGCCAATGCCCTCCACACAGGGCGTGGCATCCAAAGTGGACATGCTTAGCAATAAGTTCCCCAACCCCCAACCCTCCTGCTACCCTGTGAGGGCTAGGAGAGGGCAGAAAAGCTGGTTAGGGGAAGAACTGAACTGGGGTTCCACGGTCCTGATCCCATGGGGCTCCTTGACACCATCTAGACTTGTCATCTCCAACATGATATTTTCTCATTTAGCCACCCCACCCCAAGCAGCCCAAGACACCAACTCTTTCTACTTAAGGCTCTTTGCTGGCAGGCAGCTGTTGGCCCAAGCCTTTGTCTTACAGCAAGGGAGGGCTAACTGTACGTGCTGACCCTGGCCTTGGGCAGGCTCATGGTGGTAGAAGCTGGGTATATCTTGCCTGGAAGCTTGTTCTCTCCTTCAGTACTGGAGATATGAGGACCACAGTGGCCCACAGATGTGAAGGGTCGGGGAAGTGGGAAGTCACAGAAATCTGAGGGTGAAGCCTGCCCAGGTGTCTCCTTCGGTGTCACCAGGTGGCTTTTAGTGTCTTCTCCCAGCTGCACTGTGTGTCATCTTTCCCAGGGCCACTGTCACAGGGGTGACATGATATTCTGTGATTAAGAAGAGCAAGGCAATGGGCTCAGGAAGCGTTGGATCCGGGATGTAAAGCCTTCACTGATGCTTCCTTTCTTTCTTTTTTATCTGCTGTGTTTGTGTGCAGTTTTGTTCTCCCTCTGGGTAGACATCCTCTTCTTCATAGCAAGGAACCTGTAGTCCCCAGCACCCTGAGTCTCCCACCTGAAAGCTGTTGCTTTTGGGGACAACTCCTAGTTGTCACTGCTCCTCCAGATGCCACTCTGCAGAGCAGGAGCCAGTGAGAATGGGACAACACTAAGGGGTAGGAAGGGGTGCAGTTCCAGGGGGCTTCTCTGCTGCCAGGACTTTTTCTGACTTATCTGTCCACTTGTGTTATACTCATCCTGAAAGTCCCCTAGTAGTCCCAACTTGCTCAATGTACCAGATAAGGCCCTCGAGAATCCCTGTCCTGGACTCTCTTTGTTTTACAATAAGACAATTTAAATATCTCACTAACAGAAAATAGACTGTCAGGCATCTCAAAGGATGGGACTATTCAAACCCCACTTGCAGAAAACACTGAGAACAAACTTCATCTGGAACGGGAGATGCTCACATGAAGAAATTATAATGGGCTGGAGAGATGGTTTAGCAGTTAAGAGTGCTGGCTGCTCTTCCAGAGGACTCAGGTTGGATTTTCAGCACCCACATAGTGGTTTACTCCAGCTCCCGGGAAATCCAATGCCCTCTTCTGGCCTCTGTGGGTACTGCATTTATATGGTGCACAGACATACATACAGGCAAAAGACCCACACATATAATATAAAATAAACTTAAATCTAAAAAGAAAAAAGGAAGAAAGGAATAATTAACTTTTTTTGAGACATGGTTTCTCTGTGTAACCCTGGCTGTCCTGGAACTCGCGCTGTAGACTAGTCTGGCCTTGAACTCAAAGATCCATCTGCCTCTGCTTCCCAAGTGCTGGGATTAAAAACATGAGTCACCACCTCATGACTGAAATTACAAATATTACTGCGTAAAAGGGATGTCTGTCTTCTCCTATGGGAAATCTTCATAATAGTAAAATTGAAGAGTGATTGTGTAAGACAAGCTTTGTAAGATATTTCTTTGTCTGGCAATATATAGCACGTCCCTAGCTAACTTCCAACCCAGGGGACCATTGTTAGCACTGTAGTACTTTGCGGAGGTGGATTTGAATGGCCATCCGTCTCCTACAAAGGCCTGCATTTTAGTGGACTTGGGGGATGAAGAAGGATTGCCCCTACTCTGTGTCCAGGGTGAGTCGTCTAAGCTGGTCAGAGTAGGGCTGGGTCTCTTCACAGAGCGATTGCTTTGGGGGTGTCAGGTTCAGTCCGCCTTCAGCACCTTCACGCCACAATTATCAGACGCTTCAGCCCATCTGTTTTACATAAAAGAGCATGACTAAGGGTATGGCTTACCCAGTAAAGTGGTCACTGCAAAAGGATGAGGACCTGAGTTCAGATCCTCAGCACTCATGCAAGAGCTGGGCATGGTGGCCCACATCTGTAACCCCAGGGCGGGGGAGGTAATGACAGGGGGATCCTAGGTGTTTGCTGGACAGACTAGCCAAATCAGTATGTTCCAGGTTGAGAGATCCTGTCTCAGAAAATGAGGTGGAGAGGGACTGAACAGATATTCGATACTACCCTCTGGGATCTACATGTATGTACACACATGTATGTGCGTACACGTACACAGAATACAGTATTTGCACAGAGCCTGCACAAACTTTTCCAAGAACTTTAATCATAGATTATATAACACCCCATACAATGCAAATCTATGTAGATAGTTGCCATACTGTACTACTTAGTAAATAATAATAACAAAAATCAGATGTGGAACCCACAGGGACAGAGTAACAACTGGTATCTAAGCTGAAGCCAGGCAGTGCAGGGCATTCACCTGGGCACCACGCTTGATTTAGAACCGGATTCATCACTTCAAGGCAAACTCTTACAGGTGCCGAATGAGAATGCCTGCAGCGCTGCTGGGCACTGGCAGCCATCCTATGATAAGGAGGGAAGTCAGTTTGCAGTTTCATTACCACAAAAGGAGGTCAAAGGCAAGAACACGGCCCGCAAGTGGACCTGCAGCCTGGGCTGGCTGTGTCCAAAGCCTGTCTTATTCCCGGTTTACTCATTACGCAACCAGTAACTTCCCGTAATTGTTTAAGTCAGTGCATGTTTTGTTCATCTGGAAACATCTTAACTCATACAATGGACTTCTAGAATCTTTTTGGTTTACATATAAAACGCCATTCAACAAAAGTTGGAAATAGGCCTTTTCAAGTAATAGTATACTTTAAATGACTTTTATTTTTCCAGTGCTGGGGATTGAACCTAGGTCTTCAAATATAGTGAGCTCAGTCACTGAACTACATCCCAGCCCTCTTTGTACTTTTTATTTTGAGACAGTGTTGAATTAACTTGCCCAGCCTGGTCTTGAACTCATTCTGCAACCCTGGCGTGCCTTGTATCTAGGATCCTCCTACCCCACCTTCCTGAGTACTGAGAGTTAAGTACTATCTTAACTCCAAGGAGTTAACAATTGTTTAACAATTTCCTTTGTAAAACAAACAAACAAATAAACATTCATGCCACTGTTTTGACCATGGTTACACTGCACCACGTCGGTAGCTGCGTGTGTCACACAATTCATTTAACAGTTGGTCATATAACTATGGGTTTTCAGTATTCAGTAGTGGAACAGATGACACCTGAAGACTTGTGTTTATTTACTCAGCTCTTTAGGATAAACACCTAGAAGTTGAAGTGCAAAAAGTTTGTACAGTTGTAAGGTTCTGAACTCATCCAGTTTGTCAAATGGCACTTTAGAAATGTGACCCTGGTTACATTCCCAAGGACTGTGTGCTGCTTCCCAGCGGTCATACAGCTGTGTCATGGAGTGTGTGTGTGTGTGTGTGTGTGTGTTTTACTGAGGATTGTTTTTTTAGAGAAAGTTTCTCACTATGTAGCCCTGGCTGTCCTGGAACTCATTATGTAGACCAGGCTGGTCTCGAATGCACAGAGATCCGCCTGCCTCTGCCTTCTGAGTGCTGGGATTAACTGGTGTGTGCCACCACACCTATTCTGCGATTTGGCCTCTTAGGTGAGCACTCTGTCTTGAGTTATACCCACAGTCCTTTTATTATTTAAACTTTAAACTTTTGAGACAGGGTCTTGATAAGTAGCCCAGGCTGGCCTTGAACCTACAATCCTCTTGCCTCAGCCTCCTGGGAATCTGGGTTTGAAGTTTTGTGCCACCATACCTAGCTACACATCATTCTTTCTCATCTTTGTCAATCTAGAGGTGAAGTCTATTTCATGTATTTTCTATTTATTTATTTTTAAGTTTCATTTTTCTTTCTGAGACAAGGTCTCACTTTGTAGCCCACACTGGTCTTGAACTCATTCTGCAACCCTGGCGTGCCTTGTAACTAGGATCCTCCTACCCCACCTTCCTGAGTACTGAGACTGTCTTAACTCCAAGGCCTGGCTTAAACAATTTCCTTTGTAAAACAAGGCAGTCCTTGAACTCAGGCTCCTCCTGTTTCTGCTTCCTGGGTGCTGACATTACAGGTGTGTGCTATGGCCAGCTTTTATTTGCTAAGAATTTGTATTTCTTGCTTGAATACCTTGCTTGTTTAGCACAAGTCTTAATTATAAAAATCGCATCTGATTCCTGCTGGGACTCTTTGACCTTCTTACAAGATTTGTGTGTATTAACTTCTCTTCATATGTGGAGCATAAATACTTTTTTATACCCAGTTGTATTTTTGACAAGCTTTTGACACACTGACCAGTCTTCCCCACATGCTTCATGGTTTTGTTATAGTGAATAGAACATCCATTTTAAGGGAAGAAGGATTGATCTTGACTCATGGTTTGAGAGGGGATGGTAAGATTGGTCCCAGCCTGATGGCACTGCAGAGGCAATAGGAAGAAGAGAGCTTGGACCAGGCTAAATCCATAAAGTCCACTCCCAATGACACACTTCCCTAAAGCCACCAGCCGCTGGGAGCCAAGGATTCACACACGTGATCCTGAAGGGGGAACATATCACTTCCAAACTGTAACATCCTTACTGGGCAGCAGCCGCAGAAGTCTGCCAGCTCCTATGGAGAAAATGCAGGTGAGTAAGTCTCTGAGAGACCTTGGGTGACCTAGCACTTTCCATCTTGCTTACAATTCTTGAGCAGAATGTACAGAGACTACAGCAGCCAGAGATAAAAAAGAACTGTTTGGACATCCCAAGCTTTGTCACAGGTCGACCCTACAGTACCAGATCTGCCGGGAAAGCTGTGCCCACTCGTGCAAAAGCAGCAAGACTGTTATGGGGTGGTCAGCCACTTTTACAATTAGACTTGAGGCCTGCTACACAGGAGGGAATTCATGCCTGGTACTGTAAACATGGTCAAACATAGGCCCTAGGGAAAACCCTACTACTGTTGTTTTGCTAAATGGACATGTTGTCAAACTGCCTTCTAAATGTTTATGTTTATCACCTTGTTCAGAGAGGCCTCTCTTTGCAGTATGCAGCAGTCAATTCCAAACTACTCAAAGTGCTGAGAATAAGTGACTATTGAGTACTCAGCCCTCAAGGAGACATCTGTGTTAATCCATTGTCCCCAAGGCTCGGGAAGCATCATGGGAGTGAGGGAAGAAAGGATACCAGAGCTGGAGAATGAGAATGAGTGCTGTATAATGGACAAGATGTGGCCATTACACTCACAAAGTCACAGCAGTTATGCTTACCCACACAAGGTCAAAGCCAGTCAACATTGTCACATGCATGGGATGGGTGCTCATAAAGTTTTACCCTAGCGAGGAACTACTAACAAAGGATGGCTGTTGGGAGGGGTTGTCATTTTCCTTTGGGTGTGTGGCTGCTGATAGGTTTCCCATGTTCTAGTGGACGACCTGTGATGGTCTGAATGATAAATGTCCCTCATGGGCTCATGTATTTGAAGACTTAATTCTCGGGTGCAGGCATGCTGGGGAGAACATGTCACTGTGGGTCGGCAGTGGGGGCTTTGAGGGTTTATAGCCTTGGCCACTTCCTGTTCACTGCTTTCTGCATTCAGTTGAAGATATGATCTCTCAGCTTCAGGCTCTGGCTTCCTGCTGCTATGCCTCCTCCACCATAGTGGACTCTATTTCATTGGAACCATGAGCCGAAATAAACCCTGTCTTTCGTAAGTGCTTTTGGACATGATGTTTTATCACAGCAACGAAAGGTAACTAATACATGGTCCTATGCCCATGTGCATGCCGGCGGCACTAACTGGACGCGGTGAGCTGCAGGAACAGTAAAGAGGACATGAAGGTAGGTGGGGGGTGAGGGGGGACTTGTGAAGGGAGTAGGAAGGAATTGGAGTGGGTGTGATTAAGATGTATCACATACAGGTGTGAAACTATCAAAGAATAAATAAAACAATGAGAGAAAGAGGAGAGAGGCACCGAGAGAGGGGGACAGAAAGAGAGAGCGCAAGGAAGAGAGAGTGAGAGCAAGAGAACGAGAGAGCACACAGGGAGAAACTACAAAGGGGGAGGGGCAGGCATCCTAGATCATCATCTGTCTTGGCCTGTCTCCAAACCATAAGCTACCTCTATCCTTTTACAATTACACAAACCATAAAGTCCCTTTATGGTATAAGCCAGTCAGAGCTGTACTTTTCCTCCCAAGGACTACCACCTCAGCGCAGGCCGACTTTAGTGGCAATAAATGGGATACTGCTAGAGACTCACCCTGAAGGATGGAAAGGGGTGAATGGAGTCAGGGACAGGTGCAGTGAGAAGGGCCTGTCTCTCACTGTAGGGGACTGAGGACCTTTGCTATGTCCTGAATCTTTGTAATGATCTGATAATGGCCCCAAAGGTATCCATGTTCTAAACCTGGGACCATGGGTGTTCCTGTCATGGACTGAAGGCAGTTTTCAAGAGTGATAAAGCTAAGAGCCTGGGTTGTCCTGGTATTAGCATAAGTAAGCACGGATCCTTGTAAGGAGATGAGAAGATACAGGAACAGTTGCAGAGGTGGAGTGACACATATTCAGTCAGAGAAAGGAAGGGGCAAGGGACACAGGTGGCTCCAGAAGCTGAAAACAAAGCGAAGCGAAACAAAACTAAACCCCACCAACCAACCAAACACTTGCTGACACCCCCACTTTGTCCCCGTGAGTTGTGACATTCAACTCTGACCTCTAGTGCTCTAGAGAAGGCGCCTGTCTCATTCAACTACGAGGCCGTTGGGAAGGAGAACGAGGCATGCGCCACAGCATCTCTTTACCTCAGCGTGAATTCTAAGAGCTGGGTGAGAAAGCCGCACCAGAACCCTCTGTAGGAAGGCCTTGCCACGTGGAATGTACCAGCTCTTTCTCAAGAGCCACCTGAGACAGGGGTGTCATGAGCTGGAACTGACCCATGAAAGATCGGAAGAGACAGGAAATGCAGCTTTGCTGAAAGAAGTCATTTTTGCCCCTCCCAGGGGCTCTGCAGAGGCAAGGACACACACAAACAAGTGCAAAGAGCACAGCCTCCCCCTCGGACTCAGGACCTGACTTAGTTTGCTTTCTATTGCTGTGATAAAGACCCCGGCTCAAAGCAGCTTTGGGAGGAAAGGGTTCATTTCACCTGAAGGCAAAACAGAGCAGCAACTCGAGGCAGGAGCCAGAAAACAGGAAGTGAAGCAGAGGCCGGGAGGAATGCTGCTTCCTGGTTTGTCCTCCATGGCTGGCTCAGCTTGCTTTCTTCTACAACCAAAGACCACCTGCCCAGGGTTGACACTGTCCACAGTGGCCTGGGGCCTCTCACATCAATTATTAATCAAAAGAATGCCCCCCAGACTTGCCTACAGGCCAATCTGATGAAGGTAATTCCTCTATCGAGATCCCCCTCCTCTCAGGTTTGTCTAAGTTTTGTCAAGATGACTAAACCCAACCAACCAACCAACCAACAACCAAACAACTAGTCAGTACAGGACCCCAGCCAGCTGTCCAGAAGAGACTTCTGCTTTGGAAAATTGGAAGCAACCCTGAAGGGTGGAGTCCTTTCCCCCTGACTTTTGGCTTGCAGGGTAAGAGAGAAGAGAGAGGGAAGAGCCCAAGGAAGACAGTTTTTACAAGCACACGAGGAAGTGTGGCTTTTCCCAGAAGGCAGCTGGCCTCTCTGCAGTCTTGTGTAGAGGGAGACCACATTGAGACCAGGTTCCAAGGCCATGAGGATGCGAGAAGGGGAGCTGGGAGGCTCCTGGCTTCTGCACTCTAGGGAGCCTCATGGCACTCCTGTCCTGGGAACCCTTGCTGGGTGCACTGTCTTCCTTTTCTGCGATAGTCACATTAATACCCCCATTGCCCAGTCAACACTGACCCTTCTCTATGAACTAAACCCTACTTGATTGGGCTTTCAAAGTCACCTCTGAGAAAGTTACTTTTGAAAGCAGTTCCTTCAGTTCCCGCGGGTGAGAAAGTTGAGTGGGGATAAAACACAACTTTTTTTTTTTAACTTTTTTTTTTTTTCAAGACAGGGTTTCTCTGTGTAGCCCTGGCTATCCTGGAACTCACTCTGTAGACCAGGCTGGTCTCTAATTCAGAGATCTGACTGCCTCTGCCTCCCCAGTGCTGGGATTAAAGGTGTGCACCACCACCGCCCAGTTTGTCTGTTTTGTCTTTCTTCTTTTCTTTTCTCTCTCTACCTCTCCTTCCTTTCTTCCTTCCTTCCTTCTTTCCTTTTTTTCTTCTTCCTCTTTACCCCTTTCTATCCCTTTCTGTTTGAGACACGGGTATGGGTATATGACAGAGCTGTGGCACACTTATGAATGTAAGCTAGCCAATCTGGGCTCCAAGACTTCTGCCTTATCTCAGAGAGGAGTGGGGGAGGTTCTCCATGGGAGGATTGCTGGTGAGGCAACCAGGAAGCAGGTGAGAGACTGAGGAGTGCAGCTGTGGGCAATGAGAGGCAAGCAGTCCTGGCAGTGGCCTCAGCTGATCCAGAATGCGAGGACAGCCTGTGACTGGGAGAGCCCTTTGGAGCTGGCCTGAACTGGGGCAGAGGGTTGGGTTTCCGTCTCTCCACTCTACCCAGTTCTTGAGTGTGGGCTGAGGCAGCTCCTTTCAGGCCTGTTCCTGGCCATAGGCTCTGCTCTAAGTCTGTTGCTAACAGCTTAGGATAGAAGTGCTCCATTCTACAAGGAGGGGTCTGGTGAGCACACAGCATCCCCTCTGTCACTGCACAGCAACTCAGCCACCGGAAGCCCTCTGTTTCCATGGATGGAGAGGAGACTTGTTTTGTCATTGGGTGACACAGTTGGTCAGGTGTTCTGGTATTTTCAGTTGAGAACGTGGTCAGGGTAATATCATGTGGGTACACAGAAAAGGGATACTCCATGCATAAAGGGGAAAGTAGGACGGGTGTGCCAATCAGAGATGGCCTGAACCAATGGAAGCTGCTGTGGAGTGGCTGTGGCTTGTGTCCCTCTGCTACTCTTCTGTGACTGATTCAAAAGGCTGGGGTCTCCCAGCATGTTCCGGCTCAGCAGACACTCTCCGTTTCTTTAACTTGTGAGATTTGCTGCTGTGCTTCATCAGTGTGGCACAGGCTGCTACGGTTTGATGGCAGCCATTCGTCCATTCAACAGTTTTAAGTGGAAACATGCACACCCAGTTTGGAGACTGCATATCCCACAATCACTTGCACTTCTGTGGTAGGTATGAGGTGATTGATTCATTGGCATGGATTCTAAGGGTTTCAGTGTATATGATCTACCCATGAGCGTCTGAGTATAGCCTTGTACTAAACACAGAACTTTAAACGAAGAGAGGTGATGGCTGTGGCACATTGTAGTACCTGTTTAGCCTGAAGCGGGGCTCACTTCAAGGAGGCCGGTAAGTGATGCCTTGGTTCCTCTGAGAAGCAAACTTGGCAGTGGGAGCCAGGAGAAGAGGTAGGAGTGGCCTCTCTATATTGGTTAGTTTTTGCCAATATGATAAACAAGGAGGAGGGAATCTCAATATGGAGGAATTGCATTCATCAGGTTCACCAGTAGACTAGTTTGTGGAGTGTTTTTTTGATTAATGATTAAAGATGAGGGAGGGTGCAGCCCACTGTGGGTGGTGCCACCCCAGGGTTGGTGGTCCTAGGCTGTATAAAAACAAGGCAGGTTGAATGAGCAATGGAAAACAAACGAGGAAGCAGTGTTCTTCCACAGTCTCTGCTTCAACTCCTGCCTTGGTTTCCCTCCACTGTGGACTGACTGGGCCGTGTAAGAAAAACCTCCCTCTATCATGACCTGATTGGGACATGTAAGCCAAATCAACCTTTTCTTCCCCAAGTTGCTTTTTGGTCATGATATTCATCACAGCAATAAAGAGTAGATTAGGGCAGAAATCACTAAAACTTGTGTCTGTCTTCACTGTTGTGAAGACATAGTACATTCGCTTCCTGAAGGGAGTCTGGAAGTCTCATAAACTTTTCAGTTACAGACGCCTCTTGCTGAAACCAGGCTTGTTGTCAAGTGACCAGAAGGCCAGGAAGGGAATAACTGTCTTGTCGTGGTGTCAGGGATGCTAATGCGTGGTGAGGCCTAGCTCTTCTGTGACACTGAGGAAATCTCCCCCACCCAACTCTGAAGATCATGGGACAAGCACAGAACCACACCTGAGAAGGGCCTGGCGACAAGGGGCTCTGGAAACTCAGGATGGAAATGTAGGTCACTCCACCAGATGAGCCGCCTGCAATAGAGGTGCTGACTCAATAGAGGGTTGGGTGGGAGTGCTCCTCTGGGGTAATAATAGTGGTGGCGATGAGGGCCTGCTACTCACTGAAGTGGGTCAACTAGAACCCTGCAAACACTCCTCCCAATGGGTGAGCTTGTTTGAGGTCAAGAGAGGTTGTCATAGCCGGGCGGTGGTGGTGCACTCCTTTAATCCCAGCACTCGGGAGGCAGAGGCAGGTGGATCTTTGTGAGTTCGAGACCAGCCTGGTCTACAAGAGCTAGTTTCGTGCAGGCTCCAAAGCCACAGAGAAACCCTGTCTCGAAAAACCAAAAAAAAAAAAGAGAGAGAGGTTGTCATAGATGCTGTGCAGAGCCCATTTTAGGACCCTCAATGCTAGAGTGCTGATTACTGATGGCTCATGGATGAAGCCCTCCTTGGGAACTGTCCTTAGCTGAGGACAGTGAGAAGCCTTAGAGAAGGCTCCCCCAGATGATATGCCCCCTTCTGGAGGCAAGCCACTTCCAATGACCATCTATTCTATGTGCTCTATCGACTACTGTCAATGTAGACCATCCCTTCTGTTTGGTGGTGGTGTGAGGATTCCATCACAGAAGACTACTCAGACATGGTTTAAGTCAATAGAAAAGTCTTTATTAGCTAGCTGGCAATTACACTGGGGTTTAGAATTCTCCCACAAGCACAAAAACCATACCCTGGGTTGACATACTTTAGTTCAGTTAGCCAGAAGCAGAACCATAGAAGCCAAAAAGCAAGAGGCTTTCCCAGAGTTATGGGCTCTGATGGATTAGGTATTTTTGTTTTGGCAGGTGGTACTATCTGCATGTGAAGTTTTGTGGTAGTGGTGGGGACTGTTACAGTGCCTCCATTGCAGCTGGTCACAGCTCAGCCTTTCTTCTCCAAAGCGCCACCTGCACGCCAGGATCTGTCCCTCCATCTTTTTCCTATGAAATCCAGCCTGTACTAAACTCCAGCTACTCTGAGACATTTGTTACCACTAGTTCAGATTCTTCTCTTAAGCAATGATAGTCCTTGTATTTTTGTCCCGTCTCACCTATTCAATCTCAACCATAAGCAATGGTCACAAGAGTCCCAGTGTGAGCATGCTCCCTCTCAGCAAACCCTGCCCATTCTTGGCTGCATTAGTTGAATTTGCCTTCCTTACCCCTAAGTTCAAAACAGCTCAGTGCATAGCGGGGTGGGAGCTCAAATGGTCGTAAATGTGTAAAAATCATACAGACTGCAACAAATACCTGAATGTAGTTTGTCTTAAGAGCACACATAACAGCACAAGAAAACCTATGAATTTTCTCATTACTGTTGCAACACCCAGAGGCAAACATTCCCTTAAACTTGGCTTTCAGCATTCTCATGTTTTAAAAAATGGTATTAATAAAACACAATACTACTAAATGGTATTGTGCCATATGCATCCATTATAGACTTTTCTCTCAACAGTGAGAAATTAATGTTGATGTATGTAAAAGCAATTTATTTTTTATTACCACGGAGTATTTTACCAGGGAACTGATTTGTCAACTCTCCTGCAGATGACATTTTGATTGCTTTTTTCCCATCCTCCACCTCCACTGGGCAAGAAGATGCAATGAACCTTCTTTTCTTTGCACAGCTGGGTGCTCCACTCCAGGGTACAGACCCTGAGGGAAACTGCTGAGTTGCACAATATCTTTATCTGCTAGAAATTTCTAAATGGCCAAAGTTATTGAATGCATTTGATCCCCTCCTGCAGGCCATAAAAGCTTGTCTTTGTTTATAAACCCATATAAGTTTTGGCATTCAGTTATTTTTTTTTAACCAACCTTTTCCTTGTTGGACAGTATATTGTTGCTTTTGATTTGCACACCTAAAAACCAGTGAATGCGAGCCGCTTACGGCTGCCACTCAACAGCTGTGTTTCACCTACAGTCCCAGATATATAAGGGGTGGAGTGTGGGGTCCTCCCAGGAATCCTGTTTCTAGTAGACCTTGGAATTTGAGAGATCTGGAAAAACTAGATTAATAACCATTTCCTAGTATATCCTAGAGTGCTCCCTGAAAGAAAACTTTAGGGGCTCATAGCTATAACCACAGCTTCTTAAGAGGCTGAGGCAGGAGAGTGGAAATGAAAAGTTGGGTGTGCTCACTTCAGAGATGTAACATGAGGGCTGGCTCGTTGGGGTTTCTGTCCTGCCCAGTACCCCACAGCCGGCAAGCCCCAAAGAAAATCACACAGAGAGTCTACATTAAGTTATACACTGATTGACCCATTAGCTCAGTCTTCCTACCA